>JANEYF010003100.1:0-385231 GCA_029963845.1 Rhamnusium bicolor | reverse complement strand
ACATAAACCCTTTCTTTTAAATATCCCCAAACATAAGTCTAGTGGGTTGAGATCTGATGACCTGGGTGGCCACTGGTCTAACGCCATTAATCATTTCATGATGCATACTACCATGATGCATACGACTAAACGACCAATCTTACACTGTGGATAATTTGCATTTAACCATTGTCACAACCCTTCCAAAATGCGCTGGAGCACCATCTAATTGAATCCAACTATCATATTTTAAATCGGGGGGCAAATCCTCGATATAGTCAAGCAGGTCATTGGTAAGGAACTACGAGCTTAATTTTGTTGTTTGCAATGAAATTATCTTACAATGATTACGTAAATGATTACGTAAAATACATAAACAATCAGGATTTCCTTCTGCAGAATTTAAAAAGCCACTTAAAGCAGTGGCGTAACCAGGAGGGGGCCGAGGGGGCCTTGCCCCCCCCCCCCCCTTTAGCAAAAACGGAAATAAATTTTTTGGTAAGATTTAACCGCACATTATTTTAAATATCTTGATTAACTTGCACATTGAAATTTTGCATATTTTGCAATAAATAAATATTTAAGTTTTTAATACAAAATATAAAACTGAGCAATATTTTAAATCTCGTTTTAAATAAATAAGAAAGTTTTAAGTATCTACTTTGGGTGTTAGACCTAGCTTCTTTAACTTACATGCTAAAAATTGTAACACATTATGTCAAATCTGCTTTTATTTATTACCTTTTAAGAGATCAACATCTGGGGTTTGATTTCAATAGAACTAATAGACGTCCATAAACAATGATAGTCTGAAATGAAAGTTATGACAGATAATAAACAGATGGTTTGCTAAAAATATTTAAAACACTTGGGCAGGTCAACAAGTGCTTTTAAAATCGTCCAAAAGGATGACATTTTTATTGTACACTACTTAAACGTTTTGTGAAATATTGAGTAGTGGCTTTAAATATGATTATTAATTGTAGCCATTATTTGCCAGCATCACACGATATATTTATTTTTTTCGTTAATTCGCTATTATCAAATTATCGCGTAATGCTGGTTCACATAATTAGTTTTATGTTGGAAAAATTATTATTACAGTTTTAGGGGCAGTTATTTTTTATATTGTTAAAATTAATTTTATTTATATAGTTGAAAAATTTAAAACATTTCTATATAATTTTATTTACTGCTAATTCTTTTTTTTAATGCCAAGATTGTTAAATTTACAAACATTTTATGTAATGCTTGAAATAAATGCTTATTTAATTTTAAATAATGCTCATTTAAATTATCCTCGAATTGTTTTAAACTATAGAAAGACTTAACGAAAAAATTATCATTAATAAATTTCTTAAGAAAACAAATAGGGAGAGATAATGTCGAATATTCAACAACTGAGGAATCTTTCAAACGAACAATATATATTCCGTTTCTTGACCACTTTTTAAGCGAAATCGATTTTAGATTTGGACCTATGTTTGACAGGATTGCGAAAATGCAGTTTTTCATTCCATCCTTTTTTAGTAAAAATAAAACAAGACTATTTATTGAATATGATTAAACAAATAAAGGAACCTGACATAGATAAAGAATTTCTAATCATGGAAGCAAAAAGATGGAAGCAAAAATGGACATATGAAAGTATTTCTGATGCGCAACTTGTTAACACTGCAGCATCTGCATTGTCAAAATGCCATAAAGATCTATATCCAAATATTTCAATATTTTTGCAAATTCTTTGTGTTTTACTGGTTACAACTGCAGAAGCTGAAAGAAGTTTTTCAACGTTGAGAAAACTGAAAACATGGTTACGTTCAACTACCTCCGAAAATCGACTAAATAGCTTATCACTTTTAAACATTTACCGAGATATCGATATTGACATTGATGAAATTATAACAAGATACGCTAATTCAGGCCCGAGACGAATTGAACTAATTTTTCGTTCATAAGTTATTTGCAATGTGTCACTACTGTCACTGTCGTTAATTATTAATCCAATAAGCCTGCTCAAATTTGTTTTACTTGTAAGTTTTTTATTTTTTATTTATTGCTGCAGAATTTTTATTTTGTTATTTCGTTTATACAAACGTTATGTTTTAATAAATAAAAGTTTTCATTTTATTTCTAATTCATACTTTTATTAACATTGAATTGGTTTCCACGTATACCAAACCAAAACAGTGAACACTATACTTTACTTGAGGTGATTAAAATCTATCATCAGAAGCTTAAATCATCTTTCAGTTAGTTTTATCACTTGGCTTTGGCCCCCCTCTCAATTCAGTTCTGGTTACGCCACTGACTGAAAGAAGTTCAAGCGATTTTCAGTATCCCCATATCACAGCATAAGAAAACAGCTGTGCCCATATCGTAACGTTCATAATATTTGCAATTTGGGTAATTGCAGTTGTTGAGTTGCTCTGCGAAGGCTCAGCCTTGGATTATTATTAAAAGCTTGAAGAATACGATTTCGACTATTATTTCTACGAATTTTGCTCGGTTTATTATGCTTCGGAAACTGGATCACCCTATATAAACAAAACATTGACCGACGCTGTACATTGCCGGTATAAACGTTGTGGATCATTTTCAAAATGTGTAGGTGTAAAATCAAATTAATAGTGTGACTACATGTCCAATGTCATTACTCCCCTCGTAATTTTTGTCAATTGATTGGAGGTGTTACTTTTCTTTTATATATATTCACGTTTATTATAATATTATAACAAATTACCTGAAAAATATTAAAATATTATACACATTGGCAAGCTTGGTCATGGTAAAAGTTTTTAAGCGCTTAAAAATTTCATTTCGTTATAATACACATATTTAATTTAATTTCAATATCACATAAAAATATTATGACACAATTGATTCCGATCAACTGACTCCACTAATAACAGTAATTTTAAAAGTGCATAATAACCACCCTTATTTCAATTCAGCTCAACTATTAAATTGGGTTTCATTATTATACAACTCTATTTTAATTAACCTGCAATGATGAGGCATCTATACACTACCATCGCCAAAAGGGCGTTCTAGTGAATGCTTCAACATGTGTTCGTGCCCTTCTGGCACATGCCACCCCAACAGATGACACTCTAGATTTTTATCTAGGATGTTTATCACGAATCTTAGTCTGGCACCACTACTGGGATCACCACCCGCATAAGCCACTGGCATGTGCCTCTATGAAAGCAACAATTTAAATGAATCATTTTTCATCATATTTAGGTCCTTTAGAACATACGGTAATATATTTTTTATTTATTTAGTTATTTAGATCTATGACGTAACTAATTTAAATACATCATATATATTCGACTGGGACATTTGATATAACAGTGCATAGTAGGTAGTGTTCAAGAACAGTGACAATATTGTACTATGACCATTTGCATATTTTTCCAAATTTTTCTTATATTATTTTCAGATCAATTACTCAAACTGATCGAACCGAAAAACTGTTTTAAATAATATGGTAATCGGGGACGAATTAAATTTAAATAAATCATGCTGTGAAACAATATATGAAACATGTACACAGTGTCCTAAACCAGCTCAATAGTGTTTACAAAAATTTAGATAAAAGTAAAATCAGAAAAATAAGTATTTTAATTTATATCTTGGTAATTTTAATCCAAATGAAGTAACTATAATATACTTCTTGGCGGGGCAGTATTATGGACCCACTCCTATGAGGCGAATATGTGTGAGTGACCATGATATATTACAATTTGTAAATTAAATAATAATAGAAATAGATTAAAAAACAAAAAGCGAAGATAGTTTCCCGGAATAGTTTTCTCTACGTAGGTAGGTGTTATTTGACGTCAAATAAAGAATTCAGAAGCATCTCCAGCAAAAGGTCCTATGAAATTTTCTTAAAAAAATCATTAATAACTCGTCTGTTACTTTTATGAAAAAATATCAAGATTCAAAAGTTTTTCTAAATTGAATTTTCTATCGAAAATAAATGCCTTTTCAAATTATTTTCAGTTAATTTACAAATTTAATAAATAGAAACATGTATTTAAAGAAAAATCAATTTTTACTTTCTTATACCTGATATAAGGAAGTATAGTAATCGTGATATTTTTCTACCTCAAGATTTTGATTGATATATACGTTTTGAACCCTCCTGAATCCATTCTGACTATTTTCTGAATGATGTCTGTCGGTGCGTGTGCGTGTGCGTGTGTGTGTATGTGTGATTTTCAAAAACATTTTAGGTGACACATTAAATTCGGTGAATGTGGCACCACCAGAAGAGACATAATGGATGAAAGAAGAAAGAAGGTACAATTTCGAAAAAAAAAAATAATTAAAATTTTTTATTGCATTTCTGGACGAATCTCGACGAATTATAATGAAAAAACATAACTTTATGGAAAAAAATCTGTCGGTATGTCTGTAGTATCCGATAGCAGCCACAGTTTGTGGGCTAAAGCTTTCAAATTTGGTACACATGTTCTTAAGGCCAAAGAAAATTATAAATTCGGTGATGAGCAAAATTGGCCAGCTGAAAGGAGGTCCAAACCCAGGACCCAAACTTTTTTGTATTTGCCTTTACAAAAAAAATATATTATCGATGAAAAATTACAAATCATGTCTACTATATCAAGCCAATAAAATATATTTTCCAAGTACTTAAATAAAGCTGATGTAAACTTAAATTTTTTATACATTTGACCTCATAAAATGGAGTTAGGATAAATTTAACAGTTTGACATTTGAAATGTCTAATTTAGTTACAAAAATATCAATGTCAATAAAAAGGAATTATTAAAATATGGCATGACATTATTGACAGTATCGAATGACGCTGATAATTAAATATTTAAAAATTTAATTGCGGTAAGTGAAAATAGAACGATTTTTTTAGATCAGGATGATATATACTAGTATAAGAAATTTATGTGCTGGCCACATCAGACATTTTTGTATGTAGTACATTTTTTTTTTTAATTTTATGAAAGTTAATGTATGGACGAAAATCTGGTAAATCCTATTTGTTATTGTAATATATATTTATATTTCTATTTATTAAATAATTAAAACGAAACGAATATCGTCATTTATCTAAAAAATCAAATAGATCTTTAAAATCGAATTCTGATAGGTACAAAGAGGAATTTTTAATTAGCTATGCAATAAAAAATTAAAAAAAAATAATGTAAGAAATAACTGTTTATTAAATACTAAAATACTCCGTTATAATTTAGTTCTGTAGACTCATTTTTAAGTTAATAAAAATTCAACCTAAAATAAATTTACGACCCACCAAAAATCTATATTCTTTAAACCCTCGGTATTATCAACATATTAAAGGGAGTTTTAGTGACAAGAAAACAAACAAAATATAAATATAAAAAAAATAGGTTTAATGGCTATTGTATATCTCTTTTGCCGTTTCACTTTCTATTATTTTTAATTTAGCGCTTCAATCCACCACTTTTCCGTATATCTGGACTTAGTAAAAAATATGTCCTATTTTCAAAAAGGATTATAAAACTGGTATTGAAAACTATAGACTGTGCAATTTTGTTAAATTATTTGAAATTATTTTAATGTAATCTCCTTTCATGACAAATCTCATATCTCACATTGGGTTTGGGTTAACTTTAAACTTTCTTAATTTTTTTGAATCTTGCCTTGGTAAAAGAATCTGAAGCGTTAGCAACTTCGGGAGTTTCACAGGGCTCGGCTTTGTTATTTGTATTATTTATAATTTATAAATGATACATACCAAGATCTTCAAACTAATGTTCTTTCGTAGTTGATAATCTTCTATTTAGCGACTCCAGAACCAAATTCACTAAAATTTTCACCTATTTATAGAATGTATTTAAATTATTTAAAGTATCAGTCAAATCTTGATATTTCCAATTGTAGTGTTATAAATATCGTATCATTATCAAAGAAAACATTCTCCTAAGTTCCACCCCGTATACACCACCTTTCCATGTTAATGAATAACATTTTTGAAAATATACGAAATTAAGAAGAAAAAAAAACAAAACAATAACCAATAAGCTACACTAAATACACAAAAAATATTAGATATTAAACTTCAGCACATTTGATGTGATCGACTTGGAGTTAAGAGCAGTGTATAAGAATATTATTATTATTATTTTTGTTCGGTAATTCTTACTGTGTATTTTATTTTGTATTATATTTTATGGTTATACCCTGCATATAGGGTGTCCCGAAATTAGTGGCAAACCTTTTAACTGCGTATTCTATGACCAAAAATAAAACAAAAAGTTCCTATATACATGGCTCGAAAAATTCTTCCTAAGGGAGATACAACCCCCCCAAAGGGGCATCCCTGAAGATGTTTTTTTCTAAATATCTCGGATACTAGTGAAGATAAAATAATGAAATCTGGTTTTGTAACATTTAGATGGCGAAGCAGACTCTGTTATCAAAACTTTAAATTTTCAATCAGAGGCGTTAGATGCGGAGGGAGTCGAAGTTAAAAATAGCCCCAACTTTTCTGTGTGTTCACTTTTTATATGAAATTATAACATTTTCGAATTTTTCAAGAAAAAAGTTGCTCTGGTTTCACTTCGATAGGTTGCACGGTTGTCAAGAAAAATCAGTTTGAAAATTATGTTACATACCATGGAAAGCTAAACTTTTAGAATTTATTTTAAACAGGCCATGAAATACAAATGTCAGTTGGCGTCAATTTATTTGACTGTTCTATTATTTCTTCTCAAAAGTTGTTTGTAATAGCACTTTTAGTTAGAATTAAAAATGGAAAATTTTACCCAAAGAGAACTTGCTGACATACACTTGGAAATTCAGTGGGAGCAGTTAGGGAATATCAAACAAGATATCCTCGGGGAAGGATTCCTGATCATAGAATTTTTACAGGGGCTCATAGAAATTTGGTGGAGCATGGATCTTTCAGACGTCTACTTAGACAAAGGCGGCCTATGGAAAATCATAATGTTGATATAGTTCTTAATCAAATTGAAGAAAATCCAAACATTAGTATTCGAACGCTCGCAAGAAACACACATTTTCCTATGTTAACTGTAATAAAAATTTTAAGTATTTATTTAGAACACAATAATAACTTAAAATATTAATTTTAGGTTGAAAGAATGATACAAATACAATGGCTTCATCCATTTCACTACCAAAAGGTACACGATATAAAACCGAAGGATTTCCCGGCTAGATTGGAATTCTGTAATTAGACTTTAAATAATGAAAGGATATTACCCAGAATTTTGTGGTCTGATGAGACCACTTTTGCAAGAAACGGTATGTTTAACATGCATAACACACATTTATGAAAGCTATCCAGCTAGATGGATAGGTAGGCGTGACCGATAGTCTGGCCATCTCGATCACCGGACTGTAATCCTCTAGATTATTATTTTTGGGCACAAATGAAGAATATCGTGTATGTTACTGAAGTAGAAACACGTGCAGAATTACTTGAAGGATACATTTAACTGGAAACCTACTAAGACAAAATGTGATTGAAATTCTTCGAACCTCTCAAAACATAACACGCCGGGTTAGAACATGTATTCAGCAAAATGGGAACTTATTTGTGCACTTACTTTAACATGTTATCTAATAATTAATAATGGTATCTCAAATAAGTTTAAATTTTGTTCATTTATTTTCAATATGTGTATTTATCATTAAATTCGTTGTTTTTATTCGAATTTTGTTATTTAAATGTTTTTAAGTGGTAATGAGTCGGCCGTTCCAAGCCGAAATCACAGCAATAGACGTCTGTGCACAAGAAATGATACGGAGGGCATACAAAAATAAAAGAATTCGCATCATCACTGACAGCCAAGCAGCCCTCAGTGCTCTGGAAGCAGTAGAAATACGATCTAAAACAGTAAAAGACTGCCTGGAGTCCCTGGAGAAACTTACAGAACACAACATTGTACAACTGGAGTGGACACGAGGACTCCAGGGAAATACGGGAAACGAAAAAGCAGACATGCTAGCCAGAAAAGGCGCTAAATCAATTCTAACAGGTCCCGAACCGACCTTTGGGGGGATCTTATAGCACCGCGAAAGGATCGATAAAGGAACTATTAAGACAGAAACACTACTGGCACTGGATATGGATGCCGGGAATGAAGCAGTCGCGCCTGTTTCACGGAGAAATATCTAGAGCAAGGACCAATGAAATGCTAAAGCTGAGCAGAAAACAGCTGAGGTGTGCAGTGGGAATATTAACAGGACACTGCACACTAAACAAACATGAGGGTGAAAGACAATTCAGATTGTAGGATGTGTGGTGAAGAGGAAGAAACTCCCCACCACATCTTATGCGAATGCCCAGCCCTAACGGCAATGAAACTAACACACTTCGAGGGACCACTTGTAACCCCCGGAAGAGATAGCCAGAGCTCCCATAAACTGTACACTCACCTTCTGGAATAGAACGGGTCTTATGGAGTAATGAGACTATGGGGTACAATAAGCTTAAGCTTCAGTACAGCGGGCAGTCAAAACCGCAACCCGTAAGGAAAAAACAAATAAATCATTAGGAACATCGGATTTTACTCCTTAAGTTAACCTTTAATTATTAAACATGGCTTCGCCATCTAAATATTACAAAACTCACCAGATTTCATTATTTTATCTTCACTAGTTTCCGAGATATTTAAAAAAAACATCCTCAGGGATGCCCTTTGGGGGGTTGTATCTCCCTTAGAAAGAATTTTTCGGGCTATGTATATAGGAACTTTTTGTCTTTTTTTGATCGTAAAATACGCAGTTAAAAGGTTTACCACTAATTTCGGGACACCCTGTATAGTATTAATTGTCTTGTGAAGTTTCGTATTATATTTTATTTTATATGTACTTTTATGTCCTTTTTTTGAAGTTTATGCAACGGTTATTAAATAGATTTTTAAGGCTAAAGACCATACGACCCAAAACAGGCACCTTCCAATGTAAAATGTATGTGGAGATGACTTAACTTCCTTTCTTTTTTAATATATTTAATTATGAAAATTTGAAAAAAAAATCATTTTACGTGAAAAATAATAGGATAAAGAAGCTCCCGTAATTTTGAGTAATTTTTTGTGTACAAGTATTAATTTTTCATCTACAATTTCATCTACATTTAACGTAAAATTTTCTGTCTTATACGACTCACCAGGCATGTGCAGAGAAATTATTAAGTACAGATATTTGTTTAACAGATTGTTTGAAGTTCAGAAATTACCAAGTGCATGTTAAACCTCCCGGAGTTCATGTATATAATCCTCGGCCAACAAAAGTACTATGTAAATGATTTTTTATTTAAATGTTTCCATTCAACTTGGTTAACCTGTTATTGTTATACTTAAGTAACTATACCTCATAAGAAGTAAATATGTACTCTGAAGACTGGCATTATAATAAATTAAAATAAATTAGAATAAATAAAAATTTTGCACGACTAGTGTGGTAGTCGGCATAAATTATGACATTGACAAGTTATCATTGAAAATTTACAGATCAAATTCCATACAGTGCTCGATGTGTGGGCCAAATACATCATCGCCTACCTATATTACAATTATAGACACTTTTACTATCTACCGATTGGTTCTAGTTTGACATTAAAAAATGTTAACAGCTTTAGAAATAAAGACTAATGATGCAGGTTGCCAAGGGCACTGTTAGACGATTGAGGATGGAAATATGAAACCTAGTCGTGGACATGTCACTTGTTTCTGTCATGATTCGAACGTAAGGAAGAATTCTCTGCTACGTGACAATGGCAATATCTTAGTGTTCATTATTTTTTATTGTGCACCTCACATTTTAAGTGTATTGTTTTTATTTGTGAACAAGTTTTTAATGGCTCTTTTACGTGAATTGGTTGTATAGTCCTTGTTCAAAGTTTTATTGCAGTTGTTTGGGAGGCCTTAAAAATCTTTATAACATATTGAGTTCACTAAAATTACTTTCTTGACTTCAAATTATGGGATGGAAGAATAAAAACATGAAAACATGTACCATTAACATACATGAAATAAAGCGGCATGTTATTCATTATTAAATTACAGCAAAATAATGTAAAATAAAGTAAAGAACTTATTTTTGATATCTATATAATCGTAACTTACGTAATATTTAGATAGCCTAGACTTGAGAAAGTTTTTTTTTTCGGTCCACAAACTTTTTCCAAGATGGAGAATATTAATAACTAATCAAGTCGTTCAATAAAATTGAACCTGCTTCTGAAAATAATATAGTCCAATTCTTAGGGGATAAGTATCTCTGCCAGATGGTCCCTTAATTGTTGCGAAAAGTCATTATGCCACAAAAGACAAAATTGGAAAGTTTATAAATACATAAAAATGATGTTTCTGGTACAGAGTCAATGTCAGATTTTGTTAATACACTGACCCACACAAAAAGAGAGGCACCAAGAAATATTGGTTTATTTTGAATTAAAATTTTTGTCAGTGTAATCAAAACCAGTAAAACTGTCTCTTGGTATCTTTTCTAAACCTTTTCACTTAAAAACATAGTTATTTTAGAAGGAAACTTAAATTTTTTAGATAAAAGGTATCCGACGAGAATTTGGGTACATGAACAAAGAATAGGGATTATAAAATGAAATTTCTTTATTTAATAACGAGTGTTACTGCTAGAAATAATGTAGTTAGTTATATGTGTTGCATACTCTCGTGTCAATTGTGTTAGAACAAATGAAAAAGTAAATCTTAACTTGAATATCCAGCATGCTGCTTTTGATAGGAAATGTGAGTGTTACCAAAAAATTGTTGATACAATAAAGAAGAAGATAGCCTATAACGAATAGCAACCACAGGATGATAGTGCGCTATTTCTGTCTTGTATGGATGCTGAAAGTTATTATAAAAATAAAGACCAAATATCAGAGTATGTATTTAAAGATAGACCCTTGATTCTGTGTGTCACTGAAACATGTATTACTGAAAATTTCATTGACAGTGAATTAGACTTAAAAGGGTATAACACCGTTCGTTGCGACTCGAACAGCCGTCACACAGGTGGGGTATTAATACTCATTAAAAAGGGCATACAATTTGACAATGTAAAAACATTAATTCTAGATGTAAATTTTTGGTTATTATCTGTTGATGTAAAAGTTAAAAATACCCTATATAGTTTGACTGCTGTTTACAGATCGCCTAGTGGTAACATAACACTTTTTCTTAATAGGTTTTTGCAATGGCTATATGATTATATTGACAAAAATAATACACGTAGTATAATCCTCACAGGTGATTTTAATATTGATTTTTCCAAAAATGATTATGTAAAAAGAAGGTTTAAAGAAAGTATTGAGAATTATGGCATGAAACAGTTTATACAAAATTTTACTAGAGTAAGAAGTAATTCTAGCAGCATAATTGATCTTGTTGTCAGTAATGATTATACCATAAATGCGTATGTACAGCAAAATTATATCATAACAGACCATTCAATAATTCAAGTAAAAGTGGAAAACGGTAGGGAATATATATATATATGATTTTAATTTGCATATTACATAATTTGTCTAGTAATTTTTATGTTTGTCCAATATTATTGTACATATATATATATTTTTTGTCTCTTCTAGAATCCTGAGGATGCTAATAAATGTTAGCGAAACATCGACTAAATTTAAAAAAAAGTAGTTAAGTTGTAATATCATTAAATTTTAAATTACTTAACGTATCATCTTACACTTTTGATTGAGAAAGAGATTGAGATTAATGCCACTAATAAAATCTTTCCGTGCTTCTGCCATGTTACTTTAATCGGCTTGAAAAAAACAGTAGGATTTATGTTAACGATTAACTTTAATTTAAAAATGTAACAAACATTTATGATGTCTGGAATGGGTTACTAAATTACTTGAACTGAAAGAAAAAAATTACTACATAAATATAATTGACAGCACGCCAGCGGTGAAACAGGTTTGCACTTGTTTTGCGGGGGTGAAATACAACTGGATGTGGTGGATATTGTCAGAGCCGGGCTGATACGGTTGTATATGTCGACTTAAGTTTTCCATTTTTGCTGTGAGCGGAGCATTTTTAAACTAGAATTAAATATAGAAGACTGATCTTCGTCATAACTGCATAAATAAGGATCTTGCGCTAATAGATGATATTTATAAATTATGTACATAAGTTTATACTCCCAATACATTGAATGAATATGTTGCTATAGAACTATTTTATCTAGCACGATATATTAATAGGTTTTCTAAAAGTTTCTGTCTTCCCAAGGATAACTTTGTGTAGCCACTATATTCAGCGACTTTTGATATAATAATGAGGTGGATTTATAAATGGTCTGGATTTTTTTGGGTTTATTGGTTAAGTAAAAAAAGAAAAATTATTATGTTTTACATAATATATTTGATAACGTTTCACTGGTGTTCACCAGCTTTGTCAAATATACAATAAATTTTAGACATTAACCTTGATAGAAGACTAAGTAATATACTATATAACAAAGGTTCAAGAAACAAAGATATCAAATATCGATATAAGTTTTTAAAAATTGTTATTATTTTTGCGACTATTGACACACTTAAGATGCTCTACTGTTATGTGAGATCGAAGCTCGATTATGGCTCAGTTGCATGGTTCTCTCACCACAATGTACTTTTCAATAATTTAGAATTAGTTCAACGTTCAACGCAAATTCATGAAATGTCTGTATTTGAGAACTGGAGTAACTATCCAGAAGTCGGTTTTCTGCAACAAAACCTACTTGTTAAGTACTCTTTTAACAGTTTAAACCGCAGACGTAAGTATATATCTCAACTGTTTCTGTACAAGCTGATTAATAACAATATTGTCGCATAAGAACTCTAAAATATATTTTTACATTTCTAGAACAACCTCACGTCACAGTAAGGTATTTTACGTTGCTTTACTCTCACTAATGCACTAAAATTCTCTCCTATTCATACAATTTGCGAAAACTCCATCTGTACTGATATTGACATATTTAATTGCTACCTTGATGATTTAAAAACTTATTATAAAAGGGGCTCATTCTCCACATTTGTTTTTCTTCGTTTTATTAGTTATCTATTAAACATATGCTTTACTTCTTATTGTTATATGAGTTTATTTTAAATTAAGGTTTAAGTAGTGTACATGTGTTCTTAGTTCTAAGTTTAAATATTTTGTAGCTTTGATTTAATTTCTCTTGTATTAACTATTTCTGTTTGTATTTACCAGCTCTGTAGTTGGGTGTAGTATCGTTTGGGCAGTGTAAGAAATAAATAAATAATATAAATAAATAAAATAAATGAATCTGTTTAATTTTCATTATTTTTTCTGTCTCTTGAGTTGGTTTAATATTTAATTGTAAAAACCTGCATTATCGCAGCTAAGTAATACATTTGTATATATCTCATGAGTGCTTTATGCAAATTATTAATAGATACTAAAAATAATTGAGGCCCAAGGAAGGATCCCTGAGTTGCTCCAGTAGACAACATTTTTGTCGTATATCAAAACATGGTGACTATTCCATCAAGATAAAACTTGAGTCAATTATTTACAGTGTCATGTAGCCTATATATGTATAGTTATTTTAAAAATGTTTTATAATTTATACAATTAAGTGCATTATGGGTCTACATAAAACCCAAGCCAAGAATATTGTATCAGTAGAAGCCATTGTTAATAAAAAAAAGTTCTTATTTTTCTCGTTGTTTATGGCATCACCATATTTTGAACAATACGTATTACATGTTTTTCTGTAACTAAGCACCATAAAATCTTTTAATCACAATCAAGTCATATATTTTTGTGGTAGTTACTATGTAGATATAATAATACAAGATACACACAACAGTAGGCTTGAAATACTAAATTTTATTAATCACGCAAATATTTGATCTGATTTTGCAAGTTATGTTGGCAGGTGGTTCAATCCAATCCTGGACGTTATTAAGCGCATGCGTTCTTTGCCATAAATTGTGCCTTGTGGCGCCAAGGAATGCTTGATGATCAAACCACACACGATCTACAGCTCGCTGGATCACTTGAAAAAGGTTTTGCCGCTAAAAAATCTGTAGGTTTATGGGATATAGTTGAATGGTTTTTGAACACGATAATCGACTGTTTAAGAAAACGAAAATTTTATAATAGAGCACGTTATTCCATTTGTATACTAGACACGAAATATATTATGCCTGTTTTTTATGAGGCAATTTCGATATATATTTAATCGTTTCCGTATACAAGGTGAGACGAAAATTATTAAAATTTTGTAACTGATATAATTCTCCTGTAACTATAATATCGCCGCCTGAATGTAAGAATTAGGTAACTTTTTTCTTATTGTTTTGAGAAATTGGCAAAAACATTATTATTCAGATTTTAGAAATTGTCTACAGGCAATAAATTTAAAGAAAATAGCTCAATCTTTGTTTGTAGGGCTTTATTTTTACTTAAAGATTTCATCAAAAAAAGAAAAGTAAAAAAAAAAAGAAAAGAAACATTTTGTTTAACAAAAAAACAAAAGTTAGCTACTTTTTGCACCAGCAATTTTATTCTAAACGTAAATCAAATATGTATATGCAACATAGGTAACTAGAAAATCGACTAAGTAAAACTTAAATTAAACCAATTTGGCACATATTTTCGTAGCAATGAAAAAAAAGAATCAAAAAGAAACATGAATTTTAATCTTCCTCTTCTTCTATCCTGCCGTGTGGTAGGTTAAAATAAAAATCATAATAGTCACGACTTAATGCTGGAAGGTTCATATAAAACAGAGACATTAAATTTTTGTACTTGGCCTCCATTATAGAGTGGCCTTGAGGGTAACAAGGCAGTAAACTGATTGATTGCCTGCGTAGAGCCTTTATTTTACAATCCACTCGTCTAAAACTATCTGCTTTAAAAGACTCCGTGCACTCATATTCATAAACATTATTCTCTTTCTTAAATTGGAACCAACATAGCTTTTGAAATAAAACAGGCTCGTTATTAATATCTGTTTTTCTCATGGTTAGGTGAGTATCGGCAAATGCTTTCCAATCAAAGAAATCATTGCTCTGAATATCATGCACATTATAGGGCTTATCTCCCTTTTTTCTTTCACTTCTTGCGATAGTTTTCCAATCGCCTGGCCAAAGTGCTTTACCAACTCTTTTATACTCGGTGCCAATAGCGGAGTGCATAGAATCGCACTCCATCTCGCTGTGGCCAGGCGTCAAAAACTTAAGATGAATGGTTTTTAAATTTTCAATTACTTGCACTGCGTACATGCACATTGCTACAACATACTTATTAAGGTTTTGTCCACCGCAGCGATCACTGAAACAGTTAACTTCTTCTATAGAATTTGGAAGAGATTGGAAATGACGAAATAGAAGGCTCGCTATTTCACAACTGCCTCTACCTCCTTGGCCTTCATTCCACATAAAACAATCCCCTTGTTTGGTAACAACATTGTAAATAGTGAAGCTATAAGTGGCTAATCGGCGTTTATAAAACAACGCATTATTGGTGGGGTCACTAGGACATAGTAAAACTTGTTGCAAGTCAAAATTGCAGCTGACAATTTTATCGTTGGTAGCAGCAACTTCTTTATCCAGACGTTTTGCCTCTCGAGCGTTATCTTTTAATATTTGGTGTGCTTCATAATTTTTCTTCATTTCTTCTGTTGGATTAGCTTCGCTTTTAAAAGCCACACAGACCCGACATTGATCCTTTCTTGGTGTATGAAACCCCAGATTAAAGTTATCTTTAAAAACATTCCGGTAGGTGGATAACTTTGCCGTTGGATTTCCATTTTCTTGACACCACTGGACGTACATCCTGTACATGGTGGCTAAATTCAAGGAAGAGTCCAAGTATTTTCGTGTAGTATCGGCTCTGCAGTAATGGGATGGAATGCATGGAAAACTTTGTATGTGTGTCATTATGTTTTGGACTATATCGGGATCCAAGGTTTTACTATTTCCCTTTCCCCGACCATCAGACGCTGCAACATTTTCTTTTGATCGTTTCTTCAGAGCAATATCGACAACACCTTTTTTAATCCCTAGTGTGTTCAGAAACATAGGTTTACAGACTTTCTTTCTGTTTCCATCAATCGGAAGAAAATAATTCATTGAGTAATTCCTTCTGGAGTCGTGCTGAGTTGTTTTAATTTTTTTTACATTTTTTTCTGAATTAGCGTGAATAAAATCTCGTTGGCGTGAGTAGTCACCCAGTTCGTAATAGGCCTTAAAAATTTTAAGTCTTTCAGATTCAGAGATAGTAAAACATTTTAATCTGCAGGTTTCCTTGCAAGGGGGCATCATTTTGGCAGCTGATCTTACTACCCCTTTTGTTGAAACGTATTCTTTTCCTGCAAGTCTATTCTTTTTTCTAATATTTCTCGGCCACTTGTCTGGACACCTTTTTTTTCTTCTAGGCTTATTAGTCACTTCTGGATGTTGCTCCATTCCTGATAACTGATTTCGAGCATTTGATACCTCAGAATCTGAGGAAATACTTCTGATATTTGCCTCTTCAGAATCTGAAGAACTATTAGTAGGTAAGTATTCAGATTCATCTGGAGAAAAATCACTGAAGCTATTATCATCACTGGCCTTTTCAAAATATTTTTCGTGATGATTCTCTTCTTGATTGTTGAAATCTAGAAAAAAATATAATTTTTTGTCAATCAATAATGTATATCAATTTATATCAATTTTTATAACCGACAAGATTATTGTAAATCGAAATATGGATAAATTACTAATAATAAAGCTAACCTAAATTTCCCACGAAGTTCTCTTGCATAGACATTCGACTCGATCCAGGCATTGAAATCTGCCTTTTCTTGGAATCCTTTTGAATCATCAGCATCAAATTCTGGTCTCTATTAGGTTCCTCTTGAACAAAAGCTTCTCGAAATACTTTATTAGTCGGTTCGGGTATAAAAGTCTGCTCCGGTTCCCCCTTTCAGATTCATCTTGGTTTAAACCACTGTTTGGAGACTGGTCCCGTCTAATGTTGTTGTCACACGAATCTAAAATAAAAGACTTAAAAGTGAGGAGGTAAAAAGATAACGTACTTAAAAGTTGCCTTATTACTTAAGTGTGAACCTATTTTTTAAACTATCTCAAAAAACAGAAAAAGTTTTATAACCTAACTTTATGTAAACATTATGATCATTTTTTATAAAAAAATAGGTAAGCAGAAAGAAAAACAAAAGCACTTGCTTACCTTTTGCTTTTGATTGCATGATGAACACTAAATCCACCATTTTAGCCCCTCTGGACATGATTTTCCACTTAAGAATCACAATAACCTTGCACAACTATGAATCTAAACAACTGAACTAAACCTAAATATTTCCTGCAACAGGTAGGTATCTTCAGCTGCCCACTTTTAGCACCATAAATAGAACTTTGAACGTTCTGTAAAAACCAGCTATCTCTAGTTACCCATTTCGAACATAAAAAGAAATCTGTATTTTTTTTAAACTACTTTTTACATTACCAAATAGATGTAGCTAGTTTAATTCGACAAGTTACCCAGATTTTGCACTAAATTCTGCTTGGTCTCGACTACGTGAAAACGTAGATAACTGAAATTAACAAAATTTTGAGTTACCTACTTCTTACATTCAGGCGGCGATATACTTATTTGCAAAAATGTGGGATTTTTTCCTCGTCTATAGACTAAGACGGTAATCGGATTCAAAAGTTTAAACATGGCGATTCTTCATAGCCAGGCTCAAACAGAACAAAAATTATCTTGACATACTAAATAACATACATATACGTTTTTAGTAACAATAATAATTTTTTTTAAAGTCTGTAGTTATAGAAATTTGCATATTCAATTATTTGAAATTCTATTATTTTACAATATAATAACTATGTAATAATTTAATTGTGCTAGAACGTGTGCAAAATTATATGCTTTTTATGCGGAATGACGGAGAAAGAGATATAGAAAAAAGTTAAATTTAGACAGCAGCCTATTTTTTATCACACATATGCATTATATAAATATGTCCAGATATAAGCGTATATTCAAAAATAGAATTTTCTTATTATTGTTACCTTATTAGGAATATTAAAAAATGTTGATGATTTAATTTTTAATTGAGTTCCCATATTTAGTAATAAGGTCAAAGGTCCCATGAAAATAAGTATCGCCTGGAAAAAAATGTCATCTATAATAATTTATGTTGATTCGTAAAATAAAATTTGTAATTTATATATCAAAATCTCGATATGCAAATAAGAATTCCGAGAACAGGCATACCATTCTAATTCAGACGAATTATAAATGGTCACTGTTGAATTGATAAAGCAATTGATAAATTGAATCAACTTTAGATCACCAGATACTATGCGCACGAGGTATTGTGACCAACTTTATCTTTAACGATTTAAATGTATTCAATGAACTCCTGTATTTATTTACAAATTCTGTTTAATGATACATATATTGCTTTTCGTGCTGCATCATTAAACATATTGTCAAAAAGAATCAGGAAATGAGAAAATTATAATTATTTATTAGTAACTGAACAGCTCCCTCCATAACTTATATCCTTGCCTTGAATATACGATTTGTTGTCCTAGAACACAATGTTTACATTTTAAATTTGAATTCAATAGTTATGAATTATAATTGACAGAAATAATGATTACAATAATAGTACCTGATGAAAATGGGTGGTATTTTCATCAGGTGTTAGTTAACAAACGAGCAAAGTGTTCCAGAAATTCTGCTATCAATTTTCATGATAATCATGTGTGGGCTAAAGTTAATCCATACACTGCAATCGAAAATCATTTTCAATAGCGGTTTTCCGTAAATATTTTTGTGGAGATTGTAGGAGTTTCTTAATTGGGCCTTATTTTCATCCGTCTAGACTCAATGGCGCGGCGTCCAATATAGACGGTTTTTAGAATACGTATTACGAGGAAATAGGGTAAAGCGTCGGATCTGGTTTATGCATAATGGTGGTCCACCGCACTTTAAATCAAAATTATATTGCTCGCTTGATTGGTCGTACAGACCGCCTAAATCTCCCGATTTGAACCCTCTGAATTTCCTCATTTGGGGGCACCTGAAAACACTAGTTTATAAGATTTTAATACAGATATTGGAAAATTAAGAAATCGGAAACAAAAATCATGCGACACCGTTAGAAATACCACTGGTATTTTTGGGCGGATGCGCCGGGATGCTAAGGCATATAAACTCATACATTGAGATCGGAGGGGTCATTTTAAATAGTTGTTCTAAGGTGATGATTCTGGGTTTATTGTTCTAAACTTTAGTATTTGCTTGTTTGCTATATGTTAGGATGATTCGTTCGATTCATTAACTTGATACCTTTCGAATAAACGTAATAATGGAATCATAATACATTTTTAATGTTTTTACTGTTTATAAAGTAAATCATTATTATCCAAGGCCTACTTTGTTATTTTTATGCAAATTATTCTACAAGTACCTCTCCAGACATCAAATTGCTGTAGGTATTTGGTTTAAACTCGTTTTTCTTCAAAACCGTAGATTCTACATCAATTTAACAAGAGGATCTTTTTGTTAAATTTTAGAGGAGTAACGCGATTAAAATAGTTTTAAGCGTCATATTTAAAGCGCTGTAGGTCCATTAGGAAATAATTTATGACATACTTGATTTTCACTTTTTAGCTTAATCAACAAGAAATTTACCTACACTTGTAATTATTAAAAATTAAAGAATTGCAAAATATTTGTATATTGTTTATACGCTTATTCTCTTTACTTTTAGTTTACGACCGAAATTGACTAATTGTCATAGAAGGCGACAAATCAAGATTTGGAGTTATAAATTTCATCAGTAAATTAACATGCACCGACGTTAAGAAAAATATTCAAAGCTACATAAAACTGCATAATTTGTTCATAATTAGTACTAATTTATTTATTAAGTGCCTTTCATATACTACAAAAGAGTATAAAAACACACAACGCTTAGCCCTGTTTGTTTTGGTCCTTATTGATGTAATATATAAGGATCATATTAATATGAAACAAATATGATTTAGTTATTGCAATAAGTAATGTAGGTTGCATACTTGCCACGTCACAACTAATGAAGTATATTTAGGGCATTTTTGCAGAAAAAGTTATTATTTTGATGAGATTCTCAAATTTAATACTAAATCAACCTGTACGTTTCTTATTTTTATTACAAGTTTTGACATTTTTATTGTGATTTCAAAAATATATACATCTAACTTTTACTGCACCTTGGCATACAAAAATGAGTCCCTCTTGACAAGAAATCGGTAGTTTAAGAATCCGTATGAAAGTTAATTACCATAAAAATGTTAATTACCGTAGGGGGATGCCATTTGCGAAGAGAAGATTATTCATTTAATGAAATGGTCATTTATGCCAAGCAACATATGTGTAAATAAATCTTCTTTATTACGTTGTAACGTGGTAAACCTGTTTAAAAAAATAAGATGTCAGAAAAACTAATGATGTCTTAGAGATTACCATGACCATGTTTATGCAGGTATTTTTACAAGAGCGTAAAGATTCAACTTAGGTATGTGGTATGTGCTGGAACGTCAAGATTGATTACACAAGAAGAAAGCTCTACGAATATAATATTTAAAACTAAGTTAATGTATTTCTCTTGCAGAATTATAAATATTTCTATTCATTCTCAATAAAACAAATATGACGAACTCAGTTTATTATCTATTAAGGCTGCATTTTCATCAGGTTCAATTTAAATCTAATAATCGCTGTTAATAATTTATTTATTTATTTATTTGCCTAATAGAAAAACAACAGAACAAAATTACCGTTTAAAATACATAGTATAAAATAAAGTAACAAGAAAAATAATAATAATAACAGTAATAATTAATACTTAATAAGGCAGATTAGTACAAAATATAGAATATTGATGTATGTTGAAAAAGCAGTACAATTAATTAATAAATTAATAAAATAAATGACTAAATGAACTAAAGATGAAAGTGTCTATGACAGTTTCCTTCAAATGACCAGAAATTGATGTACTATTAAAATCAAACCTAGATAATAGTAATTCATGGTTATAACCACAGCCAGAATATACATCATCATTCTTAAACGTTAAAAACTTTAAAAATTTTCTTTGGAAGGAACTGTCGATTGATTTTCATAAATTGGGTACCAAATTAGAGATCCATATTCCAACCCGGAACGCACAAGTGAGTAATAAAGAATTTTTAACTCCTTCTTGTTATTAACTAATTAAAAATTTCTAGTAATGAATAATGAAGCCTCTAATGTTTTTGTAGAAGATATTCCCAGACTATTTTATATGTTTAATAAAATACAATTTATTGTCAAAAAGAATACCTAAATCTTTTGTTGAACATTACCTGCTTTATTGCTTCCAGAGAATAATTATATACAATACAGATACAGAGCTTATCACATTCAACAGCCTTGGCAAGATCATCAATAAATTATAAAAATAAGGGTGGCCCAAGATTGGACCCTCGAGGGACTTCGAATATAACTTCATACATGTCCAACCTAAACCCATTATATGCCACGTATCATCTAAGTAGGAAATAAAGAAATTCATTAGGTTATTTGAGAACCCAAAATATATTAGTTTTGATATTATTATAGAATGATTAATGGTGTCGAAGGCCTTTGAGAAATCTGTATACACCACATCTACCTGTCCCTGTTTATCTAATAATATAGAAGAACGAAAATAAGTACCATACAGATTTAATACATGATGTTATAGGTAATACTGATGCGTAATTTCTTTTATTAATAGGAAATACGATTATTTGGTATAAAAAATGACGCCAAATAAAATATTCATGTTTTTATTAATAAAAAAAAAAATATGCGTCAGTATTCCTGTAATTTTATGCATTAAATCCATGCAGTATTTAAAATGAACTATTTGTTTTCATTTTTCGTTCTCATCAATAGAAAGCGATTTAAAGTTTTATGTTTGCAATCCTGTCGACGAGAGCGTGCTAAAACCGTCTTAAAACGAGACGAGAGGCAGGCATATCATTCCTGAAATTGTCAATAGATTGGATAGGAGCCAAAGCATTACTATGTTAAATTGTTCTCGAGTGTGGTTTGAAAAAGGCCGAGAACAACGAGCCAGAGGCACAAGAGGTCACCAAAGAACAACCGAACGCCAGGATCGTCGCCTTAGACTCCTGTTTGGCGACCTCATGATCAATTGCTAACAAATGGTTTGCGGAAGACGGAAGACCAATAATAGTGAGAACTGTGTATCATCGTTTAAGGTCCTTTGGACTCTTTTCTTATCGTTCCCAATCCATATTTGCCGCTACCTCTTGCAGATAATCACGAATGCCAACGATTGCAGTAGTGCAGAGAACGACTGCAGTGGAATGAGCTTGTCTTTATGTGACTAGTGCCGATTTTTTTTGTATGATAGTCGGGAATTCTGTTTATAAGTAAACCATGTTTGTCCTACTTTGGAGGTGTTGAACAGTTTCCTACTCAACAACACGACTTTGAGCAAAATAGACAATTATGCGATATACAGAGATAGTAATCTTACTTTTTTTTGCTTGCCCTGATCGGATGCTGGCAATCTGGGACTTCTTGGGAGCTGTTCTGGCCAGAAACTCGGGTTGACTGCCCGTCCGGATATGCACATACACCAAATAAATGTACACGAAAAAATATGATTAATAATTGAGGACTGCAGTGATATAGCAAGTATGTATTTCAACGACGAATTTCAAAGTGTCGTCCTTTCTCCCTCTCTTCAGAAAAAGGATAGACTATCTACCGATCTCTGCATATGTATCACACAAAATTGTAATGTAACCGAAACAAGATTTTATTATTGCCAATTATTCCACATATCAAAAAAAAATTTACATTCTATAATTAAATTAAATTAGGGACGAAACAGGAGGTATCATCCTAAAAACGCGTCCAGACTTTCTGCCGTACATTTATGACCTACTGGCACTCTCCTCAAATGTGTTAATATGATTTGAGCATGTAAATTTTTGTCATAAAATAGAGTGTCATATCAGAAAAATGTACATGATTTTTTCGCAGATTTAATAGGCAGAGGACCGGCAAAAATGTCAAACCTTTTGTACCCTATGAGGTATCAGATTTGCGCTCAGCTCTTGGTCTACCAGTACGGCCGAAGTTACGAAAGCATTTCTCCCTACGGATCTAAATATCCATCGTCATGTGATGAATCTTTTTCCCTTGTGAATAAAATCTTCTAAAACAGGTAGTCATATTTCCCCAGTTAAGCTTGTGGATATCGATTTTTTGTCATAATTCTTGCTGTAGGTGTTTGTCTATTGAAGTGTTTGAAAATACATGTTCGTAAACCTGTAAGAAACAAATAAGGCAGTTATTTCGAACCCAAGCAACATTTTACCAACTACCGACCACTTTTTCACAATTCCGATGTCAGAATTATTACAAATAGTAGTAGAGTAATAACTTAAATTTTGTAGTTGTAATACGACGTCGAACCAAATATTGCGTCGACCTCGCAAACCTACTGCTTAAGTCTGGACGATTTACCAACGTTGATTTGCCGTTAGAAAACGACTTAATAAGGTTTGATATGTTTTCAAGTCATTATCCAACGTTGATGAGACGTTGACAACTGACTAAAATAGGTATGGTTAAATTTTGAGTAACCTACCAACGTTGGTGACTAACTGAATAGGTCAAGTTTATTATGGAACACTTGCCAACGTTGGTTAGACGTTTATTAGTGGCTTAATAGGTTTGGTCCTTTTTAGTTATTAACCAACGTTCGTTAGACGTTAATAACTTAAGTAGCTCCGATTAATTTTTCGATAATACACCTACTTCGGTATAACGTTGGTAACTGACTTGATAGGTAGCTACATTCATCCCAAGTAATATTTTACCGACTACCGACTACTTTTTTAATAATTATAAGGTCAGAATTATTACAAATAATAGTCCAGTAGCGTATTAAATTTTATACTTATGATACAACGTCGGAGCAACGTAGCTTGAACCTCGCAAACCTACTATTTACATCTAGCACATTTACCAACGTTGGTTTGATATCAGAAATCTACTTAATACGTTGAGTGTGTTTTTAGATTATTATCCAACGTTGATTAGACGTTGGTAACTGATTAAGTAGATTTAAGTAATTTTTGGGTAACATTCCAACGTTGGTTAGATGTTGCTGACTGACGTAGTCGTCTAGCATCGTCGGCTGGACGTTGGTGTTAGGCTTTTGGGCCTTGGTCTAACATAACCTCAAAATTAATGTCGATAATTCAGGTATTGGTAGATATTTAGTAAAGATTTCACCAACTGCAACAGACTGTCGATATTATCGCGATTGTTTGGAATGAACGTTAGTGTTAGTGCAGATTTCTGCACCAAAGCCTACTAAAAGTTGGTGCAGGTAAAATTATTTAACCGTGACGTTCCTGTTAGTAAAAATAGTTGCACTTATTCCCACCTTCGCCATATTTTCTGGTTCCACAGAAGGAAATAATAGGCGGCCGTATTGATTATGTGAACAATTATTATAAATACACAAAATTTGCCTCTTTTTTTCAAATAAAGTAAGCAAAGTTTTTATTTACTCGTAAAATTAATTAAACAATATTTCAATTGCGCTTTCTTTGGAAAGAGAAAATATTTTTTGAAAGTCAAAAAATAAAAATAGTACTTTCGTTCTTAAAATAAACATTCTTATGGGTTCACTATATTTTTCGACCTACTTTATATATATGTATCAAAAAAAATTTCTTTCGTTTTAGTTTTTACCCCACCAGATTTATTAAAATTTTATTCGAAGTATATTGTATATAATACGTACTCAATGATAAACACGCCTTATCCATTTTATATAAATAGATAGGTACGACAAATAGAATAATATACAAAATTGCTTAGTTTCACTACCTACACCCGATTTTTGTAGGTCAGATTAAGGGCAAATTTTAAATAAGGTTGGTGACAACCAACTTAAGCCGACGTAAAATTTGGTGAACTTTTGGTCGGTAATCACAACGACTAAAGTCGGTCCTCTACGTCGAATCGACCCATATTTTATTGACCAGATTAGTACAAATATGGGTCAGCCCGACGTTTTGTGTACGTCGCACTCCGACTTTTAGTTGCGAACAGCAACGTCGGTTCGTCGTCAGAATGTTGCTTGGGAACACATTTTAACTTAAATGTGTAAGAAATATTTTTATTGAGAGATTATTTCAATTGATAATTTTATTCAACAGAAAAATTTACATGAATTGGGAAAAAACTAAACATTTAAGTATCGAGAGGTAAGCAACGGAACGATAATATTTAAGAAAAAAATATTAGTATTTTCCTAAAATTGCTAACTAAATCATTTAGTTTGGTTTATTTATAGCCCTCAAATTTCTGTTGGAGATGGTAATACAGTGAAATCAAAAAGATTTTAGATATAATATGCATTGTGTCCATTACCATTCAACCGACAATGCCCTGTAAAATATTTGTGTTTTGTGTTAGTCCATAACGATATAATAAGACAATCGCTATCGAAGTCGTTGAGAATCAAGTTTGTTATCAACTCAACAACTTTAACACGGTCGTCTCCCATTTCAGAATGCCATTAAAACATCAAACTGCCAACTGCCGATAAAGAAGTACTTCATGTAAAAGCCACAGATAAGAGAACGTGTTTTTCACCTTTTTTGCCATATAAAAGCGTAATACATCATGTTTATTGAACGACTTAAGAAACTAATATTTCTCATTTATTGTGGATATCATACGATTCCTATTTGCTCACTGTAATGGCTCGGTTTCTACATTAAAAAAATTATCCCATTCATAACAAGAATTGAAAACAATGACAATGGTTAAGTGCAAAACCCAGTATGTTAGTTTAGAGAAATATTATTGGAGATAGAAACAACTATGTACATTTCGATTAGACCTTTGTTTTCGGAAAAGGATCAATTGCCAAACTGTGCTTCTACTAAGCATAATTTTATACTCTTTTTGCTTCATTAAAAACTTTTTGGCACGTTCGACGATATTTAAGAAATTGTGGAATTCAATTTAACAGTAATATTTAATTTTATTAACAAAATTATGAAGCTGTTTTATTATTGAAACACGTTTCTTCTCAGGACACGAGTGGTAGTTAGTTTTGAAGAAAACACACAGATTTATAAAACGCTCAGGCTTATTTATCGTAGGATCCTATATCAATGCACCACCACACAAATGAATGAATATCTTAAACACGCACGATAAGTCGTACAATGAGTAGTGGTGAGAGGTAGGTGAAACTTCTAATATGGTCCAAATTTACTATTCGATCGACATCATAGATGTCTCTGTGGCGGATAGAGACTAGCGAAGCAAATACGCAGGTGGACTAAACTACTATTATTAAATATGATTTGAACGAAACAACTACTCAGCGGGCAAATTCCCCGACCTGCATTGGATTATACCTTCAAATCATGATAGATCGGTAGCCAATATCATTTGTCAATTCCTAACCAGACATAGACCGGTTTCCAACTTATTAGTTCTCCTCAGTATGCCATAGGTTATGTAACAGACAAATGAAACCGGTCTTTGTCTGGTTAGGAATTGACAAGTGATATTGGCTACCGATCTATCATGATTTGAAGTTATAATCCAATGCAGGTCGGGGTATTTGCCCGCTGAGTAGTTGTTCCGTCCAAATCATATTTAATAACAGTAGTTCAGTACACCTGGCCTAGAGGTCGCCTGTCTCGGTACTTGCTTCGCAAGTCGCTATCCGCCACAGAGACATCTATGATGTCGGTCGGATAGTAGCATTTGGACCATATGAGAAGTTCTCACATACCTCTCACCACTACTCAATTTACCTTAGTCAGTATATACTGACTGTTGGCCAACCTGCTAGTCATATGACTAGCAGGTTGGCCACTATCATTTGTCTGTTTCATAACCTATGGCATACTGAGGAGAACTAATAAGTTCGAAACCGGTCTATGTCTGGTTAGGAATTGACAAGTGATATTGGCTACCGATCGATCATGATTTGATATATATAGTATAATCCAATGCAGGTCGGGGTATTTGCCCGCTGAGTAGTTGTTTCGTTCAAATCATATTTAATAAAAGTCGTACAATGTAAAAATGGAAATATAATATGGCCCTTGTATTGTATTCAAGATGGCTTAATAGTAGAACACGAAAAATTACGTTATTATTGAATTTACTACTCTTATTGTCTTTTAATATTTATCTTCAATATACACAAACATTGTGTAAAAACCATCTTTATATTGAAATGTCAGTTTCAGTTGAACTGGTTACTGATTTTTCGAAAATTTTCCTTTTAACAAAAAACATGTTTACTGAAATCGTGTACTCGTGCTTATTTTAGAAATGGGTGCAAAACATGAAATGAGACGTATTCGTACGGTAACTATTGCGAGGAATTCAGGGAGCGTTTTCCCTGATTTTGCCGTGACCTTTTAAAACTATTTTGGAGGTCTAGGATGATGATGGATTTCCGAGATCAGGCACTATTGAAGAAAAAAAGGTTCTGGAAGGCCAAGTAAAGAACAGAGGATGTGGTCGACAAGGTTAGAGGTATGATGGAAAACGATTCTTTTAAATCTTCTAGGAAGTTGAACAAGGTAAATAATTAGTCCTTTGGCCCCTGACAAACAATTTTAAAGAAATTATCATCCATTCCCCTATAAAATTCAATAACATCAAATATTGTCATGGACAAGTCCGTTGGCAAAGTCCCGTAAAATAATTTTTGTGAATGGTTCCAATTTAAACAATAATGATATTCTGAACATTACCCTTTACATCGACAAGGCATGGATTTATCTGATTGGTTGTGTGAATATTCAGAATATGAGAAATGTACGGCAGAAAACTTGCACAAATACATGGAATATACTTTAAGCCCTTCTTAATTAATTTATAACTTGTACGATTTACGTCTCACTGTCTGTATTTATTAGACCGCGTAAGTGGTGCGTATCTAAGTAAAATTATGTTATTGTTGGACAATTTTGTGCTTTAGATTGTGAGTGCAATCACTGGTTTGTGTATTTGGTTTTTAATTGTGTTTCACTGTTACAAATGGCGAATTTTTCGAATATTTATTTAACAAATATGGTGTTTTTCTTTGTTAAAAACATTAATTTATAATTTGTGTCAACTTTGTGTGTGGTGAAGAGAAGTGAAGAGTTTAATATATTTTTCATGATTTCATGCAAACTTGGCAACAATAAAAAATTTAGTAAATAGGTGCTCAATATTTCTAACGCCGAAATGGGGGGAGGGGAGGAAAGGTGGGTCCAAAATTGTTTTAATTTTTTGAATTTTTGAATTTCAAGTGTGGGTTTGTTTCACATTTTCATAAATACCTATAGATTTGAATGTACAGTACAGTGTTCGATATTAATCTAAGCTTATAATTCTGAGAAGTGTGAAATTAATTTTCAAGCTCTGTTGGTTAATTTTACCTACCACAGGCTAGGTTGACTAGCATCATTGTGTTCATAATTTCGAGAAGCACCCTTCTTCTGGAGGAATGGTACAACAGGTGGAAGATAGAAGTCAACACCAAGAAGATTCCGATAGACTACGTTACTATGAGCTGCGTAGCGATCCGAATATAAGATATGATACGAGCTAAGATCTAGCTCATGGTGGGCAGATCTAGCTAGCTCAGATTAAAGAATAAATAAGTTTAGGTATATCAAAGTATTTTGATTGCAACCTAACAACTAGGTTCCCAAATATCAGATAGGTTCCAACCATGGTGTTTCAGTATCGAGAGAAGAATGGCTACGCTCGTGCTGATCACACAGACGATAGACAGAACATTTATTTTAAATAAAATTACATGAAAGTCTCCACCACTTTGCTTCTGGACACTATTTTTAATGGAAACATGATATAAATTAGATCAATAATTATTCTCTTGTTAATGGCACACTAAACACCAATCTTCTGCAGATGATGGGGGACTTGGAGATATAAATTTTCTGGTTTCTCAGCACTCAAAATTCGTATGTTCTGCGAATTAACATAACCTCTAAGATGAAACCTGGCTTCGTTGGAGAAGAAGGTTTTGTCAAGAAGCTTGCCATCAAAATAGGTCAAAATCCACTGACAGAATGTCTTTCTACGTGGATGGTCGACTTTATGCAGTTCTTAAGTCTTCTCTAATTTTAGGTTGTAATGGTCCGTTTCTTTAGATTAATAACTTGGACTATATTCCTCATAAACTATATGGATATAGTTATATTTGAATTATAAGCTAAATTCCAAATTCGAATAAAATAACTTAACACCTTATTGTACTATTTAGTGCGACGCTACAGTGCGGCCGGAGAGGAGTGGCTACGGCTAGGCTCCGTCGCGCGTACGGAAGAAAAGTGTGTGTGTGGTTTTTAGTGGGAGAACGTCAGAATGTGTAAAATGCTGATGATCTGAGATAGTGCTGTTCAATTGTTAACTTTGTGAGTTAGTAAACCGCACGAAAGATGATGCTGATTTATGGAAATGGCCAATGTGGTTGAAATGCTGTAAGGCTAAGGCTGAGCTCAGAAGGAATGAATAAGAATGTTTCATTATATTGACGTTTCGACGACAAAAATATATAAATTCTGCAGATTTAACTTTGAACCCCTAGGTACCTAGGCACTACCCATCAACTTGTCAGACTTTGATTGCTTCGCGAGTGAACAATGAATTTTTTATAAGCTTTTAAGCTGAATCCGTTTGATGCACTTTACATGCATTTGTGGTTAATTATCAATCATTGACTGTTTAAATAACTACCTATTTTCCACATTTTAAAGGTAGCCTGGTGTTTGTGAGTTACGGAGAATTATTGTATAAAATTAAAAAAAAAAGATGGTGGCGCCCAATAACAACTAATTAAGTTGTTTGATATTTTTGTATGATTTGATTTGGCGATCGCCGTATATGTTTTTGCTTTTTTGATTCATTCAATCTTAAGTTTTATTTGATATAACTGGTTAACTACTCTGCTTCCCCGCCCAGAGAAGAAAATCATAAATATTGTTTATTTTAAATAAATGTATTTTGCTATTAGATTTTTGTTTCATTCAATAAAATTTGATTTAACTATTTTTAATGATATGGTGAACCACGTTATAAGGTGTGCGTTTCTTTGGCCGACCATTATCTTACTGAATGGTATAGTTTCTCCAATCTCAGTGTAAATACTATAAAATGCCCGATAAAGGAGTTCACTCATAATTACATCCTTGCCATAGGCGTCGAACAAACAGTTTTAGAATCTTTTTTTTAATTTTAATGTGTCCGTGTTATTCCATCGCAGACATGCTTTGCAATGAGATTACCTGGTAGCAGCGGTTCAGATACACTGTTTATACTGAGACTGGAAAAACTATACACGATACATCGAAATGTATTGTAATCAAAAACAACATCAGGAAATTCATTCCTAAATTCTTCTCACATGTTACCATTTTCCAACAACCCTGTTTTGCCCATTGCGAAAATTCGGCTTGAGTATGACATTTTTGTGCTCTTGAGAAAATAAATTTTTTGAACGCTTGTTGTAAGAGATTATTTGTAAATTTTTTTAACAGTTACGAGAAAACTACCATATGTTTATAATTTTGTAACTGAATATTAGCAATAAATCTTATCGATGTTTCACACTTTTCATTTTGTATACATTAAAAATAAACGTAACACATTTGGACACTGTAGTAGTGTATTGCGTTTTAATATTTTTTAAGTAATATAAGGAACGTATTGACCGCATTTGAGTACTTTCATATACATTTTCAGTTAAATTAGGTTGCAATTTACAGATATGGATAAAATGTTTATTATATCGTATATCAGCAAACTTATCTGTATATTACGTTTCTTAAAAAATACATCTGCTTTTGGCGTATACGATTACATGTTTACTTACCTTGTAATATTTCCATTAAGTCACGCAAATACATATAATTAAGTAGGGTATGTTTCTCAAGCTTTTATTACTTTTTCATTCAGTTCCAGCCTCGTACGTTTAATATAAAAGTTTGCTAACCAATTGATTAATCCATTTTTGTTTATTACAAAACGCTCGTATCAGACAACTGAGTAAGTACTTACTTGGAGTGGTCTTATATATATATGATTTTTCAGTATTCATATTCAAGTAAATTCGACAATTAAAACAAAAGAAAAAATATCGAAATACATCAAGTAGTTTAAAAGTTATGACGGTTTGAATTTGGTGATGATCATTTAGAGTGATCTACCTCAAATAACTTGAATGTAGTTTAGATCACTAGAAGAACCAGAAATAGAGCAACTAATAAACCTGTTGTAACAATGGACTTAGATTTATTCATTTTAAATTTTAGAATATTTTGAAAATACTATCCCAATTGTAACATGTCTTTCTCACACGACACCCAAGCTTCAACTAAAAGTCATTATAATATGTATTTGCAGAGTTAGTCACAAAACATTACTCGATAAGTTCAAACCTGTTTTAACTGGTTCATTAGTTCATATTGTTGCGTGAACCAAAAATTATTTCTTACGGATGAAAATAATATATTTAACAATGAATATATTTATTTTACAATTTTTCAACATATACTGTCCTGGTAGCAGCAGAAGATAATAATCAACTTTTCTCAGATTTGAACTGTCACTTATGTGCACTAATATGCAACTGTTCGTAAGTATTGCGTTCCTTAATAATTGTTAAAAATAGTGTATACCCCGCAGGAAACAGTCCTTTTGTGTATATGAACAAATTGTATCTAATACCCGAAATCGGATAATCGCATAAAATTCATAGGACTAAAATAAGCAAATGATTTTCTATTCCCGAAATGATAACTTTCAATGAGTTTCAATCTCAAAAATAATCAAAATCAACTCTATGCATTCTGACAAGCATCATCTACGGATTAACATACATTTTTATTCGTTTCATACAAAGCAACTACATTTTAGTAGAGCTTTTATTTTGGAAACGTATAGAACTGGAACGTAGTGAATGCGGACAAGAAAGTTCTATGTGACTTTTAAGAATAGACCTAAACTGGCTTCGTGGTCGAGCGGTAAGGACACTTGACTCTCTCCACTGAGTCGCTGGTTCGATCCCAAGTCGAGGACCTGAGATTTTTTCTAAAGCAGAAATTAATCATAGTATATTCGGATGTTAGGTGTGTGTCCGTTGTCTTTAAACGTGTAGCCCTCTCCCACACAAAAAACCTAAAGTTGTATTACTTGTATTGTTACTGTGGTGTTATTATTCATTAAAATTTTTTAATTATGTCCTCGTAAGAACGAAATTGCATTAATGCTGATAAAAAATAAATTGACCGCTATTCAACAAAGTAACGATTTCTCAAAAATTACATCTATTATAGTTCTTCAGTAATTAGTATATTTCAGCAAACTAAACACTTAGTTGAAGTACTTGTTTACCTGCTAATTGGCCTAAGGGCTTCGGTATGCATCACCTGTGTATTTGCTACCGAAGGGCGGTAATAGGACTGCCTACTTATTTAACACCAATGCCTTGCAGGTATGTCTTTGAAGAAGAACCTTTATGTAATACCCAGTGGCGTTGTTGAGTTTGTTCCTTATACAGGAATATTCTAGGACCCTAAATAAATATAGTACAAAAATTTTATTTAAACGAATGAAACATGAAAATATTTTGTAAAATTTAGTAAAATGTGGACATCTTGTACTCTGTTTAAACTTTCTATTAACGATTTTTTTAATTAATTAAAGTATATAATAATAATATATGTCTTTATTGTGTAAAATAAAAGCACTTTAATACAAAAGGTTAATAGTACAGTATACACTGATATCAAAACTACCAACCTAGGATACCACTGGTGTAGTATTAGTACAGTATATAATATCTAACACATGATTTTATCCAGCATATAATAGTACAGTAGATAATATCTAATATTACAGTAGTATATCTAATGTATATCTAGTTTAGTATATCTGCAGTACATGTATATATATATATATATATATATATATTTATATATATATATATATATATATATATATATATATATATATATATATATATATATATATATATATATATATATATATTATCTAACAGAACAGTATGATGTCTCGCATATGTTTTTGTTACGTCTAATAAGTTTAAATTATAGAATCTTAAGTTGACGTTTTAATACATTTATTGATGTGTAACTGTGGAGGTAGAATATTATGGACAAGTCGATGTCGATAGGTAAGTAAAAGATGGTCGAATTGTTTCATATTTAGACCTTATTGTATACAATTGGTCGTTTGTATGTCTCAAATTTTGGTTATGCATAACATTCCTCGCAATTAATTTGTCAAAGGGATAAATAGGTTTCTGCGTTAGGATGACATTATTATAGTGACGTGAAATGTAGGAAGCGCCTCTCATTTATTTTTAGTAGTTGTAACTCCCTGATATGTGGTATTATATACTCTTGGATAGAACTATTTGTAATAACTCTAATACTGAATTTTTTGAATTTTATTTGCTTCTGATAAATTTAAGCAAGGCCCATAAATATAATTACAGTAGATGACATGTGATTAGACCAAGGACTCACATAACAGAAGTTTAGTGGCCCTATCAAGGATATTTCTAAAGTTTAAAATCTGTTTAAAAGAGTAGACACTTTTTCTAAGAACTTCCGATATATGAGGAATAAAGCTTATATTTTTTTCAAAGGTTAGCCCCAAATTGTTCACCTTGTCAACTTGTTCTGTAATTATATCGTCAATTGATATTTGAAAGTGAGCGAGAATTCTTAATTTATTTGCAGTGACGAGGACTACATTTTTACTTTTATTTGGATTTATAGGAGCGAATTCTGAAGGGTCCAATTTTTTTATGTAATTTAAATCGTGATTAATTTTGGTTTGGGCTTACTCAGACTTCATCACATCAAAAGCAAAGGAAAGTTGTATAACATCAAAGTACATATGCAGGGAACAATATTTCGTGACTTGAAGCAAGTCTGCGGTGTATATGTTAAAAAGCAAGGGCCCCAAAAGCGAACCTTGTTGCACTCCCGAGAGTAACAAGCATTTGTCAGAGAATCTTCTTTCATTTGTGTTGTGAAGACAAGTAATATTGGAAACGATTTAGTAAGTAAGACGTGAGCCAAATTATGATGTTATTCTCTATCCGTAGAATTTTTATTTTTTTTATTAGCAATTCGGTGTTTAAGGAGTCAAAAACTTTTGACATATCTCATAAGGTCAAGGAAGTTACTATATCAGAATTAATTGACGTCAAAACATCATCGAGAATGGTAATCAAGGACGTGGATGTTCCGTGATTCTTTCGAAAACCCAACTATATTTTGGGAATTACATTATGTTCCAGCACATAAGGTGTTAGTTGACCATGGATAAGGGATTCCGCTTTTTGAGAGAACTGAAGGTAAACTAATGGGTTTAAGTTCCGTGATGGTGCTTATCCTGCTAATTTTAGAAATTAGTTTAACTAATACCTACCAGTTTCCAGATTAGGGGGGACTGTTCCGGTTTCAAATGAAAAATTTATAGTATGTGTTAGAGGTTCCGCTATGTATGTTAAGCTTAATTGTAGCATTTTGTCTGAGATATCGTCTTATCCAACTGTGTAAGGTTTTTGTTTTAAAATTAAATTGTGAATAACTTCTACTGAGGCATATTGTAATTCGAAGTTGCTATGTGATTAGCAGTTATATTCGAATTGTAATAGATAATTTTGAGGAATGCTATTACGTGATATAGAATCAATAAGTAAATTATTGATACTGCTTTCATCGAAGAGGTTTTCAGTAAGCAGTGCAAAATTTTGTTTAGATTAACTGACTCCGTTAGATTTTATAGCAGACCATAATTTTTTTGGATTTTAGACATTCTATATTAATACAGAATTTAAGAAAGGCTTTTTTGTTCATTTTTCAATGAAGTGTTGTAGATGTTTCGCATCTCACAGTAGTATTTTACATGTAAAGGTCTTCTACTACTCTACTACTTTTAAACCTATTTCAAGCCGTAGTTTTGATTCTTTTCATGGCTCGTAGTGCGTCAGTGAACAAGGTTCTGGGGTTTTTTGTTGCTAATAGTCATAGTTATGAGTGGAACATGGATGTCAAAAAGTGCTATAAGTTGAACATTGAAAAAAGATAACTTTTCATTTACATCAGTCATTTTATACATATTATGCCAATCGATGCTAATTAGATCAAGAAGAAACTTTTCTCTGTCAAAATTTGAGAAGGATCGGAAAGTTTTTGCTATGTTAGCATTTTCACGGTTTGTATCTACAGCGCAGAACATAGTGTTATGATCTGCGATACTATGATCTAAAAGACCGGATTTTGAGATATTTAAGTTTCCAAAAATATTTACAACACCAATAATCTTAGTATTTAAATTTTCACTTACCTTAATAAGATCAAGAAAAGACTCTGATTCTGAGAAAACTATGGTAGGTGAGTTAATTAATTGAATACAGGAGTGTTCATAGATAATATTGTCTAAAAATTTTGTGCACTGTTACTTTTCACCATATTTCTGCTAAAGTCTCCTAAGACGATGACAATATTACGCTCGTGCTAATATAAATATTCAAATAAGTCATAAATTAATGTAAGATTTCCGTAGTTTACTTGTGGTGGTTTGTATAGAACTACAACAATCAGAGAGTTGGTGAAGATTTAAGGTGAATAGTATTCTACATAATTTGCAATTAAAACAGTGAGATGTGTGGACATCATAAGAATTTATTTTACAAGCAGATAGCCAAGTCGACAAATAGATCATGGTATCGGTTAACCTTATTTTCAAATCACTGATTTGTTGTATTCTTTTATTTTGGATTAAACTTGTATCTAATGAAGTACTTAAGTTTTCTAAACACCCTCGCATGTGTCTTGGCATATATAGTCGGTTTATGCACATTCTTTACTAGCAGTAAACGTTGAAATAACCAATTAAGCTCCAGCGTGATGTCTATGTCGATACAACAACTTTGTTTTTCCATCGCTGTACAAAGGAAGGAATCCTGGTAGCTTGTATCTAATTGATTCACTCAGATCACTTAACACTCTTCCAACCACAAGCTTTGTCGTACACTTCACAACCAGCACGGAACAATGAAAGGATAAACCTCTTTAGTATGTTTAACTTCGACAGAAACTGCGACGGCGATCGCGATCTCCACCGCTGCATTTATTGCGCAGATTTTCTGCTTTAAGTGCGGAATAAGTCCAAAATAGGTCAGGTTATACTCGTTCAGTAGATTTATTTTCGTAGTGAAACGAATAATGAAACCTAACCCCCTTTCGTTGTTATGGCATAGATTAGTGGGATTGAGAAAATCATAACGAAACTCATATCGATATGCAGTTACGTAACAAAATTCGTAACGAAATTTATACCGAAATACAATAATGTAACAAAACATACAACAGTACGTACTGAAATGTAGGAGCGTAACGAAACTTACACTGCATGGCTACCAGTTATAGACTTTAAGTTTACATTTACTTGTGTAATCACCTCTTATTTGTGCAGATTCTACGAATTTTACTACGCATTTCGTTACAGTATCTTAATATTTTAGGAACGTAACGATACATTCGTTGTGCTCTAAAAGAATTTTTGATGTGACAACACTGATACTGAAGTAAGCTTCCACAAACATCAAAACACTCGCTACTATATGCCACTCTCGTTTGGTCAAAAAGCTTGATCATCAGGAGATGAGTAAAACTTTGTAAACGAAACACGCGTCAGCATCCCAGGATACTGTGTCTTAAATATTTTATATTAATTCTGATCTGAAATAAATCCAGAGTGAGACGAATTAAAATTTGGAAAGTGAAATTCCATCCCTCATGTATACGCCTCTGACTTCAAAATATATGTGCATATACAGAAAGCCGGATGGAACGATAACTTAATCTTATGATCCTGCTTTCTTTTTCCAATATTTCAGTTTTCCATGTTTGTATATAAAAAAAATAATTGGTTTAGGTTAAATACCTTACCTTAAAGAAGAGATTATGTTTTATTCGATTTTAAAATGTGATTGAATTTGAAATTTGTCCAACTAATCGTTTTAGAAACTTCAAACAGGTACCGATATGATATAAGAAAGAGAGAGTTAAGACTTGAAGTATTCTGTATTGTGTCGTCCTTTAGAGGATTAGTATAATGCATTTTTTGTTTCAGACCTTATAATTTTTGTAATGATGATTATGAGATTATGTAGAATAAGCTACTGCTAAGAAAAAATTGCCGATGTCCAATATTTTGAAAACAATAGCAAAACTCTTAAATACACAAAATTTAAAAAATGGCATACAACCTAATCAATCCAAAATCCTGAAATAAAAATATTAAATAATTGAATTTATCATAATTAAAAACGATATCTTCAATCTGTGAGGATCAATTAAAATTTTTTTATAATTATTGAAGGTCAAGTGCTGAACGTGGCTACAGTTGTCAAAAAAAAAATAAAACAAGGCGGAAATAAATACACACATATAAAATAGATTTGTGTAAATGCAATGCTTTTACTTGTGACCTTGAAATTGCAACACTTAATAAAATATAAAGAAAGTAGGTGCAAATCTGGTAAAAACAACATTTTTGTTCTGAAACATGGAAGGACATATTAATTGTTTGGTACTTTTTGGATACAAACACCGCATAAAGGTGTTAAATTAATTTTTAAAATTTTCGTCGGAAAATATTGGAAATTTTGAAAAATAAATTCAACTTTACAGTTTTAAGTAGTACTTTAAAAACAAATGCAGTGAAATATGTGTTAAAGTTGACACTAGAGTTTTAAACCAGAAGTTTTTTTGGGAATCTAATTATTAGTCCTGATTTTGAAGAACTGAATTTAAAACACATATTATCCACGATTAAAATAACCTTTTTTCTAGTAGTGTTAGTTAAGTTAATTTAATGGTTTTTACCCCTTTCCATATGTCGCTTGTCGGTTCTTTTATCAAAAATTTGGATCACCATTCTCTTCATTTATACAAAAACACTTAAAAAGTACTGAAATTCGTTAAAAATAATTAATGGCACTAATTCTTCATGGATTACCCCACACAGCATGTTAAATTTAAACTTCTCCACATCCATAGCCGTGCTAATAAGTTTTTAAAAATATGTTACATTTATCCACATGGTTCATTCACATATTCTTGCCTAAGCAACATTTTACCAACTACCGACTACTTTTTTCACTAATTCCGACGTCAGAATTATTACAAATAGTAGTCGAGTAATAACTTAAATTTTGTAGTTGTAATACGACGTCGAACCAAATATTGCGTCGACCTCGCAAACCTACTGCTTAAGTCTGGACGATTTACCAACGTTGATTTGCCGTTGGAAAACGACTTAATAAGGTTTGATATGTTTTCAAGTCATTATCCAACGTTGACGAGACGTTGACAACTGACTAAAATAGGTATGGTTATATTTTGAATAACTTACCAACGTTGGTTAGACGTTGACAGCTGACTATAAAAGGTATGGTTAAATTTTGAATAACCTACCAACGTTGGGTAGACGTTGGTGACTAACTGAATAGGTCAAGTTTGTTATGGAACACTTGCCAACGTTGGTTAGTGGCTTAATAGGTTTGATACTTTTTATTTATTAACCAACGTTGGTTAGACGTTAATGACTAACTTAAGTAGCTCCGATTAATTTTTCGGTAATACACTTACTTCGGTATAACGTTGGTAACCAACTTGATAGGTAGCTACATTCATCCCAAGTAACATTTTACCGACTACCGACTACTTTTTTACTAATTATAAGGTCAGAATTATTACAAATAATAGTCAAGTAGAGTCTTAAATTTTATACTTATGATACAACGTTGGAGCAACGTAGTTTGAACCTCGCAAACCTACTATTTACATCTAGCACATTTACCAACGTTGGGTTGATGTCAGAAATCTACTTAATACGTTGAGTGTGTTTTTAGATTATTATTCAATGTTGATTAGACGTTGGTAACTGATTAAGTAGATTTAGGTAATTTTTGGGTAACATTCCAACGTTGGTTAGACGTTGCTGACTGACGTAGTCGTCTAGCAATGTCGGCTGGACGTTGGTGTTAGGCTTTTGGGCCTTGGTCCAACATAACCTCAAAATTAATGTTGATAATTCAGGTATTGGTAGATATTTAGTAAAGATTTATACACCAACTGCAACAGACGGTCGATATTATCGCGATTGTTTGGAATGAACGTTAGTGTTAGTGCAGATTTTTACACCAAAGCCTACTAAAAGTTGGTGTAGGTAAAATTATTTAAACGTGACGTCGCTGTTAGTAAAAATAGTTGCACTTATTCCCGCCTGCACCATATTTTCTGGTTCCACAGAAGTAAATAATAGGCCATGTTGATTATGTGTACAATTATTATAAATACACAAAATTTGCCTCTTTTTTCAAATAAAGTAAGCAAACAAGTTTTTATTTACTCGTAAAATTAATTAAACAATATTTCAGTTGCGCTTTCTTTGGAAAGGGAAAATATTTTTTGAAAGTCAAAAAAATAAAAATAGTACTTTCGTTCTTAAAATAAACATTATTCTTATGGGTTCACTATATTTTTCGACCTACTTTATATATATGTATCAATAAAATTTCTTTCGTTTTAGTTTTTACCCCATCAGATTTATTAAAATTTTATTCGAAATATATTGTATATTATAATACGTACTCAATGATAAACACGCCTTATCCATTTTATATAAATAGATAGGTACGACAAATAGAATAATATACAAAATTGCTTAGTTTCACTACCTACACCCGACTTTTGTAGTTCAGATTAAGGGCAAATTTTAAATAAGGTTGGTAATAGTCTGACAATCAACTTAAGCCGACGTAAAATTTGGTGAACATTTGGTCGGTAATCACAACGACTAAAGTTGGTCCTCTACGTCAAATCGACCCATATTTTATTGACCAGATTAGTACAAATATGGGTCAGTCCGACATTTTGTGTACGTCGCACATCGACTTTTAGTTGCGAACAGCAACGTCGGTTCGTCATCAGAATGTTGCTTGGGTGGTTCACACAACTTGAATTATGTTCAGTATGGTATAGATGTATTGTCACAGCCGGCTTTAGTTAGATGAAGTCGACTGTAGTTTGGTTGTAAACTGATAGGTATATTTTTTCAGGTAAATTTTTTGTCAATTTTGAATTGATTTTTTCCGGATGTGGTCATCCACTACGAGAAATATTCTCGAAGAAGTATCCATCTAGAGTGCTTGGCTAATTTTTCTAAAACTACTTTCATTCATAGTAAAGCTATGAAAGTTTTCATTCACTTGTAACAAAACTTTAAAGGTTTTGTCAAAGCACGTGTTTAGAAAAGCTCTCTCGTAGAATTCCGACGTGATAAAAATTTTTGCGGTAGCCTACTAAGGGCCGGCCTTTTCACCTTTGCGTAAGTGATAACAAGCAAAATGATTAGAAGTGATTTTAGTTCGACATTTTATTTAAGAGTATTTTCACATTCTAATTTCCTAGTTAGTTACCAATAACTTACCCAGAGTGAAAAGACCGGCCCTAAGTATTATAAACAAAAACTATATTCACATATTGATATAACAACTTCTTCAGTAGATTTCATTCTATAGAATTAAACTTAAGCGGATCGTAACAGCCAATTTTAGTTATTATAGAATTTAAAAATAATTATGGTATTACTTTAAGAGGGCTAATCGAACCAGTGTTTGTAAGGTAATTTTTCAAAATTTATTTCTTCCATACGGTTTGGTCAAATTACACCAAATTTGGAGGATCAATAGTTGAAAGTGTACTAGAGGGTACATGTATATCTATTTTAATTAATTTTCGCTTTATGTAGGGAAAATTTATACTGTAAATATAAGTGAAATTTGGACGGAATTAGCTCCTAAATTATGATATCAATCAGTAAAATTCGAGGTAAAATTCATACATGTCGTCTAGAATGAATTTTCATAATTATGCCCAGCAAGTTTCAAACTTTTATTCCGTACTATTTGGTTAAAAAGAATTTTCTAAATAAGTATCTTTGTCACTACAAATGGAGCAAGGAAGTGTTACCTCTATCGGGAATCGCACCTTAATAAGGTCGGTGAATAAAACGTCCAGTGAAGGTATAGTCAAGAGCAAAATTATTCAGCGGCGCATGTATAAAAACTTTCTAGAGAGTGACACAGCTATCCGAAGCTTTTTCCCGACTAGGCCCCTTAAGAATAAAATTTAAAAAACATTACGTTATAAAACCTGAAATAATTTACTTTCAAATACTCGCCATTACAATATAACGAACATTATTCCGAATACATTTCCCGTTCAGAGTTGAAATCAAGTTCCAATAGTTTAAAGAATCTATTAGGTATATTAAAGATACATTCATTTATAAGGTAAAGTGAAAGTTTATAAAATTTACTGTAAACATTATTGTGGAATATATCTTATAGGCCAGACTATGAGCTCTTGTAACATTGGTCACAACGAACATTGTACGTAATTTCAGGTTTAAATAATAGAAACGTCAATGGTAACAGTTATAGTTAGATAATTAGACAATCAACCATATTAGCACAAATAATACTACAAAATTTAGTGTTATTTGCCTGTTGATAATAACTATAGAAATATACAAATGGTAGTATCTATAGTCTATAAAAAAATAAGAGGTTTATCAAATGCAGTTCACGAAGAGAACTTGGGAAACACAAATTCGGTTAAGAATTTCCATAAGGTTTTTACTCTCAAATAATATTAATTTAATTTCCGCACAATATCTGTGAATATACCGTGTGGTACTAACATTATTGTGATTCCAAAAAGGCAGGTTAATTCATAAGAGTGTTGTCAAACATTTATTAGATTTATTATTAGAGTCCATAATTTTTAGTGACCTTTTGGCATAATACGTTTTATTTTCTTGTTACGCCTCTGTTCGTTAAAATACATTTCTAACCATATTGTCTATTTTAAAGGTCGAAAATATTTATGAGATATCATTTAATTAGGCACCCTTGTAATTGACTGAGTTAATTTATTATTTTAAAATTACGTCACGTGCCTTACTCGAGCTATGCCATCTGTGATCCAATTTAATATCACAACTGTTGTGGTTATTGTCTATCTAGACGGTCACTCGGTGCATTATTGCTTCAATTTTCGGTAAAGGTACTGTAGGGGCGGCTTAAGATATTTTTGACTTTTCTAATGGGCTTAAAGCTATTGTTAATAAAACAGTATTTAAATTGTACCACATTTTATCATAATTTTTTTATCAGAATGGGGATAATTTTATGCATTTCTTTGTAAATTTACGAAAGAAGTTAAAACAAATAAGTAAACAGTAATGCCGTTTATAAAAATAAATTTGTCAATTCCAAAAATCAGCAAGAAAGTTGAAATGCGAAAATATTCTCTTGACGATTTAGGCTACATACATGGTTGCATATAAAATAAACTGAAATATGATTTTGACAGTTGGTTGAATAAATAATATTTAGTTCAAGTTTTAACAGAATATAAAGAGTTGATTTGTGGAAAGAGATTTTATAAAAATAAATATTATCGATCATCGAAAATCGGCATTTGAGTTTCGAGAACAATAATCAAATGATCGATTAATCGATTATCGATTATTTAATAGTTTAATTGTTTACTTTTCCCAACTGAAATTATTATTTATCTTATTATATATTGGTACAAAAGATAATACTCAACGTCCGACGACCGAATGTACAGAATAACATAACATAATACACGATCGCACCACAGAACTACCCAACCTAACCTAACCTAACCTAACCTAACCTAACCTATCCTAACCTAAAAATTTTCATAGGAATATAAATTTTTCTTGAATCAAGACATAATAAAACTAATTATGGGACACTTCAAACTACCATGAAAAGTTTCTATCTATCTTTAATAAATTTGATTATAATCTGATGTAATAAGATACCCGCAAAACTTTTTATCTGCGTTGGAAACTTCAATTGTCACTAATATTTTTATGAATGCAGTAGTGGCGGTAACCATATACGCATACGTTTTACTAGAAGTATTATAATAAAGAAAGATGTCGTTAAAAATGTTCTATCCCTATTTATACCATTTTTATTTAACTATAATGTTCTACATACAGTAGGCTAGGAATAAATATAGTTTGCTATAGGCTAGATACCTCCACTATATAAAAGTACCAAATCTGTTTTTGCTGCCTACAGAGAAGAATTCTGGCACTTAAAAATAGAAATTAATTTTCTTGTACACCGGTCCTGTTCTGCAGTGTTCTTTTTGTTTTTACTTTCGATTGCCTACCTGGCATCTTAGGAAGTGTTTCCTTAATTGACTAACACCTGTTGTTTCAGATTAGCACATGCTTTTGGAATTCCTATTTTTATAACTACTTTGTCTAGCTGTTTCTATTACCGTGTTGCAGTCAAGAGTTACATTGTATAATATACTAGTTTAAAAAATGAAAACAATGATTTAGCTTGTTTGAGATTATTACTTAAGTTTCTAATATTTTCCTTCTCGGAGTTACAGGTAATATAAATTAATAAATTAAATAGATGTTATTATTATTTTGGGGCTTTATTAAACTGTCAAACTTTACAACAAAGAAAGCAATAATGTACAGCAAAATTGCTACATTCATTTATATGCGGCCTTCAATACAAAATTAGTCATTACGTTTTGCACATTGTATTATGGAATTGCTAGAAATACCTTTTATAGAAATGCCTTTTATATGCAACGTCTGTATTATTTTTATAAACTACTTGTCCAAAAAGACTGTAAATAAAAAATCTGCTATAGCTAGATCGAGGAGGCCAAGATATACCTCCCGAGCGAAATAAATCAACAAAATAACTATACAAACTTTGCTTTTGCTGCTAGATGTTGGTTTATTCGATATACTTAAACAGCATATAATACAGTTATTTTCCTTAAGAAAGAGATCCTTTGTAATTTTTGCCGATACGTAAATATAGACCTCTGCAAGAAAATGTGGCCTATACAAGTAAAAATCTACTGGTATGTCTTCGTTTATAAGATACAGAATTTGCAAATAAATTAAAAATGCTTCCCCAACAGCACAAAATACTGGACCAATGGTCAAATTCTATATGCCCAATATATGAATGACTACCCAATAGATGATGTTTAAGACTAATATTGGGCATATATTGTTCTGAATTTTTTTCCCAATGTACATATCTATATTTTGCCAATGTAGTATCTATCTGTATATGTTTAGCAGTCTGACTAAAGGAGAAAATCCAAAACTTTTAATACTTTAACTAGTGAGTGAGATATAGGGGTTAAATATGTTTATTTCACGAAGGGCGCTGAATTTATCAACTATGTAGCGATTACAAATTATGGTAAAAAATGTTCGAGTATCTGCTCAACAAAAATATTCGCGCAGTCGAGTGGTTGGCACGCCAAATGCAGAAGGCGGTCATTCTGAGTTCTCTCCGTCTGCTGGAGCACACGATTCTGGTATCTACAGTCACTAATCATAGGGGATGTGGGTAGTAGCACTAGTTAATTCGCCGCGCCGGCGAGACTCCCTTGAGACGGGAAGACTGTCCGAAATCGGTTATTAAAAAAAAAAATGTTTTATTTGTCCAACAGGTAACACCCAATTACAGGACAATTGTCTCATGAGTTATGAAACTGAATAAAAAACAGTGGCGTATCATATTTTTCTATCGAAATGTCATTGATGTTGATCTTACAGAGGATTCTACGTAAAAACACCCACTAATGCGATACTAAAATGTGCCAAAATTAAATATTCAAACTATTTTTGACATTTTTTAGAAAAACAATTTTTTTCTTAATTTTCGACATCCTGTATACCTAGTGTATACGAAGTTTTCAACTTATTTTTCGCCAAAAAAATCATGCTTTAAAATTTGACGGATGTTTTTAAACACTCTGTATATTTGAGGAAAAATATAGGTCTTAAATGATTGTGTTCAGTTTAAAGAATTTCCGAAAAAATTTGTTTATTTTAAAATTTAAATCAGACCATGTATTAATACGGTGGCAAAATACTCGTAAATAATATATTATTCTTTGAGCAAGAATCGTTATTAAAATATTCTCAAGGCGGTTTCGAAAAATCACCTTTAATCTTTTTTTCCGTTGTTCGTCGATGATAATCTTATTGTATTTCGTATTCCAATTACTATTTTACGTAACATTAAACTATAGCAACTAGCCCGAAAAAATATTTTTAAGGGCAATAACCGTCTTCGTCTTTGTCTTGTTTATAGGTATTTGTTTACTTTTACCACCCACATTATGAGATACTTAAAGAAATAACTAGAGAACAAGTGAACTATCTCAGGTGCAATAGTTCTCCAGAGAAAGAAGAAAAAATGGTTCTGTAAGGATTCTATTGTCCCGGCTGGTTTCGGGTTACAAGGCTGGCCATTGTGCCGCTCGTATTTAAAACATGTGAATTTGGTGAATGTTCTTTTGTTATCGGCGAACACCATTCACTTGTTAAACACTTGCTGGTCATGGGCCTCTCTTTGTCAGCAATGTTTTTACCGAGAATTTTTGAAAAAATATCTATTTGACGAGTGGTTGTTTAGGTATGCACACAGGTAGAACTAGATCTCAATCTTTAGCCTTTACTTTTATTTTCGTTGTTGGAAATAGGTCATTTGTCTTAATATGTTTTTTAAGAAATAGGTTAAATTGTTGTCCACACGGGAGTTACACAATTAATATCAAGATTTAGTAATTTAAATACATGCTTTAAATAGAGTTGTAACTGTATTTCATCTTATACAATTGTATAGTATAAGTGAAGTAGTTATATTCACGTTTTTATCTATACAGTAGGTTTATATCTATACATATAAGGTCTCATAAAAAATACAAAAATTAACATAATGAAAAGCATATAGGGCTTTAAAGTAACAAAGTAGCTAAAGTGTTGAGTGACGAAAGTATAGCTATTTTTGCTATCTGCTGACTCTCGGGTTCAAATTCCGGCTTCAACTCTGGCAAAGTCGAAGTCGTTTATGACTCAAACAACCAATCGATCAGTATGTAAGTATTTTTTTGGCAGTTCATTTATTTATTTATTTATTTATCAGAATATCTACTGGACAGAATATACAAATATGCAACAAATAATTGATAATGTATTATCACTGACGTAAAATATGTATGTGTATATAAAAAAAAGAAAATAATATAAATGTATTAAAGAAAAAAAAGGGAGGGAAAATAATACAAATACATTAAACCAGATTATTACTAATAGAAATGCAGTCCAAAAATTTTGTAGATGAACAAAAATTGACATCTATATTTGATGGTAAATTATTTAAAGCGTAGGGGAAGGGGGGTACAGTGTTACACGGGGTACACTGTTATACATTCATTATATTCGACTTACTATTAATGCGTGAAGGTTAGTTTTGTTTATGCTTTGGGTGTGTACATATTTGTAGCGAGTTATGGCGGAACTAACTTGAAAACGTAAGTATTTCACATATTTTTGGTCTAAAAGTAAAATATTACAGTAATTTAAAAGTTGTCCTCAGTCATTATAGAATAATTTTTTGAGATTTTTGTAATTATACACCTATAAATGCCTAACAGTTCAGCACAAAAACACAACCTTAAATGTTTTTGTATTTGTGAACAGTAACTTTCTCTGGCAAAGGTACCAGTGGGGCACAGTGTTACATGTGCTCAAGGGGTACAGTGTTACATGTAACACTGTGCCCCGTATGGAAAAGCAATAATATTAACTTAAAATTGTTGCCTCAGGAACATCTTATCATGGTACGAAATAGAAAAGAAAAACGAATTTTGGGGATTTTGATGAAGAATCGATGAAAAGAGCTGTGCTAAACGTTATCGATAATGAAATATCTATACGAGCAGCTGCACGAGAAGCGAATTTAGTACATATGACCCTTAAAAGATATGTCGACAAATATAGGAACAGTTCCGAGGAAGAGCGCCTAAATTTCCACTTCGCACCAAGATATGTAGCCTCTGCTAGGGAGGAAGTTGGACAAAAGAACAGAAAAAAGAGACGCCAAATACTAACTGATACACCGATTAAGGACCAAATTATAGAAGAAATAAAATTAAGCAAAACAAAGTCCGTTAAGTAAAATGTGTTAAAAGGAAAAAAGAAACAGATATTATCTAAACGGATAAAAGAAGACACATCGGAATCAGAGGAAGAATCCATGTCAGTTGCAGACAGTGACATCGAAAGCTTTCAGTAATGTAGAGTTAGATCCTGATTTAGACAAAATAGGCATTGGAGAATATATCCTCATTAAAGAGGGAAGAACAAAAGAACACGATGTTATGTCAGTAGGAAAAATTTTAACAAAGAATGAGTTGGAAATTAGTGTTCACTATATTTGGCGACTGTTTCCGAGTTTCAAATTTGTTGAAATTCAAGAAGAATATTTATTTGAGACGTTAAAGGTATTAGCGACATTACTAAAGCCAAAACCCTCTGGAGGTAAAGCCAGAAGGTCCGAAATGTTGGTATTTCCAACAGATTTACAGACTTATTATAATGAACTTAAATAGTATTACAAATGAATCCTGTATGAATCCGGCAAACAGTTTTTTATTTTCGTTTCCACTTAGAGAATGTTATGTTTATGTTTCAATTTAACTTGTTATAGTATTTTATAAATAAAACATTATAAAAAATCTTGATTTTGATTAATTCTATAACCTGTAACAGTGTACTCTACCCCCTGTAACAGAGTGTCCCGCTACAGGGTAACAGTGTTACACGTGACCATAGGTCAAAAATTATCATCTAAAAAATTAACTGTTTGACAGAATCAACAAATACAATAAAAAATATTAGGCTAAAGAAAGACAATTATAGTTACAGTAAAAAATAAAATTTTTAACTATGTCTCATAATAAATAAAGAGGCCAAGCAAAATTCTTGTAACACTGTACCACCCCCTTCCCCTATGTGACATTTCAATTTATCAGATCTTGTATTATATTCCATCATCTGGACTTATCAAATTCTGAGGCATGAAACAAACTTATTGTTTAAATCTACGAGAGGTATTCGTGATTCAATAATTTGTCGTCTAATTTGCACAGTTTCATATATCACCTTGTAATTTTTTTCTGAAAAGCAATTGGAAGAGGCTAATCACATACAGTGTGGAAATTAAGTAACGCATAAATTCAGTAATTCCGTTGATATTAATTTTTTTGGAAAAAAATCTCGAAGGGGTATAGCGATTTTAACTTCAGCAAATATTTTTCTGTCTATTTTCAGTTTCTTATGTTATTTATTTTTTTAAGTTATGACGTCTTCGACTTTTTTTTAAATGACAACCTATATTTTTTATTATTGATTTTGGTAGTAGTTTTTATTCCGGTTCCGACCGTATAAAATTTTCAATATATTATTATTTGAAAAAAATCGAGAAAAATAGTCTTAAAGTTCAAATAATAAAAATTCATTAAATTGGGTAAATTTATCTAGTATCTCGGTGTATCACATTAGTTACGGCTGTCAGAATTACACAATTTGTAAATGACACAATAGAATAAGTGTTATTATTTTGCTTTTTCTAAATTAGAAAAACTATTTTGTTAATAAAAATGGTACAATTGAGCGACAAACAGAGAATTGAAGTGTTAATAATGATTGGTTATGGCGATAGAGCTAGAACACATCAAGAAATGTGTCATCTTTTTAGAGAAAAATACCCGGATCAGCCCATAAATCAATCAACAATTAGTAGGATTGAAAAAAAATTTCGGGAACATGGGCGTTGTAAAGAATCTTCCAAAAACTGGACGTCCGGCGACATTAAATGAAGATGCACAACTTGATGTGCTACTAGAAATTGAAAACAATCCACATTCAACTAGTAGAAGCATTGCTTTGAACCACACTACAGTTCTAAAACTTTTGAAAGTTCAAAAATTCCACCCATATAAGGTGCACTTGGTTCATGAGTTGACAGAAGATGACTTTGATCGTAGGCAAGAGTTTTGTAAACAAATGATGGAAATTTGCAACCGCGATCCAATGTTTTCCCAGCGTGTTTTATTTTCCCATGAGGCAACATTTTGTTTAAATGGCCATGTCAATAGACAGAATTGTAGATATTAGGCTAGGGAGAATCCCCATTGGATGCAGGAAAATCATACCCAATATTCTCAGAAAGTTAATGTTTGGGCAGGAATTATTGGTGACAGAATTATAGGTCCATTCTTTTTTGAAAACAATTTGACTGGAGATAGATACCTGCAGTTGGAATTGATGCCTGCATTAGCTGCATTATTCCCCAATGCAAATAACACTGACCTACCAAATAATACAATTTGGTTACAACAAGATGGCGCTCCGCCTCATTACGCAATTATTGTGCGACGATACTTGGACCAAGTTCTCCCAGCAAGATGGATAGGGAGAAGAGTTCAGATAGAATGGCCGCCTAGGTCTCCTGATCTAACGCCATTAGACTTCTTTTTATGGGGGTACTTAAAAAGTAAAGTGTACAACAATCGACCCAATAATTTAGACGATCTCAGGCAAAGAATTCATCTTGAGATTAGGTTAATATATCGCCTCAAGCTATTCAGAATGTGAGAAATGAATTTTATAATGATCTTGGTTATTGTCAAATGGTACAGGGTCGTCAATTTGAACATTTAGTGTAAATGTAATTTAACAAATGTTATTTCTTTGCTTATTTTTGTGTTTGATGATATTGTTAGAGTTTTTTTCTGGTTAATCAATTTAGTTTCTTTTTATACCAATGTTTGCCTCACGAAGTTATCGTTATTACTATGAATTGAGCAGATAATAAATTTCTAATTCGATTTTTCAACTATTTGTATAATTTCAAAATAAAAACAAATGTGCCGTCGATAACTTTCCGTGAAACTTAGGCAACTAGATAAATTTACCCAATTTTAATGAATTTTTGTTATTTGAACTTTAAGACTGTTTTTCTCGATTTTTTTCAAATAATAACATATTGAAAATTTTATACGGTTGGAACCGGAATAAAAACTACTACCAAAATCAATAATAAAAAATATAGGTTTTCATTTTAAAAAAAAGTCGATGACGTCATAACTTGAAAAATAAATGACATAAGAAACTGAAAATAGACTAAAAATATTTGCTGAAATTAAAATCGCTATACCCCTTCGAGATTTTTTCCAAAAAATTAATATCAACGGAATTACTGAATTTATGCGTTACTTAATTTCCACACTGTATATTGAACGCCAATGAAATGGGCTTTCAAAATCTGCAAAGAAATCAAAATCCAATGAAATTTCTGTTTTTGACGATTTTAGTTTAGAATAATTATACTGTAATACATAATTGTCCAACTAGGTTGATTAAGTGGAAGAGAAAAAGAAAATTATGTTTTTTTTGTTACCTACCACAGTATCTATTAGTTGTCGCGTTATGATGTAAAATTAAATATAAAGGAAGAACTGGTGCACAATGAACAGGTAATCAGGCGTTGCTATTATCTTTTTCACCTTAAGTTTACACATTAGATATTCTGAGAGTAATAATATACGAAACTTAATCTGACCACTGCATATCAAGTAAATGTCGACGACATCCTTAAGAATTTCCTGTTAGAGAATTAGTTTTCCTAGTAATTTAAATCCAATTAGACATAATATTCTATAAATTTAATCAGGTGAACTAATCGACACTATTGAAAATACTGTTAGCGACAATTCTACGTTAGCGAAAAATTATCAATTAACTGACGTCAACAATTAATTCTTTTGTAACAGTTTGATATTGCCGATGATTCAGCAGATTGCTTGAGGAGAATATTTTTGTCGGTCCTTAAAATAAAAGTGAAACTATTTTAAATTCATATTAAAAAAAAATTAGCAATATTATAGCAAAATGATGCTCAGGAAAACAAGTAGAAAAAAATTGTCTTCAAAGTAGCTCAGTAGTTAGCGTATCTAGCGCTAGCAGACTAAACACAACTAGTAACACGGTTTCAGTCTCGCTTTTTACGAAATAATTTTTTATTTCAAATTATCCCCGTTTAACGAACAAATAGAATTATACCCAGTCTCATAAATTGTGCCAAATTCGAACAGAATTTTCAATTGGCCGTATTTTTAAAACCCATATCACAAGATAAACTTAACTTGATAGCTTCTTAACTGTCAAATACGTTTTGGTGTTTTGTGGAGTTTACAATTATTTGTTGCAATTCATTGTTTTTATTTGCTGTTATTCATATTTACCTAATAAATAGTGCTTTTTAGTACTAAGCAAACATTTTTATGTATATTAAGGTTCTGTCATGAAAACGATTAATATTGATTATATCTTATAACCAAATTTCTTTTCAGGGATTAATACAAATTATGGCCCAAGTGGCTATTTCTTCACCGAAAAAACATCCAGGCATTTTTCGGTTGAAGGCAAGCAACATATTTTGAACATTTATAAGACTTATACTGGAGACAACTCGGATAAACCTAGGGGAGAAGTCGTCGACTTTGTTGCAAAGGCATCAGGTAATTTTAATTTCTGTATTTTATGGGGCTTTTTTCATCAGTGCATCCAAGTATATTTTTACTATTAAGGTATTTTTAGATTATTTATATTTATTATAGTTTATGTTTATATTATTATGCATATTAATTTAGGTGTGTGTGTCCAAGTGTAACACTGAAAAAAAATTCCCTTCCCCCTTTCCGGGAGGGGTTGGAATTTCTTTGGGGGGGGAGGCCCAAATATTGGGGACAAACGCAAAACACCCAATATCCGGGTATACTTTGATTAATCTCTCTCACAGAAAATCCCCGTTCCCCGGCCGGGAATCCGACCCCGGGCCCCCGGGGTTCGGGGGCGAATGCGTTACCTCTAGACCACGGAGCCATATACATATATGTCGCAAGTATTTACAACATTCTTCGTGAATATAAAGAAACACACCAACTTCATTCACCGAAAGTGTACCACAGACAACGAATAATTTTGGATAACATTGATGATGGAACTAAAAGTGCTCTCAGACGTTTGATTCAATCATTTTTTGAAAGGAAAGAACCACCAACTCTGAATAAAATGTTAGCGGTGGTGCATGAAGATGAACATCTACCTCGATTAAAACGGAGTACTTTGAGGATATTGATAACAGAAATTGGCTTTTGGTGAGTAAACCAAGTTTTTATTTCTACATGTTGTAATGTAATTATTGTGTTTGGCACTATAGGTTTGCAAAAAATGTCACGCAATAGTATCCTTAGGAAAAGAATGGAGAGGATCGCCTGGGGGCGGCGTTTCCTACGAGAGATCAGGAAATACCAGGATGAAGGCAGGAAATTGTACTTCTTAGGTGAAACGACACTGGCCAAGTGTAAGTAAAGTATGGAAGGACACAGCAATCTTGACATCCAAGCAGGTTTCCATTCAAGGATTAACAACGAGGTTAAAGGATCCATCAGGCAAGGGAAGTCGTCTTATATTCCTCCATATAGAATCCGAGGACGGTCTTGTTGACGATGGTTTACTTTGCTTCGATTTAAAGAAAACTGGAGATTACCATAAAGAAATGACTGGTGAGGTTTTCAAAAACTGGTTCACTCACATTTTGGGATGCTTGGATGAACATTCTGTGTGTTGTGATGGACAATGCTTTCCTATCACAGCCGAAAAACGGAGAAGATTCCGAATGTTGGTACGAAGAAAGCAGACATACAAACCTGGTTAACAAGTAAATCAATAATTTACAAAGCAGACATGGTGAGAGGTGAACTTTTGGATCTTGTCAGACAGGCCGCCATTATGCCTAAATATGTGGTCGATGAGATGGCAAAACAACAGAATCATACGGTTTTTCGATTGCCCCCATATCATTGTGAATTAGATCCTATTGAATTAACATAGGGGCAAATAAAAGGGGAAGTCGCGAGGAACAATAGTCCGTTCAAAATGAAAGACTTTCACCCATTATTTGAACAAGCCATTGGAAATGTTTCTGCTGAAAATTAGAAGAATGCCATTCGTGATGTCAAGAGGAAGAAATGTGAGAGCTTGACATTGTAATTGACATCGTAATAGAGCCACTGAACATTTATGTGGGGGATGACTCTTCTTTGTCCATATTCGACTCGGACTAAGGCTCAGTTGTACCTAACGGCGTTCGAGAGGTTTATTCGAAGATATTATTATTATGTTTGATAAATATCCATGAAATAATTGGAACACAATTGACAGGTCTTATTTCGAAATTGGACGATGATATATTGCAGGTATTTTAAATTTTAATAGCATTTTATTTATAATATAAAAAAAAAGTTTTTATTTCAGAAACCAATCATATTGCTACAGGTAGCTCAATGTAGGTCGAGTACTTAGTAATAGAGGTCGAAGGTTTAGTATTTCTTTTCATACAGGGTGCAGTATGCACATTTTTTTATTGTTTATGTTTACTTCATTTATATTTTCTTTAAATGTAGACTGATCTCTCGTAAGTTTCGTCTTGGTTCTTCTTACGAACAGTAATCGAACCTTGTAAATATTGTGTGTACAACATGTATAGCTTTTATTGTTATTTTATTAGATTTTAGGTACACAGTGTTACTTATTTAGTATTTATTACCGTACAGGGTGCAGTATGCACATTTTCTTATTGCTTATGTTTACTTAATTAATATTGTCTTACAATGTAGACTGATCTCTCGTAAGTTTCTTCTTGGTCCTTCTTACGAGCAGTAATCGAACCTTCTTAACCCTCTATTGCATGATTTAAGTTTTCTTTTTAACATTACAAATTTAAAAAAAAAATATTTAAAGGTGCAAATAAAACATAAAAAATATTCTAAGACAAACTTTTTATTTAAAATTAAGAAAAATATGTTCCCAATTGGGAACAGTATGCTTATAACCTGCACTTTAATACATATTTAATTTGTATGAAACTCCACAAAGCTTTTCGCATAAAAACACAGGTGTACTTTACATTTTTGACAGGTAACTCTGCTTTTACTCTTGCATCCCACTTTTTTACGGGAATAACATCAGCAACTTGATCAACTCATATATTAAGGGACCAATATCACCTTGCATTTGGTAGTTTTATAATTGACATCCATATAAGGATACCCAAAAATCTTTCTAAATCTTCCTTCGATAAATACAGTGGCTTGTTAGGCCGTATCTAAGTACTAAATAAAACTGTTTGATAAACAATACTATCTAAAAAGATGACATCAAAGAAGAACTTTAAAATTTTATAAGGACTTGTCAATTGTAGAACTTCTGGAGGAAGTAATTTCCTTGAAACTGGGTACCTTCTGCATTGGTATTCGTAATGGAATTCTTCCATTTGACTTCAGATGCTTTAATTGTCGAGGGAATATTAGGAAGTAGGCCAACTAAAGGTAGGTACTTCATCATCACTACTATAATAAACTCTTTATGTTGTGTATTATTTTCCATCAAAATGTTGGACTCATCAATATCATCCTCCAAAATGGAATCCACGCTGTCAGAAGGAAGATCTCCTATGTGCGTCGAGTTTTTTCTATAAAAGACTGGGTATCAGTGTACTAAATTTCTCTTGGTCAATATCCATAATGAACACTTAAAAAAAGTAAACACCTAAAATCTACCTGTTATGCACACTGTTCCCCAATCGGGAACAAATGTATCTGCAAAAAAAATAATTACATGCCTTCACAAATACATATCACCAGGCCATTCTAAACGACAGACAGATACTGTGAAGTTAAACTAACATTTTTACAAAACAAAACTTACCTGTATTACCATCTATAAAAATTATTGAAAACACGTCTAAATTTCAACAGCTGATCGTTAGGTTATGTCACAGAATACTCTATTTCAATTCTGTCAGAGTGCCGCTTTCTATTGGTCGACAATTGAACATTATAACTGATATAAATGTCACACAAATAGACCTAGTTTAAGTACATCATAATTGAATCTTGAATCTAAAAAAAAATATTTTTATCCAACAAACCCCCATATTAAAATAAATCCTACCAGTTATACGAAATGTGCTGTTGTGGTGGATTTACTTTCCAATAATATTTGTAATTATATTTTTTAAATATTTTTTTTTTTTTTTTTTTGTAAAAAAAAAAAATATTTTTTAACCTGTCACCTAACTTAACCTAATTATTTTATACATTGTACTGATTCTGCGGTTGGCTCCTTGTGAAACATTATTAAATATTTTAAATAAACAAAGAAAATTTGCTTTTAAATGTTTCAAAATGTATTTTACTCTATCGTGGTTTTTTTTGTTACAAATAATAAATAATTTTAACACCGCTTTAATTATTTGTTAAAAAATAATTATTTTAATTCCAAAAAACAAAACATTATTTGTAGTGTGTGAAACGGGGTTTTGCAACCGGAAATTCAATAGGCTCCTCCGCAATTCTATCTGTTCATTAAACGGACTATAGTAGTAATTGCCAGGCAAGAATATTCATCTTTGCCTGCCAGCAATTGACACCGGCAATTTGAAAGATCTTCGTTTCCTTTTGTAAAATATCTTTAATTGGCCCCTCGAGAGTGGCAAATCTATTTACAGACATCTTGCAGAAACATCATTTTTGCCTTTGTTTCATTTGAAATGTTTGTGAAAAAATTTCATTAAAATTGTCTTAGGCATTTCTAAGATCAAGCGAGATTAGTAACCATAACAATAGAAACAACGACAAACAATCGTATTGACTTTTTTTTATATGAATCTCAAATATTCTGTGGTTTAAAACGTCGGAATCAAAATCAAACCTTGATTTATTCATTATCCCGTTGTAGTGAAGAAATAAAATATTACCCTTTCTTACATTTTACCTTATACCATGCACCTGCTCAAACCGCTTCTTTTAGGTGACTTACACTACAACCTAACAACTGTTGCTCAAAAACCTAGCAGAGCATAAAAAGTCGTTATAAAAGGAATATCAACATACCAAAAAGCAGACCACTTGATAGAAAAATGCAAAATTGATTGTTACACCGTTTGACCATAACTCCCCATCATATGTCACCCCAAGTTGAGGGTATATGATCTTAGGTTGCTCATGCACGACAACACGTGCAGCAGGTGACACCTGGCACACGCATGCGTACAGTCCGCGCGTGCCAGTGCACTCTAGATAGATTCTGACCAAGACCGTGACTATCAGAGAGAGAAAATTATAATTTATAAAAGAACTGTTGTACAATGGACAGTAACTGAAATGTGTTTTAATTAAGAGTCTTGCTGTATGCTTCTTTAATTCAATCGTTTTTATAGCAATATCTGTGGTATTTTGAATTTGTAAAATAATTACCTAGGATTTCAGATATACTCGTAATGATCTCTAATTGTCAGTATATGAAACGAGATTCAGATGCTTAATTTGGCACCTACTTGACATTACTGGAAACCTTGAAAATCTTTGGTAATACGTTAGTTACTTGGTAGGCGGCCATAATTCCTAACGAAAATCTTACTAATAATTTTAAATAGCACCTGCTGTCGAATGTTACATCATTAAAAGCTTTTTTCATGCTGAATACAATCACGAAATTCTAAAAGATTCTATAGTTAGCGAAACCTATATTGTGACGGGACGTGTGGAGCAAGATGCGACATGTGGACGGGAAATGTATAACACATGACATCTTCCGACTTACATTGCTGGCACGCGACCGTTTTTTGGAAAAGTTTCACTTACATTCTGTGATACTTCAGAGCCGCACTTAATTTTGTTACCCAATCATTCTAGCAGTGCTGATATATTGTAAGTATAATATTATAAGATAAATAATAATTATTTAATATCTGTTTATTTGCTGGCGTGTTTTTGAAAATATTTAAGAAGGTTATCGTGTTGAAGTGAGTTGTGTAAAGTTAATATGATAAAATAAAATGAAGGGAAAAAATTTAAGTAGGTTATCGTGTTGCAGCGAGTTGTTGTAATAGTTGGTAATATAAGTAATAATTATTTTATATCTGTTTATTTGCTGGTGTGTTTTTGAAAATAATTTAAGAAGGTATTTGATGTAAAAATGTTTCGACTGTGGGAGGCCTCTACGTCTGCATCTTATTGTGTTTGTGAAAAGAAAGTGATAGTGATTACAGTAATAAAGAAAATCAAAGTTCATTAGTGTTTTCAGTAAGAAAAATTCGGTTACATTTGAACGAGCAAGCGAAACAAATTTGCCTTAATGTTTACAATAACTTTTGAAGCGACAAGTTAATGACCTTATTTTGTATGATTTGGATGTACTAGGTGAAATAGCATCTCTCACTAACGTTCTCTGTCCCACAATACACAAACTGGTGAAAGAAGGTGCTCTCCCAAGAAAACAAAGATCCGACGCCAGTGAATCGAAAACTCTGGACCCATCGTTAGCAAAACTTTTAAGAATTTTAGTTTACGACGCGTATCAGAAAAATGAAATCCCAACTATTGACGTGGTAGACAGAAAATTAATAGAAATAGATTATCATCTAAAATATACCAATAGAACTTAAGGAACTTGGCTGAGAAAAATTGGATTTAAATAGCAAACTATTAATAAACGCATAGCGATTATGGAAAGTAGACGAATAGTGGATTGGCGAAATTCATATCTAGAAGAGATAAAAGAACTCAGAAGGGAAAATAGACCAATTTATTATCTAGATGAAATTTGGTATGATACTCATGACACCGTAAAAAAAGGATGGACTAATGGATCTAGGAAATGTCAACCAATCTCATTGCCCCCTAATAAAGGGACTCGGTTGATTATATTACACTGTGGATCTGTTGATGGATGGGTTGATAATGCATTGAAACTGTGCAGAAAAACATGGAGGACCGTAACGTGGATTACCACAAGAACATGAAGGAGAAATATTTGAAAAATGGTTTGAAAATACACTACTTCCAAAATTAAAACCCAATAGCATTATTATTATTCTTGACAATGCGAAGTACCATTCGAGACAACAGTATAAAATTCCTAATAAGAGTTCTACTAAGCTGAAGTAACAAATTTTTTTTAATGGAACATGATCGCTATTATGAGGAAAATTTTAATAAAGCACAACTGTTGGAAGTCCTGCAAATGAAAAATTATGAGAAGAAGTCGTAGAGTTAATTCAAAATGAAGTGTCGAAAATTTACAAGGAAGATTGAGAAAAAAGAATTAGGAAAGTAATTATAATCGAGGATGATTATTCACAAATTGCCAAATTTCATATAAATAGTGGAAATAAATTTATTATAAATTTGGACGTGGAGGATAGTAGTTCATCTCAAAATGAGGAAGAGGGTGAGAAGGACGTGGATTCAGAGGAAAAAGTAATGTGAGGTGAGGTAAAGTGAAATGATGTGAAGTGAAGAAGTGAATTTTGTGATATAAACTGCATTATTTAATTCCGCTTTTGTGCGAACAATAAAGTTAAATCCGACTCTGCGCTTCGTAGCGTCTTACCCCGGACGTCCCGCCACAATATTTGTTTCGCAAACTATACCGCAATGAATTAAAATGGAGGCATTTTGAAAATTCTGTTTATTATAATTATGTTATGAAATGTGTATTATTGGCGTAACATTTTTAATTTATGAAATGTTGATCTTGGCAACAAAAGAGTCTATTAAAAAACCGTGTCGAACTATTACGAACCTTTGTCCGTTGACGCTGACCTATCGCCGCTTGTGATATGGATGCCAATTAACAGCTATAGCCTTCCTGCTGTCTTAATTGAATTTATTTACGATTGATATGTGCACAACTAGCTATGGTTTTTTCTGTCTCCCGTAAAATTTGGAAATTTCCACATAGCAGTTTCTGACTTGACAGCAACGATATACCCTTCTTATTTTTTGTCTTAGATTAATGGGATATTGAGATTCTATTACCTACATCTTTTTTTAATAGACTTCAAAGAGAAAAGTCCAATGACATTAAGTCTGGAGATCGAGCAGGCCATTGTATTTAACCTTGATGCCTAATTGGCCGCCCGATAAGGGTTCTACCTAAAAAGTCTCTTATTTGTTTGATGTAGTGAGCATGAACCTCGTCCTATTGAAATGTAATATCCATGTCCATTTCCTCGTTATTTTCTGCTATTTGAATTAACCTCAGATTTTTTTGACAAACATAACACATTTTAAAGTACATATAAAGATACGTTACTCTTAAAATACCCATTTGCTTAAAGCGATATCTGCAAGAATAGGCATTAGGTTTAAGACAAATCGTTCTAACGACCCTTTTCTGCATTACAAGAACATCAGTTATTCTGTTTGAATTACGATGATAATTTATGATGCCATAACTTAGAACTGAGTTCACATAGGCATAACAGTATGCTGAGTTTGTTTTATAACAGATTTTTCCTTTTACCACATCGAAAAACAGCAGCTGAAATTGTTTTTCTAATAATATAGATTTAATGTTACTATAATAAATTACAGATAATTTGTAGGCCCAAGAATTTAGTAGACAGGGTCTGCATTAGATATTTATAGGATGTCTTGGCTAGTAGAATATTATAAAAATCATTGTTTTATTTCGTTTAGTATTTCAAATTAGTTATCATTTAAGTTCAAATGAAATCAGATGTAAGACACGGCTAGCTAAAATGTAAAAACCATAGCTTCAATTTTTGTGGGATCATATCATTTTACTGTTTACAGATGGTTTGATTAATTAATTAAAAATTGAAAATGTAACTTCATGATCGTTAGGTTGGTAATAGGTACCCGTTTGCTAGTGGCAATTGTGGGTTTCACGAAAACCGACACTATAATATCCGTAACTACTTTTTCCGTCGTAAATAATTTAAAACAATCCACCTGTAACAGTCATTTATTTATACCAAATGACCGTTGTGGAATGCAAGCTACTAAGGATGCATAGGGGCTTTGTACTTCACCTGGACCCGCATCTCACCGAATCTAAACAACCTGTGGAATTTGATATCCCCGAGGTTCATTAAATAAAAAAAAAATCGTTAACTAGATTGTTGATAAATATTTTATGCAAATAGGAGAGGTTGTAAGATTATAATCTATTAGTCGTCATTGACGGTTTTAGCGGATACAGTAGCGTTACAAAAGGGAAACATTCTCTCGGGGCGCCCCGGAGGTTCTAAAGTTTCAACATATATTTATAACATAAGCCACAGTTGACTCTAAACAAGCCGCGAAATAACGAGGAATGACAACACTGTCGAGGTTTTCCTAGTCTGCATTGAGTGTATTAGAAACCACGTTATTTCGTGGTTTGCCGGGCGATTTTATGTAATTTTTCATTGTTATTTATATGTTATAATATTTTTGAGTTTGGTTTTTGCGAATTAATACCAAGTATTCATTGTTTTATTACCGGTGTGTATACAGTGTAAGAGCGTTTGTTTTCTGTGTTGTTTTTAACGCATATAATTTTTCACTTTTTTTTTCTTTTTATGACATATAATTAGTCGTATAAAAATTTTTACTAAAAATCATCTGCATGTAATAATAAAATATGTATACAATTATTTTTCTAACCAATTAATATGGCTAAGAATGCCGAGGCCTTGAGGAAACATAGTTTTGCCTATTTATGCTGATGAGCAATGATATTACAAATTTCAGACCAATTTTTCTCTATTATATCAATATCCATTGTATCAAATAAGAGAAATTTAAAAATACAACTTTTAGCATATTTAAAAAAAATATTTCTACAATAATTATTCATTATGATATTTGGAAAAGCAAAAGTATTACTTTGATTTTAAAATATGTGAAAGATACTAGAGATTGTTTAGAGCAAAGTGAATATAGATCACAAGGTTTTGCAATTATTAACTTATTATATTATTATAACTTATTAATGAAAAAATTGAAAAATACAATTTTTAGTATAACAATCATAATCATTTACAAAATGGAAGGAAAATGGAATACGGGATGTACAGTCAAATAATTTATATTCAGAAGATAAATTGTAAATACTGGGACTCCCCAAGGATCGGTTATAGACCCATTCATAATAGAGCTCATACTATATATTTATAACTTTTGTTAGACAATTTTTCAAAATTTTTTGGAATAATTAATCGGAGAGAATTAACGGTCATAAATATACATATCTGAAACAGCCATTGTAGCAGTTTTTTCAATAAGAAAAATCGAAAATTTTTAAAATCAGGATCAGGTCAAATTATTAGGAATATCGTAGGCTTGAGGCTTCGAAATGGGTGTCGTGATTCTTTTATGAATCGTAGGATATTAACATTCCATTCTCTATTTATTTTATAATGCCTTCCGTATATTAGAATTTAATAGACAATGGCGTAAACCATCACCGGAATATCTCCAACTTATTGCCAAAATGTTGTAGATTAGCTAAAAGAAAACAGACAAAATGCCATTTTACTGACAAGTAACATAATTTCTTCATGTATAGAATATTGTAAGAAATAATACAAGTTTCTATCTTATGCTCTTTGTGGTATATTTATTATTTATTATTGTACTTTGTTGCTTACATGTAACGTTTATGTGTTTATGTTATTTACACATGTTAAATTAAAATTATACGACTTGTTATATTTAATTGACTTGTGTCTTGTGTCTTTGTAATTATGTAAACACTTATCTACGTTACTGTCTGTCTATCTATCTGTCTATTTATTTGCATTTCTCTATATCTTCATTTATAATTCGTATGTATATTTTTAAGTAAAAAACCACAATACATAGAGGTTAATACGTACTGTGGGTAGTTCCTTCGAAGATCAAAAATAATGCATTATGATCCTTTCACATAAAAAAACGTATCAAATTCAAAAACTTTTGAATGACCTGTCTACATAAAATAGAATTATAATACACATTGTTTGGTAATGTCTATTTTCACGCACCTGTTATTCATAGAAAGTAAAAATAATTGAGGCACACTCCAGTGCTGATGGAATACCGCCGGCAATATGGTCGATATGCGTCGATGACACCGGAAATATTATTGCATATCCGCACGCGTTAGAAATAAACTAGACGCTACCAAGTACATGTTAATTGTAAAAGTAGCCCTTATGAGGGTAAAAAATAGGAAGTTTCTTGAAATTTATAACTGAATTCATAATTTTTTTTTAAGTGAGGGTTTAGAGCATTAGTAACAACTAATTGTTGAATTGGATCTATATGCACAATAATACAGATTCTAAAACATGGTTGAATTTTAACTACATATAGAGAGCAGAAAAATAAGTCACTCGTACTTTTCATTTCTTGTAATTATTATAAGTACAGAGAAGGACGTTATATCGCGGGATTATATACATTACAATCTATGCTGATCATGACAAATTTGAGGTTTTACTTGGCTGAAAAGAATATCATATATTAAGGTTTCAAAAAAGTTTGATAAAGTTATACAATATTACTATAGGTACGTTTTCGACAGCACTATGATCTTTGTTTTTAAATACTAGATAGATTCTAGATATCTTTCGATTTCAGGAAAAGTGTTACATTATTACATTCGTGTCAACATCAGGCTTGACAAAATGAAATTTTAAATAATCATGCTTATAATACAATATAAATAAAATTATTTATGTTAGTAATTATAACAACTAATATAGATGATTGAATCACTGAAAAAATTCAATGTTAAGGGAGGAACTAAAAGGATTTTCACAATTTTTGCCATTTTTATGTTTTTGAATTTTTGATTAAGTGTACTTACAGAAGAAGTAGCTAGAAATTTTGGGAAACAAAATTTTACTATTGCCTATAAAACAGCCAATACGTTTGATAAGAGATTTACAATTTACAGTAATTACAATAATAAAAATGAAATTAAAAAGGAAAATAAATTGATGGTCTACAAGTAAACCCTGTAGTACTTACACTAACTAAAATTTACATAGGACGAACCAGATGAAACTGTAAGAAAAGTATCTCACAACACAAAGGAAGTTTTAAAAAGCAGAAAAGAAGGCTTCCACATTCTAAAACTTATAGAAGACTAGAGGATATTTTATATTTAGAAAATGAAGAATTAAAATTATTATTATCTAAATATATAAACAAATAATTTAAAAATCCAGGTACAATTTTACATTACGTTTCATTTTCATTCATATTACTATTTTGTTCAAACCTGGTTAACTTTGTATAACAAAAAAAAATAACTTTTTCTCCATTGGAAACAGAGTAGTTGTGAAGTTAAACATTACCAGTCCTACTGGTGAAATACAGTGATTTAAATAAAAACAGCAACTTATTTGAAATTATTACGGAAAAGACTTCAATGTAACAAAGAAATGATTATAATTTCAACAAAAAAACTCTAACGCTATCTTGTTACCTAGTTTTGCGTGTACATTTCTGTCAAAAACATTATCCATAATACCTAGAGTTCGTCAAAATTACCATAAGTGAAGTGACGTTGACCATGGTCGGGTTATTGGTATGAAGGACGCCGAATTTTCGCTTAGGAAAATTGCCAACTGCGTAGATCGTAACGTAACAACTGTGTTAAGATGTTGGTTAAGGTGGTCTGAAGAAGGTTTTTATGAACGGCGTCGCGAATCCGAATGTGCTAGGAAGACTACAGTTTGTGAAAAACGCCATCTGAGAGGATTGGATGTAAGAGACAGGTTTTCCATGGAAATTTTAGAACAAAAAGTATTTATAGCGTCCTTATATCGATCAATTAGATCCTATGGGCCTCGCTCTTACCAAAAATTTGTATGTCTACCCCTTATTGATGTAATTAGCGAGTGCATTGGGTGCAGGAATGGCATTGTGTGGTATTTAGTGACAAGTTCTAATTCTGCAGGAGATACGTGAATTGTGTCGACGGGAACGTGTTACAGACTTAAAAACAAAACTATAAGTGACTTTCGTGAAAATTCTAGAACATTCGATTTGGAAATCACAGATGATACGTGAACTGTGTTACCGGAGACGAGCTATAGACTCAAAACAAGACTTAATAGTGACATTTCGTGAAAGTTCTCGAACATTCAATTGCACAATTAGTGGAGATAAATGAATTTCATAAACACAAAATTAATATAGACTCTTAATAAGACTTATTGCTGTTTCGAGATTATTTTAGAACATTTCATTATTAAAATAGATGCGATAGATCCATTTATGGACATTATAGTGAAGTAAACTTTATTTTGAACTGATTTATATATCTCGAGTTAATGCCAATAACAAGAAGTATGGCAGAGAAACAAACACAAGACTTTCTAACGGCTGAATGATCAAGAAAGAAAACGACAAGAAGAAAAAGAGGAACAAGAGAGAAGACGTCAGGACGAAAAAAGAAGAACAGAGAATACGTCAGGAAGAAAACGATGAGCAGAAAAGAGAACGCCAGGAAGAATTAAGACAAATTATGGAAGGACAGCATCAGGTCATGCTCTCGGTCACTGAACAGTTGAAGAAAGGTGCTGAAGTCATAGAAGTTAAAGAAGAAGTCAGAGAATTTAGATGAAAGTTTAAGGGAGAAATAAGTGAAGTTAAAGGAAAGTTTGAGGGAGAAATAACTGAAGTTAAAGGAAAAGTCAGTGAAGTTTGAGGGAGAGATAGCTCTGTTGAAACAACAATTAAGAGAGTAGGGAGGTGAATTGGTACTGTCGTTTGGTACTAGATTACAACCACCTTCCTTCGACGATTAAAGTTCATGGTCAACTCATAAGAGACAATTTGAGGCAGCTGCACGTTCAAATAACTGATACTATGAGGAAAAAGCAACAGCAATGGTATTAGCACTAAGGGGCCAAGCATTAGACCTACTCCACACAATTCATGCCACACAGCAACAAAACTTTAGCAATCAGGTGATAGCATTAGAACTAAAATATGGCGACCAACATTTCGCCCAAGTACATCAGGCTCAGCTCAAATCACGTAGATAACGAGGTGGACAAAGCCTCCAGGTGTTCAAGGCTGCTTCGGCAACAATTAGCAGTTGGAGCATTTATTGATGGAGTAAGGGACCAGGAAGTTAGGCGGATTCTTAAGTTAGCCAGGTACAAGCGAAGTAGTGAGGATTTAGTACATGCACTTGAGATCGAGGATAACACACAATTAGACTAGAGAGTATGTGGCAGTGGAAGAGACCCCGGCAGATAAAATCATGCAAGTCGTATTAACCGAGTTACAAAAGTTGATCGCACAACTATTGACAAAGACGAATTCCCAAACGAGACAAGAACAAATTAGCGGTAGGCCGAATAGAGGTATCCGCTGTTATAAGTGTGGCAAATTGGGTCATATTAAAAGGAACTGTCGTAGACTAACATTCAAGATGTAATGTCCGAAGTACAAAAGATCATACAATTGATAAACGCGAATCTCCAGCTGAAACAAAACCAACTGCCAAGTAGTGGTAGACATAATGGAGGAGGCATGCGCTGTTATAAGTATGGCAGAGTAACTGTCACCAGCACAGCCCTGAAAGAGTGAATGTCGCGTAATGGAGCAACCACAGGAAGACTGGCGAGCTGGTACCTCAGAGATTATACTGGTTGATAAAAAGGCAGATGGCCTATCCAAAGGACCATGTCAGAAAGACTGCAAGCCTTGTCACCATGAGGAAAAACAGCATTAGTGAATACCGTTAAGATTAATGTTCGGGATGATTGGACAAAAGAGTCGTTAAACGATAAGGACACTGGTCCTATTCTAAAATGGAAAGAAAGAGGAACCCTACCCGACTGGACTGGGTAAATAGTCGTCAATATGTGGAGGCTTGGTGCCGCCAATGTGAAGTTTGCGTGGCAAGAATGGGGCCACATACAAGAAGTCAGGGCCTAATGAAGCTATTGCTTATATTAACGTCGGGGCTCCTTTTGAGGGAATTGCAATAGCAAGTGACCGTATGAAACCTCGTTATGATCTTAAGGCTAATTTAGGAGGGTACCAGGTGGGAGATTTGGTTTGGCTATATAACACAGAATGAAAGAAAGACAGGTCCCCGAAGCTTCACCCGCCTTGGGAAGGACCATACACCAGATTAAACGACGTCGTATACCGAATTCAGCAGAGTCCAAAATCAAAGATGAAAGTGGTGCATATATAGAGGCTAGTTAAGTATGCAGGGAACAACAAATTGCCTAACTGGGTCGTTCAGGCTTAAGGAGGAGCAGTGTTACGCCACTGGACTATGTAGACCGAATATATAAGAGTGTACGAGAATGGCTGGGAATGTTCTGGAATGTTCTAGACCGCGTAAATGGATGTATAAATAAGACGCACGGTGGGCCGAGACTCAGTCTTGAGTTGAAATCGAACGAGTACAGAAGAAATAAGAAAGAGACTTAAAAGTGTTTAATTGTGATTATAGTTATTAATCTATTGTTGTTAATTATTAATTAGTTAATAAAGTAGTGAGTAAGTGTTGCATGGACTTTCAATAAACGAATCTACGAGTACAGGTGTTTGCGTGGATAGCATACACGTAACAATATAGTATTTTTTATGCAACGAGTGTTATATTGTCCTTATAAATATCTGGTGAAATCATTTTGATTAAATATCTTTCTTAACGACGTTACTTTTTACAAATTTTAGACAACACAATTAATTATGATTAGTCTTCAATAAACTTTTACTTTTGCGGTTGTTTTAAGTGTTAGTTAAAAGTGTGTATTAATTAATCAATTAAACATAAATTCACTATTGAATAATAAGAGAAATTTAAATCAACATCGTTTGGCTACTATTGAATTGTCAGGTGTAAACGTCTGATTCAATTACGTATATGGTTAACATATTAACGGGATACGACCACACAACGTTATACTAGGTTAGAAACAGCACTTTTTACCATTACTATACATTAATCACTAAAAATCAATCATTTAATTATATACAAGAGTGATTCTAGAATGAAAAAGGAAGTTTGCATGCCTCACTTATAATATGATGTTTTAACAGTTTATTTTTGCATTTCTAACTCAGCTATGTTTTGATATTGGCCGCTAATGAAGCGTTAATTTAATCGTGATGAGTGCTGAAGATACCTAATTATGATTTAATCGGACGCAAAAGATAATATACAAAGCGTTAAACTAATACTAACAAACGGTTCCTATATTTAAACTATTTATCACGATTTATTATATAGGATGGTCCAATTTCCGAGGCACAAATCACAGGAATGTGTAGAGTATGTAAAAATAATAGCAGGTTCTTCTATGAATATAACTCGAAAAATGCACCATAACTTGGATATAGGGTGTTGAAGTTTCATTAAAAAAAAATTATAATTAAATATCTAAGAGAAGACATAAACTATCGTTTTCAAATTTGGCACACTGCTTTTCTATGTAAAGTTGCATTCAGGTCAAAAATAGTAACAGAAAGTCATTGACGTAGATACAGGGTTACATACGCATTTATATAAATAAATAGCACGCCTCTGGATATTTTTGAAATACGTGAACTTCTAAATTGTCCATGGTATTTCGAAGAGAAAAAGTATTTCTTAGATAAGGAGTTTCGTATCCACAATCTCTTAATGTAGTTTTATTAGTCGGTTTGGATAAAATTAGTAAAGAAAACCTCAAATTCTCATTTAGTCGACGTTTCGACAAAATTTACTGTCTTCCTCAGGACTACAACATATAACATAAATTATGTATAGATTCAAATAAATAAAGATGTAAAACATTTAAACACACAGTATGACTCTTTTTTTTATTTTATAGATAACAAATAATTTAAAAATTGAAAAAATTTAAATTAAAATACACAAAGTTATGAGTAACAAAATGAGGAATAAATATATTATTTAAAAGGTAAAAAATTATTTGTGTTTAAATATAAAGTAATAAAAAGTAATAAAATATTAGATTAGGAAATCACGCTTACCTAATGAGGTCTTTGGTTTTCAGTTAACATAATCATAATCGTCAAATAAATAAATAACGTCGCTTATAATAATAGGATTCTTGGGTCAAACAATGACCATTGGGCAATAAATTAATAGTTTTTAATTAGTTTCAATGCAGATCGATATGAAAAGAGTGTAAAGGCAAAACAGAAATGAACCAATATATTAAGAGGGCTAATCGAACCAGTGTTTGTAAGGTAATTTTTCAAAATTTATTTCTTCCGTATGGTTTGGTCAAATTACACCAAATTTGGAGGATCAGTAGTTGAAAGTGTACTAGAGGGTACATGTATATCTATTTTAATTATTTTTCACTTTATGTAGGGAAAATTTATACTGTAAATATACGTGAAATTTGAACGTGATTAGCTCCTGAATTATGATATCAATCGGTAAAATTCGAGGTAAAATTCATACATGTCTTCTAGAATGATTCTTCATAATTATGCTCAGCAAGTTTCAAACTTTTATTCCGTACTATTTGGTTAAAATGAACTTTCTAAATAAGTATCTTTGTCACTACAAATGGAGCAAGGAAGTGCTACCTCTATCGGGAATCGCACCTCAATGAAGTCGGTGAATAGAACGTCCAGAGAAGGTATAGTCAAGAGCAAAATTATTCAGCGGCGCATGCATAAAAACTTTCTAGAGAATGACACAGCTATCCGAAGCTTTTTCCCGACTAGGCCCCTTAACATGAATTTTTAATACATATGAATACCAGTCCCTTGTCACAGTAACCATGAATACTCATTAAAAAAATTCATTCGAATTAATTGACGCTGTTAGAGATATAACGTTGCCACCTAATTATGTTTTAGTCAGTTTGGATGTAGTGAATTTGTTTACTAACATCCCCGAAGAATTGGTGGTAGATTTTATAAGTAGAGAATGGCCTAACATCCAAAATTTTACTGATATATCATTAGAATATTTCCTTATAATTATTAAATACTGCTTTAACTGTAGTTACTTCCTATTTAAAGGTCAGTATTATAAACAAAAGAAAGGCACAGCAATGGGCAATCCATCTAGTCCTATATTAGCCCATATCGTCATGGAATATATTTTAAATATAATACATTCACTACTACCATTTGAAGTACCTCTATTAAAGATTTATGTTGACGACACTATTTTAGCTATTTCTGATAATGAAGTAGATAATATATTAAATTATTTTAACGAGTGCCATGATGATATACAGTTCACTATGGAAACAGAAGTTGAAAATAAACTACCATTTTTAGATTTAGAATTAATTAGAACGGAGGATCAAAAGATTGTCACCAACTGGTATGAAAAAGACATTAGTTATGGAAGAATTATTAACTATCACTCACAACACCTCTTCAGCCAAAAATTTAATATTTTTTTAGGTATACAAAACAGAATTTTACAGTTAAGTGATTTGAGGTTTCATGATCAAAATATGAAAATTTTCAAACAGAAACTTGTGAATAATGATTATCCTAATACATTAGCGAATTTAATTATAAATAACAATAATTTGAATAATAGAAATACGGTTACCTCAAATCAACAACAACTGGCAAATAATAATAAACAATATTTTAAGTTACCATATGTACAAGGCCTTTCACAACAGATTAAAATAATTCTAACGAATGAACATTCCAATATTGTTTTCTATCATATTAAAAAAAGTGGGAAATTTATACTCGACAATGAAAAACAAATTAATATTAGATTATAAATTACATGTAGTTTACAAAATTCCGTGCAGTTGTGGGGCTGTATATATTGGACAAACTAAACAATTATTAAAAAATCGAATCAAGGAACACAAATGCTCGTGTAACATAAGACACATTCACAAAAAAGAAAAAACTGCTCTAGCAGCTCATCATTTCGAGTTAAACCACGAGTTTATTTTCGACAATGTTAACATTTTAGACAATGAACATAACTACAAAAAACGATTGATTAACGAGATGATAATTATTAACAAACACAATAATACTGTTAATAAAAAAACAGATACGGAAAATTTGAGTAGAATATATAACTTAATAGCTAACTTTGTAAAATTATAGCCCCTGTATAATTATTACAATAATAGATGTTTTTAAATATACATACATTTTTTACTAACTTTTTACATGAAAATAAAAACAATTCGGTATGTCTTTTTTTGTGATTACAAATAATTTTTTAGTATAGTTCTTTCTTAAAAACCATTAACTTATTGCCCAATGGTCCTTGTTTGACCCAAAAATCCTATTATTATAAGCGACGTTATTTATTTATTTGACGATTATGATTATGTTGACTGCAAAGAGTTTATTTAAATTTACAGATTTTTTCTGACACATGCTTATTAAATATTTTAGCAGGCACCCTGTATAAGCTACTAAAATTCTGGGTACTAAGGCAGTTACAGATCCGCTAGGTTATTTGATAATAAGAAAAAAAAATATTACAATACCTTGTTCCTAAAAAATAAGAGGTACATTTTCAAAAAAATTATCCTAATTTCAATATTAATCCCGTATATTCAAAAATTAGCGAGATATCAAAAATCGCCCGATTTTTTTTTCTGATTGGTCCATTGATTATCCTAGTGTAAAAAATTCAACTTGATTTTGGTTTTCCTAAATTTTCGGTAAGTATGAAATTTTGATTTTTTTTTTAAATGGTTTAGTTTACACTCTGTATATGCTTTATTTAGGTGCAATGAAAAATAGATATTCAGGCCAGCTATTGTCAATGAAATTTCCAAAAAAAGTCTTGAAAACCGTATTTCGATATTCCAAATCATTTAGATCATCAAAATTACCTTAGAAATTTGTATTATTTCAATCTATTTTTCAGCACTGTAGATTGGTAAATACCTCTACCTGAAATTGTGTACGATCCTAGAACATACCTATCTTGCACTTCTCTGCCTTCCAATGACATACCAGTTCCCGAGGACAGTCCGCCGGCCGCACGAGTTCCATCTGTGTAGCATTCCAGAAAGTCCAGGGGATTTTTTCCTTCCACACTTCTCTATTCGGAAGAATGAGAGTATACATTCTGTCTAACCCTAAATGACCTAGCTTTCATTCCCTTGAAGGTGGAGATAAGTATGCCTCTCTACGCCATTTCAGCAATTGCTGCGTGGCCTTGAGTTCTATCTCTACTTTGCCAGCTTTCCAAATTTGGCATTCTGTATTTATACACGAGGAGTGAGGTGGCAGGCCTAGCAGAATTTCAAGGAGAGCAATAGGCGATCTCCTCATTATGCCTGTAATCTGTAGGTAGGCACCTGTGCTAACCTTCAAGATGGGGTCGTTCAGTGTACCTTGTGCCACCAGATCACCAATCCTGGATCTAACAGTTGCAGCCCTGAAGATGGCGGAAATTAACCACCGAAACGTTGATCCTTAATTGAAATTTATTGTTGTAAATAAATTGTTCTCTAAATTGCTCATGATCTTCTACTGTCATCTTAAAACAAGTGGACGTTAATTACTTCCTCACCCCTCAAAATGAGGAAGTTATGTATTCGTGAAAGAAATTTTGAAATTACTTTTGCATTTCTGGACGAATCTCGACGAATTATGACGATACACAAAATTGTGTGTCTGTCTGTCTGGTTCGCGATAGCAGCTACAGTTCTTGAGATAAAGCTTTCAAATTTGATACATACATTCTAGAGGTCAAGGAAGAGATTAAGTTCATTGATGAGCAAGATTGGTCCCAATTTTGGAAACGTCAAAAAATGCGACTTTTTTGAAACGTCAAAGTGACTTTCTTGAAACGTCAAAATGTGACTTTTTTGAAACGTCAAAAAATGTGACTTTCTTGAAACGTCAAAGTGACTTTTTTTGCAACGTCAAAATGTGACTTTTTTGAAACGTCAAAAATGTGACTTTTTTGAAACGTCAAAAATTACTTTTATTATAAACTCCACCACACGTCGAATTTTACTACGGTGAGTTCTGATCCCCAAGTAATAATTGGCAGCGGTTTTTTAAACTAAACTAATATAGAAAAAAAGTGGAATAATCCATGATATATAAAATTATAGCCATTAGGGTTATCCATAAGGATCCACTTACAGAATGAAAATATACTTTTTTAGTTTCTAAGTAATTAGTCTGAGGAGTTTTATGCTAAATACTCTGTATATGTTGTCACTTACTACTGTGTATGTATGCGGAAACAATTACATAAAATGCGTTTAAGAACAAATCTAATTAAAAAAGTTTGTTATGATCCTATCACGGTGAATTATTTCTTGACCTAGTTATGTATGAGTTATGATGGTCTGAAAATGAAATGTAGATATGGTCATTTTTAAATAAAGAGGTCGAACCGCTAAGAATTTCTTTGTTCACTACAAACGATATGTGTTTTTTCTTTTGTATTGGTCGACTAAAATTCTATGATAAATATAGTTCATCTCAAAATATGTGTATCAGTAGGGTTAACATCGTGCTTAAATTTATAGCAGTTTCATCTGTCACAGAACTATAATTATCATTAGATAAATTATACCGTTAGCAGATAAAACAACATTGTGAATTTAAAACGAAAAGCTGTTGTGTTGTCTAAACAAAGAAAATATCATCGGGTATCTCTGACTTAGTTTTTAAAATAATTTAGTAGGTTATCTAGTTCTAATTTATTATCAGAAACATATTTGAACACACATCGAAATGATTAATTTTCGTACAACTTTCTTGACTGATAGTTATTAGTAGCGAAAAGACTCAAAGTAGTTCTCACTTTATAGTATGAACTAATATCATCGAGTAATTTCCACTATTATCTATTTTTATATCCATTTATCTTTTAATAAATGTAAATAATTTTTTAATTTAAAGACTTGATATCGAAGACCACCTAACCATAACTCACTACGATAGAACTGCTTCTGAGTGATGCCCGCTGCGATATTAATGGGGATATACTATATTTTAGAAAGATTTATAATTTATAGCATAATTTACAGATGCTATTATAAATTTTAAACATTTCAATGTGGAGGAGGAAGTGCTTACATAAAATTTGTTAGAATACCGTGAATGTAGTCCTTATATGAACATTACAGCTCTGGATAATAAATTAGGAAAATAATATATTCATTTTAAAAATGCGTGTAGAAACACAAAATTCTACATAAAATGTATACTGGGTGTCTCAACTAAAACGTTCCACATACAATGGTTTCTGAAAAATCACAATTACGCCTTTGAAAACTGCTTGTAGAGTGATACATTGTTTGAAAGGACTTAACACGATTTAGGGAATTTCGCAAAATTTTAAATACATCATTCTCAAAAACGGTTGGTTTTATCGGCTTAAAACAAGAAAACCTTTCGGTAAGAATTTTTAAATAAACTTTAATAACAAACTAGGGTAACCCCGTCGAAATTCGACGGCGGGTGTATTGGAAAATGCAAGTGAGTGACGAAAGTTTCATGTTACAGCACCTCCTTAAATTTCTTGGTGTAGTACATCATAAAATTTCGTCATTATACTCTCAAAATGGAGGATGTGCTTCTTATGGACAGTTATACATTTTAGACTTTTCTAGGTGAACATGAGGTAAACCTCTCTTTTGGAACTCAACAGTGTACAAATATGTTAGTACTTCGCCAAATATTTGTTTTTGGTTAATTAAACGCAAGAGTTCCTTTACTTTTGCATGAAGCGAACAGTAACGTCAGCCTATTATTAGCAGTTTCATAAGAATGTATGCTATTTGTAATTTCAGGCCATAAAGGATTACATGTAAACGTCAAAAAAATTTCTGGCTTACCAAATTTTCTTACAATGGCCATTGCGTCCTGATAATTTTGCATCATGTTTCGAGGACTGCCAGTAAACGATGAAGGTAAAATAACAACACGTCCAGCCTTTAAGTTTCCGTTGTCGGCCCTTACATGTAAAACGTCTGCAAGACCAACGTATGTATCTACTCGTAATTTCACCTGTTGGTTACGAATGAATTTCAATCTGTCGCCTTCGATGCGACAGTAATAATCAACAATCAACTGCTGCGTTAACTTCCCAGCATTAATTATTGGATTGAAGTCTCCTACAGGAGTTAAACCTCGAAACATAAGTCTGTAAGATATATATTCTCGCATAGAAATATTTTGGTGAATTTTAGTTTTGCGCTCGACTCCAGTTGGCATTGAAATATGCCATCCTGGTTCCCCGCACGGCCAGTTTAATACATATGACATTGGATCGCAATGCATACTGTCAAAATATATATTTTTTATTCCACCGTCATGTGCGTAAACAGCAATATGTCTATGAGAAGGTGGAGCACCGTCGGCTGATTCAAAAACAGCTGCAACTTCAGAACATGTAGGATCATTATACCGTCGTGGATCTGATTTGGGTTCGTGATAAAACCGCATTACCAAATTAATAGGTACACGATTTTCTTTTAAAGCTAACTCCTTTTCTTCACATATATCTTCTGATGCATTGTCTTATATGACATCACATAAGGATTACATTGATTTACGACACGATTTAGTATTTCTAGAATGTCTTTTCTCAAGGAACTGTTCGCAGCATGTTCAAGTCTAATTTGATTGGCTTCGGAAAAGTCTAAAATATATAACTGTCCATAAAAAGCACATCATCCATTTTGAGGGTATAATGACGAAATTTTATGATGTACTACACCAAAAATTTTGAAACAATACGGACCATATCCGGAAGGTAATTTTATATTTGCCCCGAATGACACGAATGACAAAGCATTATTATATTGTCAAATACTATCTCGAAATTTTTTCGATATCTCGTCATTCCCTGTAAATAATTCTTTCATTTTATCAGGAATCCGAAATTCCGGTAATTTGAATTTTTTATTACAGCAACAAAGACCAAAGCAGCCAGCCGAATTTTTTTCACATGAAAAGTACCGGGTAGAGCAATAACTACATATGTTGTTTAAGTTACCTAAGTTGAATGGAGTTACATTTGAGATAGTATCAGAAACGGCACATCTATATTGAATTGTAAAGTAGGTTCTTTTTTCGTATTTTAGACGTTTTTGTGTGCGTTCGCGTCTCCTTTCCCTGCCGCCAGTCAACGTCTTTCTTAATTTACGTTTTTTTGAAATATTATGTTGCACAACATTGCAGAGTGCGTTTTCCACATCGGCATCATTAGTGACAGGACGAAATTCTAAAACACTATAATGTCCTGCATCAACATTACCAGAAAAAGGTAAATTAGAAATAATATTTCCAGTACCATAATCAAGAGTTTCGTTATTATTATTATCTCTATACACTCTAAACAAATGATCAGGAAACAGCTGACTAATACAGTGCAATTCGACATGGCCGGCGAACTCGCCATCTAAAGATAATAAATTTTCGTATTCAGCGGAATTTGTAATCGGTAACCGATACGATGGATATCCAACAATAAAACCTTCATAATATTCCCATTCATTTTTAATTTTTTCGACGACTTGCATGCGTGTCTCGCGATGATGTTGGTCATTATTAAATAAACAATGCGAAACAGAACGAAATAAACAATTTCCGTCACCTACAATAGGAACAACATGTCGGTTTATAGGTTTATCCTGAAAAACAAATAAAAATGGTAAACTAAACTAAAAATACTTCGCTTAAATTCCTATTTGCAAGTAAAAACTCGAAGTCACATATAAACAATCCTGTTTGCAGCAAAGTAACTGAAAACTCGAATGTAAACAATAACCGAACAGCACACTGGCACAGATTCTGTGACACTGGCACAGTGGTTGTCTCTGGCCAAACCGACTAAGATGCATTAGTTCCATTTCTTAAGAGGTCGGTGGTAGAGGTCGCTTCAAGTAACGCCGCGCTTAGCATACGCTAACATGCATTAGTTTTTGTTTATTTTGTTTTACATATGAAAATGGTGATTAAAAAATATAAAAATGTCTCATGATCCATCTGAGGTAGCCGCTTGAGGAACCGGAGAAGAAAACCTTTTGAGCTTTTATACACGTATAGATTATTATTTTTTTAAAAAAATTGCAAATAAAACAGGTCTAGTCAAATTTGTGGCTAATAATGAGGTTTTAAGTCCTATAGGAATTTTTTACGTTGATACAATTTATTATGTACAACATGTGCGCTAAATTTGATAAAAATCGCTTCACTAGCAAAAAAGTTAAGACAAAATGTTAATACGAAAAAATGAAGTTTACGGTCATGTAACTCCGCTATTATTGACATTTCGAAAGAAGGTTATATGAACTTGTTCCATCATTTTTATAGGTAGAATAACCCCCTGAATTTTTGTTAATAATTTTCGTACACTGTATATATTTTCTGAATGCGGAAATAAGTTTGTTTAACACCTAGACGGGGAACTTGAGGTAATTAAGGTATGTATAGCATAATAAGCAAACAAAGGAAATGTGAAAAAATATATAATATATAGATAATTATTTAGGTTAGTTTCATGCATGAAATCTGCCCACGTGTCTTTACTTCACCTGCTCAAAAATTAATGGTGCAGTACCAGTCTAAGCACATACTCGTACGACAGTAGTACGTGTAGACTATTTTACTATGTGGGGACATAATTACAATGTTTTATGGAATCAGGATATGTTTTATCAATAGTAATAGAGAAATCTTTAATACGTTTTTTTGTAGAAAATATTGTGAGCTTTTACTCAGATAAAATATCAAACAATATGAATATGACACATGTGTCTATGCCTAGAATATAATAGATAAATATATGCACTAAATTTGTATGATTCAATAAAAGCGATTAAAGAAAATTGATAACTGTTGAACGTATTGTAAAAAAAATGAATATGCACCTTTTGAAGCTTTTTTTAAAATCTGTAATGAAATCGTCATACCGAAAATATAAGTTTAAACTTTTCTTTTTCATTCTTGGGGCTTCATACCACATTAATAATTCTTGGTTATCTGTGACAACCTGAATAAATATTATTGTTCTTATATTTCCTCTTTGGCCGTATTAGTAATGTATAAATCTGGCAGAAATGTCTGACGAGATATAGGCGTATGCAACATAATCAGCGTAATAAAAGAAATTAATTAGTAACAAAAGCAATAAACTGGTATAATTTATAACAATGTATACACAACTTATCCCCTTAACTAGCTTGATGAACTATCTTGTTTATCACAAACTGGAGAAGATATGTAAAAACTTTGCAGCATCGAGTATGTCTCTACGGTTGTCTCCGTGAGTGATGTTCGCTGTGGTAAAAAAATATGCTTATATTTTGTGAACGACCGTTCGACATCAATTGATGTAATACAGGCATACTTAAAATAGTCTTTGAACGCAATTAACGGATCTGGAGGTGCACCATAGTACTATCACAAAGAACGTGGCACCTGAACAAGAGGGATCCTGGGTTTCAGTAGATTTTTCTGAAGTTTTTTGTACAATATATTATGACCTAGGGACATTTTTGTGAGGGTGTACCAGAAAACAGGTCCGAAGGTTCCTTCTTTTGCAAAGTTTAAAAATATTATTTTTCTCTTTGGGTATGGATATCCTTTAAAAAAATCGATTAGTATAAGGATTTTGAAGTATATATTTATTTAATGAAGTGTCCTATAATCAAAATATATGAGGTGCTATGATTGTTAATGATGAATATTAACTTTTAAAGTTCTAAAAAATGTATTTTAGATGCAAACTATTGATAAAAATATTGAAAAAATAAATACTCATTTTGTACGTTTTTTGAGGCTATTTCAGTTTCTATAATTAATGTGTACGAAATATTTTTATTGTTAATATATTGGAGAATAGTAGTGTTTTACTCGTTTCCTTGTGATATCGAACTACCACAAAGTAACGGTTTCCTCAATCAACTTTTTTAAAACTTTTTAGTTTTACGAAGTATGCCTTGACGTTATATTGTTATTATGGTTGTCACTTAAATAATTCATTAACTGTCAACAATTATATCATACGAAAACTGTAAAATTATAGTTTTTTAAAATGGTACAATGTTATACTTGTGGTCTGGAAAACAAATTGCAAAATATGTGACGAAAATGATATTAATGAAGAGCGGAAGAAAAATGTCGCAAAATTACATAAAAATCGGTTTCGTTTTAATGAAATTTTGTTAAACGAACAGTCCAGAATTTGTTTAAACTGTAAAAGAAGAATATACAGAGTAATTGAAATGGAAGATGATCCGTTGGCAATTCCTATGGACGTTTTAGTACAGTATAGTACAATGAATTGTTTTGTTTGTCAGAGAATTTGTGATTTCGAGTAAGCATTGATGCAAGAATAGACTTTCTTAAAAACTGGAATTTATTTACTCTTGGAAACTCGATGCTGTAATCAACATTTAACCGAAAATGGATTAATAAAACTTGAGTTTATGGACAATCTCATATCTGTATCACTACGAATAAGCATGATAGAACCAGAAACCGGTGAATGGTTTAGAAAAATTAGTCAATATGCTCAGAAAGTATCATTCTTAAAATACGAAGATGAGGCCAATTTTGATGACGATGATTTTATCCATTACATATTTAAATAAAAACCAAGGGATTATCAGATACTTGTTTAAAAACGCTATTGAATTACTCGTGCCGACAAAACGTAAGTATAGCTATTATCATTCTAAGACAGTGCCTTATGGTCACATTTGTACCTGGAAACTTAGGATTTGATTGTCCTGAAGTTCAGAATAAAGAACAATTCATAAATAGCCATGTCACCAGATTTTCAAATATTCTCTACAATCCTGAACCAGAATATCCAAAAGCAATTTTATACCCTGACTGTACATATTTAAAAGTTCCAAAAAGCTCTCATTTTCGATTTCAACGACAGTCTTACTCTTACTATGGTAAGAGTAAGACTTTTTAAGAAAAGTATAATTTGTTAAAAGCAGGCCTAGTAGTCGCTCCGGATGGATATATTTTAGATGTACATGGTCCATATTTCTCGGATGTTCGTAATAATGACGCAGTAATTCTTTTACATGACATGACCCAAGATCAACACAGATTAAGAGAATGGGTTCAAGAAGGTGATATGTTTGTTGTAGATCGTGGCTATAGGGATGCTGTTCGGTTTCTTGAGGAACTCAATTTAACCTGCGAAATTCCACCTCACCTGTTACGTAATCAAAGGCAATTTACCACAGAGGAAGCGAATCGTTCGAGAGTTATTACAAAAACACGTTAGATATTGGAATTAAGAAATGGACATTTAAAATAAGTTTTTAAACTTTTTAGGGATATGATACCAATTCAACACTGTGTACACTTGTCAGATTTCTTAAAAATTGTGTGCGCTATATTAAACAGATTTCACGAGCCTATTCACATGCAAGATGCAAATGAGGAGCTTGCACAACGTATGTTAGAAATTAGAAATGGAGATAACATTAATTTGCTTCAAACAAGAGTTCAGCAACATCAAATGCTTCATGCAATAGGTCATGGCCCCTGGATTAACATTCACGAATATGACTTGGAAGGATCTCTTAGACTAAATTATGATTAAGTACCTCCTAAGGCTAAAAACTTTAGGAACCTACCAAGTTCGATTATCTCCAAGATATGTTCAAGACACCACAAATCGCAACCCAAATAACGAATTTATTCTTCAAACTCACTTATTTGAATCAGGACTTATAAGAGCAAACATATTTTCTCGTTTTACTCAGTCGGTGCGACATTTCATTTTTATTTCCTACCTTTAAAATCCTGATCAAAATGTGGATCCTATATCAGGAACATATTGCACATGCAAAATGGAAGCAAGGACATTAGGAGTATGTGCTCATGTAGCTAGTTTGTTGTGGTACTTGGGATATGCTAGACATGAAGAAAATGTGAAATATCCATCAAATATACTTTTGGGAGTTGTTTTAGACACAGTCAATAGAGAACAAAATCATGTTGTAATTAACTGATTTGTATTTAATTATTTTAGTATCTTTGGATAGTATCATGATTTTTAAATACTCTATCTTAGCATTTTCAGAATGGAAAATCATTACCTTATAACAAAACAGGTATTTATTTTTTTGTTTTTATGTTAAGTGTCAAATGTGTACTTGCTAAGTCCTAAAATGATATATATTTTTTTAGATCGGGTTGTATTACAACTGATTTGTGTTTAATTATTTTATTTTTAGTATGTTTGGCACTATTTGTTAATTTAGAAATAAATGTTTAATTATCGGATGATAATAATGAATTTTAATGATTACCTGTTATAACAGTTCTTAGCTTAACTTTACTCTTGAATTTTTGGGTCATAATATATTGTACAAAAAATTTTAGAAAAATCTACTGAAACCCAGGATCCCACTTGTTCGGGTGCCATGTCATTTGCCTTAATCTGGTAAAATCGGTAACGCGCTCATTTTTTCGTCACCTATGGCGTGTAGCAGTCGATTTACTTCGTCCACTATTTACTGTGATTCCACTAACGACAACGAACTATTTTGTAAGTTTTTTATGACGTCGAGTAATCCTTTATAGTTCTTGTGAATAGTTTTTAGAGCTGTTTCGACGGAAATATCTTCGAACTTTGTCTGGCTTTCCTTAATAGCTGCAGCCTCGTCAGGATTTAATTATAGTATCACAGATTTTATTTGTTGTAAATATTCAGCATAATAAAAAGCTATCTTCAACCATATTTTCCAACGTGTAAGAATCGGCTGTGGTGGTTCGGGAATGCCGGGACACTTGCTGTGAAATGCGCGAAGATGTCTAGGAGATTTAAGAAAGACTTTTTTTGTACTTGCTATGAATGCATCTACCTCTGGAAAACCTTCTGCAATTTACACGTAACATGTACCAACATACAATCCTGTTCTTGAAGTGAACGGTCTATCAATCGCATTGTCGCGGCACAAACATCAACACTTGACTTGTTGACAGGTCAAATTTTTCTAACGTCTCCGCACGATCCGCGTAATCGTTTCGCCAGTACACTCAGTTAGTCTTTTGCTAAGTGGTAACAGTAGACATGTCGGTTTAAGAGGGTCCAGTACACGTTAGTACGTGTACTGGACCCTCTTAAACCGACAATTACAACAGAATTTTTTTCAATCTGTCGTCTCGTCAACACAATCACAGCCGTGTATTTTTTAATATATATTATCGCGGCTCGCTTCGGTATTTGGTATTTGTCCGCCGATCGTTGCCCCTAAACACCAGATGTCACACCATTGAACCACCGTACGACTTGCCAGCTTTAGTAATATATAGCCAACCAGGTATAACACATCATTTATTTTTCTAGTTACAATTTCATCTGTGGTATGTCAGAGATTTTAAATGTGTGCAGGATTTTAGTAACATTGTTCTGGACATTTCTAAGCTATGGTGGATGAATGATGGGTGCTGCTTTCTTCATATGAACGAAAACAAATCTATACACTGCAGACATACTTAAGTTTTAAAAATCAAGCCGAAATAATGGACTCTAAAATTCAAGATGAACCAAAATCTTAATTTTAAAATTTATTGCCATTGCATTGCTTAATTAATAAAAGAGTAAAATCTGACAAGGACTTGGTCAAGCGTTACTTATACGTTTTGCGTTTTCATTAGAGTATTAAAATAAAACAAAAACTACTAGGAAACAGGTGAATGTGAATAGTTACTATTCAATTACATACATCGCGGGTACAGGATATGCGCGGGACAGGTGGAATCATTTACACACAAAAAATGTTAGAATACAAATACAAACATTAATATTTAACGAATTTCATGCAGTGGACACGAGGTCAGAGGATATTCAAAACAATATCAAAGGAAATTTTTCTATTTCAATACAATATATGTACTTGATTATATTCTCCATATGATTACAATAGAAAAATCGATTTCCGGGTTATAGTTGGCATATAATTATTAACACTTGTGTCGAGAACCAGTTGAGGTACTTTAAAGATATTTTTCACATATTTCAAAGTAATAGAGTTCAAAATTCCAAACAAATTTGATCGTCATTTTTCAAAATGGCAACTAAATTTAGAGATATTGAAATTTCTTAGTAGCAATTTCATATGTCATTCATTCATTTATTTTTTTGTACTAGATTATATTATTTTCAAAAAAATTAATAGATTTTTGTGTGTGATATACAAATAAAGAATATGCAACAATTAGATGCCGAGTTATTGATTATTTTTCTTCAATTATTCTAGGCATGGACTCACTCAAGATGCCCTAATATACTTGAGAAAATTTGAGCAGATTTATCTCGTTCTTACATTTACGAGTAGTAGACAAAATATATAACAAATAAGCATTGCTCACAAAAGTGCTCTGCGAATATTAGACAAGCTGTACACGAATCTGGGGACGTAGGTAGGTTTTGATTGTCATTCATATTTATTTATTTATTTAATCACTTAAGCAGTTATAAAGCACATGTGAACACTATGGTGATACATTGATAAATGTAAAAATGTAAAAATGTAAAAAAAAAATATAAAAAGCGGTATAAAACATAGGAATAAACAATATAGAATTGAATAAAGTATAAGACGAGAATGTTTTTCGTACTCATACGGAATACTTTATTTTTCGTCCTTGTGTCATAAATAACTATTTATTTATTATATTTTTTTTAATTGAAAAATCTGATCGTAATCGATTTTACGTCACTCTGTCATAATCTAATAAGAATATCATGACAGTTTGTTTCATTTGTTTATGGTATCTATTATTTTGTTCATAATTTTTTGCCGTCCGAAAAGTACCTTTCATGCAACCATTTAGAAAGTTAAATGGTTTTGGTCAATTTTTGGAAAATGAAAAATACATCTTTACTGGTCTAGCCCGGTAAAGTGACATAAAGGACTGGAAAAGTATTTTTCAATCCCTTATGTCACTTTTAGTGACACCATAGGTAAGTATAGATTCTACTAATGATTTATATGCCGTTCTTAGTATATTAAATGGAAGATTATTACGTAGTTTAAAGAACACATAAACAAGTTTTCTTAATTTTGTAGTAAAATATTCGGCGTTTAAAAGTTTCGTTTATTAAAAGACCCAGATATTTTACGTCTGTAGTATTATGAATTATATTTTGGCAAGTGCAGTTTATTAAGTCACATTTTGAATGATATTTTAAAGTGTCAATTCCAGGTAGCATTCTCGAACTGTTACTAAAAGCAACAAACTTTGATTTTCAGTAATTAAGGCTTAATAGATTTATTGTCCATCCAGCATTTGTTTTTATAGGTACAACCACTTTTCACTATTCTTAACGACGTCAGACCATGGCAATCTGTGCCATGAAATATTAATGTAGTGTCATCAGCATATGCTATGGTATCGCCACTTATATCTAATTTTAGCATATCATTTATATAAAATAAAAATAAGTGCGGACCTAAAACTGTTCCTTGTGGAACGTGCTTTTTTTTTAAAAACGCATACACACACTACAACAGTTTAAAATCTAATCATTAGATTTTAAACTGTTGTAGTGTATGTACGTGTTTTTTAAAAAAAAAGCACGTTAATTTTATAATTTTTATTAGAAAGTTAATTTATTAGATACAAAAATTTATATATCTTACATTTACTTACCCCCCTTTTGACTATGCTACAAAACTATTTTAATTTTGACTACCGTGGTTTCATTTATAAAAAATCCCGTGTCTGATGATGTGAAGAAATTTGCTTGTTCACGAAACCGGTCACACCAATAAAGGAATTTTATGAGAATTTTTCTGTTTGTCTTATCATAAAGACATTATGTTTAAATAATTTAAGTGTCTTTGTAGTTATTTTATCCATTCTGGGAGATGAATTATTTTTCAAGTTATCAATGGTTTTTGATACTTCATTTGTGGTAACTGGACTTAAAAATATAGAGTTTTCAATTAATTTCTTTTTATGTGAGATATTTTATGTTTCTGATAGAGGATTTGATTTTATATTTATAGTATTGGCTAGATTTTCACCTATACTAGAAAAATATTTTATAAAAATTTCAGAAACTTTCTTCGCATTTGTTTCAATTTCATTATTTTAATGTTAATTTCCATGTTCAAATGAAATTAGTTTGTGTGAAATAAATTAGACGAAAAACAATGTGGATAATTTGTTAAAAGTGCACCTCCTAGGACGGAAGGAAGTAGCGGTCGAATAATCGCGGTGACGACGATACAAGCTGCAATAAATCGGAAGTACTTGCAAGTGCTGCACCTTGCGTCGTCGCGGTGCCTGCTCAAATTAATGAGCTTTTTAGTATACTCGCTTGGCATTATGTATATTTCGTGTTTAATTTGGTACGTGTACTTCTTATTTTCCTAAGTAATTCTTCTTTTAACAATAAGGAACTGCAAGTAGTCATGTCGTGACGTTCATTTAAATTAAATTGTATCTGAGTACCGTTTTTGCTGGACTTTTGCAAATTAATACGAAAAATTTGGAATTTCCTTTACGTGATGGAATTTTTAAATAAACAGTTATTTTTATTATTATATACACTTAATTAATGAATTTCTTTTTATCCGGTGTTTTAAATATTTTGGAACGCATCGAAACATTTCTAAATTTATTTATCCAGTGTCACAGGTTGGTAACTTGTTTAAAAATAAAATTTCAATATATTTTTGAGTTCCTTAAATGATAATGGTTAGGAAAATTAAGGGTTTATGCCCAATTGCCCAACCTTTCCCAGCAAACTTATACCCAGCAAACATTTTCCATAAAATTAGCTACAACTCGACTTGGTAAAAAACGAATTTACTCATTGAAGTAGTTACACTTCCCATAGAAATTTACGTATTGGTTATACTTTATACAGGGTGTCCCAACTAAAAGTAGGCACCCTAAATAACTTTGGAGATAAAATATTTTTTGAAAAATTGGTGAAACACGTCGACCTTGTTTCTAAGGGGGACATATTTTAGTGTAATACTTGTATACCTATCATCATCCCTTTACCCTAAACGGCCACCCCCTCAAAAAATTCAAATGGAAAAGCGGGTCGAGTGATACATCTTTTGAAAGGTTTTTCAATTCTCTACATAACTGTGTATTTTTTTAAACTTTTATCGATTCGTTCCTGAGAAATAATTGTTTCATTATTTTAGGTTCGGGAAATAAAAATAAAAGAAGCAGTTTAAATTATCGTATGTATTGTTCAAACTGACCCGCACCGACTTCCATACAGTAGTATAATTGTCTTGAAATTCTGTAAGGACATTTCTGAACACATCTGGAGTCAATAAACGGCATCTCGAACAATTCTTTCACATAACTCTTCCAGAGATGCGTGTTTTGTTGCAAATACCTTCGATTTCAAATGTCCCCACAGAAAGAAATCCAAGGTAGTTAAATCGGGTGACCTAGCGGGCCACTCCACAGGACCTCTTCTTCCAATCCATCGCTCAGGAAACTGATTATCCAAAAATTGACGGACTGCTATAGCAAAATGTGGGGGTGCCCCATTCTGTTGAAAAAACAATTCGCCCTCTAAAAGATTATCGTCTTCTTCGAGGATTTGGGTAATTATTGGGTCGATGTTATTTTCTAACAGATCGAGGTATCTTTCGCCATTTAAATTGTCAGGAATAGAAAACAGCCCGACAATGTGATCCCCTAAGATGCCAGCCCAAACATTTAACATCTGAGGCCTTTAGGTATGAGTTTCCATGAACAAATTTGGATGGATTTCACTCCAATACCTACAATTGTGCCTGTTTACCTCACCATTTAACTGAAATGTCGATTCATCAGAATAACACGTATTGTACAGTAGATTGGTATTACTGTTTAATTGTTCACTAAAAATCTCACAGAATTCAAGCCGACGATCGGGATGATCTTCGTTTAATTCGTGTACCAATTTAAATTTATATGGATGAAATTTGTGGGCCTTTACAATTCGATGAACACTGCTTCGTGATACACCAGAAGCCTCAGCTACTTTCCTGATCGATTGAGTATTATCCATTTGCAAATGACCCAGAACTGCCACTTCGACTGCTTCATTCCTAATCGGTCGCTGAGGTTCATGCTTTTTGTTTCCTACAGAACCTGTTTCCATAAATTTTGTCAATAATTGTAAAACATACTGAGAACCAACCCTTCTATCTGGGTGATTTCTATTGAATGTGCGCTCCGTAGCTGTTGCACAATTATCGTTTTTAAAATAAATGCTGACAATTTATATTCTCTCTTGAAGGGTATAAACCATTTTGAGAACTCACTCTGGTAAAATGTATCTCGATGTAAAATTGGTTGTGAACAAATTAATGTTCAAGGACTATCAAATACTTATGAGGCTTTTATTATTCTAAAACTAAACGGACAAGGAAAATGTTTTTTGTCGAAAAAACTCTGCTGCTGATTTGAGAGCACTAAAGAATGTAGTTTTTTTTATAAATTCCAATACCCAGTGTCGTGTATTTTAGATTTTTTAAACGATTTCAATTGTGTGTAATCATCAAAAATAAAATTATTTTCCTTAAGAACGAATCGATAAAAGTTAAAAAAAATACACAGTTATGTAGGGAATTGAAAGACCTTTTAAAAGATGTATCACTCGACCCCCCTTGGCATTTGAATTTTTTGAGGGGGTGGCCTTGTAGGGTAGAGGGATGATGATAGGTATACAAGTATTACATTAAAATATGTCCCCCTTGGAAACAAGGTCGACGTGTTTCACCAATTTTTCAAACAATTTTTATTCAGGGTGTCTACTTTTGCTAGGGAGACCCTGTATTTAAATTTACGTAAATAATACCATTAAATCTACCTCATACACTATTTTGCTTAAAAGTACTTTTAACTAAAGCAGCAAAGGAAAAACAACTAAAAAAATTTACCACAAATTACCTTAAACGTAAATTTCTATTAAACTAGAAATAGGTCGTCTAATTATGTAACATTTACCTTTTTGGTAACTAGAAATCGTCATAATGGTCTATCTAACTAACTAACTACGTAATTTGTACCTACATAGCAATCTATTTGGTCGCCTTTATTACGCTCCTTTAAAGTAATATTAGGTTGACAACGTCGATAAATTCTACCTAGCTTATCTACCTGATTTCAATCACTTGATCAATTATCCTTTGTAGTTACATTTTCAAAGACAGTTAACCTTAGCCCAAGACGCCATATTTTTTACCATAGTTGGAGTGAGATTCGAAATTGAAATTTTCAAAATGAGTTTGTATGGAAACGAACTGATGAAGAGGTTAATAAAATATATAATTATACTTGCTAAGTCATATTCAACAAGTATAACATACTTTTGGCTCAAACAATATTTATCATTTTCTGAATTGATAATAGCAATTTTCATATTAATGATTATTTTGCAGGCACAGGGTTATTTTTCAAAGTACAGGTGCTAATATGTACGAAAAAATGTTTGGAGCATTAATTTCAACAACCGGTAACTTCTGACACTACGAAATCAAATTGGATTTATTTTTATCACCAACGCTAATTTATTTTCTATCTTACTATGTTCTTTCAATTTTGTAATGACTGTCAACAATGTTGCTACTGTTTATAGAGAAAAATACCAAATAAGTATAAAATTCGTCCTTTTTTTTATTAGGAGGCATTTGCCATTTGCACACAAATTCGTAGATTTTACTTAATTTGTCAACTCGATTTTGAATTGACGTTGAAATGAAGTCAAATGTACTTAAATACGTACAAATACGTATACTGTGCAACTACAAGGAAGATTCATATGTAATTTTACATATCTTAGTCAATTTAACTAAATTTCGATGTTGTCTTATTCTCCACTTATGTCGATTCCACGTCGCGTCAACGTAAATTTTATTTAACTATGGGTAATTCCAATTTTGCTACTAAATATATTATACATAATTTAGATAGTCTTGACATCAAATTAAACCAAAGTGTTTGCTGCACATAGACTACGATGTATTATCTAAATGATATGGTAGAGATAAACGTATTGTCTCTGATACCGTTTTAGAACTTTGGTATTAGTTTATAACAATCAATTAATTATTATTAATTTTCATTAGAAACAATGCTTATGCTTGACATCTAAGTAAATCTCTAATTAGAAATGCAAATTCACAACATAAACAGGTAGGCATTTTTCTAAGAATTAATAAATAATGATAACTGAATATAATCATAAGTATAATCAATTTGAAAACAATAGACTGATTTCCTTATGGTCTATAACCTAAAACCAGCCAGTTGTAACCTATTTTAAGGTCAAGTAAGTACTTAAATCGCTAATAATTAAACAGGAAGTAGGACAGTAAACTAATGAAAAAAGTTTAAAGTTTTTTCCTGTAATGGGTTATAACTTTTGGCAGGTCAAGTCGTAAACCTTTAAATATCACCTCGCATTGTTTTATTTTATGTGAAAAAATTACAAAAAGGTACTACGGCCTTTTATGGAATATTATTACTTTTAGAAAATATGCTCGTAACCAAAGGTTTAAATGTAACAGATTTCTTTTCCACCAAGGGTTACTTATATCTGAACTGGTGAGGAACGAAACTGATATTTCAATCATGATCTAAATGTAAGTGTAAAGTAAACTTCAACGTTTCTGAAGAAAATATTTATTTACACAGTAAGAAACGGTATCACAGTTTACTAATATGTGATTTTTTTTAAATTCCTTTAATTTAAAAATTTCTTTATTTTATTTGTTCCGTATTTCTAAAAAAAATAATAAAATAATTATTGAGTATTACATGAGCATCCTTCCAAACCTGATGTGATAGGAATAATAAATACCTATAGTCCATTCACATTAGAGGTTTCACCTCGGAATGAGAGATAATAAGCTGTAAACTTGTATAAACCTTTATTTTGGCATTCTAAAAAGTTGTCTCAAAAGTTGTCTCGTGTCCGAGTCTTAAGATATTCAAAGTCAAAGGTCACAAAAATCGGTTTTTTGCAAATATCTCGTTTCGTATGGTTTTAATGCCATTTGCATTTATTATAAAAATTGTAGAGAATAAAGTTCTCTACAACTCTTGTCCCAAACATTTTTTTTATATACTGAACCGTTTTTGAGATAGAGGGCGGAGAGCGCGCCGCGCTTATCTATTCACAGCATAATGCAAGGTCAACCGTAAGTCCCGGTAAATAATACGCCGTATAAAGTCTATAAATCATTAAAAAATATATAATTATGAATAATTTGCATTGTTTATTAATTAATACATTATATTTAATGATATTTTTCATTTATCGAATATATATTTGTTTAATATTACTTACCTTTCCGTGTAATCAAAAAATTGTTGAGTGGAATACTTTAAGTATATTTTAATTATATTCTAATATATATGTTAATTATATTTTAAGTAGAAAAAGAATAGAGTAAATACATTTTAATTATATCTTTATTTAGAAATACTTTTTCATATATTTATTACAGTTGAAGTTCAAATGTGGGGAAGTTTTTCAAAAACTTTTATAATTAGGACTTGAGTCTTAATTTTCTTCTTCTTCATCATCGTCTTCCGGTCGCTCGAAAATTTCCAATTCAATATCATCATTTTCGTTGTCAAGGATATTTGTCTCTAGATCTTCGAGAATTTCGGGGTCAAATGTACTATCTTCATCGAGATCGCTTTGATACAGTGAAGCATTGAGGCACGCTTGCTCATTACACTGGTCACAAGCTAAAGAACATTGCAACCCGGATTTCCTGCATCCGAAGCGTGAACCACAGCCATTCTTGCTGTTGATTACATGGAAAGGTAAGTAATATTAAACAAATATATATTCGATAAATGAAAAATATTATTAAATATAATGTATTAATTAATAAACAATGCAAATTATTCATAATTATATATTTTTTAATGATTTATAGACTTTATATGGCGTGTTATTTACAGGGACTTACGGTTGACCATGCTGCTGTGAATAGATAAGCGCGGCGCGCTCTCCGCCCTCTATCTCAAAAACGGTTGAATAAAAAAAATGTTTGAAACAAAAGTTGTAAAGAATTTTATTCTCTACAATTTTTATAATAAATGCAAATGGCATTAAAACCATAGGAAGCGAGATATTTTCAAAAAACCGATTTTTGTGACCTTTGACCTTGAATATCTTAAGACACGGACACGAGATTTTATGAGATTTTTGAGACAACTTTTAGAACGCCAAGATAAAGGTTTATACAAGTTTACAGCTTATTATCTCTCATTCCGAGGTTGATCCTCTTTTTTGGCTTAAGTGACTGGATTACTATAGTTTTTTACATTTTATACTATCATTCTTATCCGAATGCTCTAGTACAAGAGTTTTAGGTAGATAATAAATCAAACACGACACTTCCCATTGCAGAAACTATTAAAACAACTATTCAGTCTAGTAGTAATTGGATGAAATGAAAGTGTTCTTAGTATTAGAAGCAAAATATATTGATATTAAAAAAATATTGACATTAAACAGAAAAATTGTTGTATTTAAAAAATAATTTCCTCTAGTTACAATACAAAAAACGAAATCTAAACCGATATATATCGTCTTTCATTTTTCCGTAATTCCTCAGGGTGCTGATTAATACGAACATATTATTTATAATAATATATTAATTACATAATTTTTAAAAAATAAGCCTCTGCGGAGCTCCGGAGAAATGAAAAGCGATATATATTGGCCTAGAGGTTTTCGTTCTTTGTGTTGTAACAGGATATACATATATATTTTTTTAATTTCAATATTTTTTTTGCTTCTAATACTAATAATATTATTATTTAATTCAATGCAATCTTGCTCCTAGGTGAAGTAGTTGTTTTATAGAGGTTTCTGAAATAAAATGTATTTGAAATGTCGTATTTGATTTATTATACAGTGTGGAAATTAAGTAACGCATAAATTCAGTAATTCCGTTGATATTAATTTTTGGAAAAAATCTCGAAGGGGTATAGCGATTTTGATTTCAGCAAATATTTTCAGTCTATCTTCAGTTTCTTATGTCATTTATTTTTTAAGTTATGACGTCATCGACTTTTTTTTTAAATGACAACCTATATTTTTTATTATTGATTTTGGTAGTAGTCTTTATTCCGGTTCCGACCGTATAAAATTTTCAATATGTTATTATTTGAAAAAAATCGACAAAAACAGTCTTAAATTTCAAATTATAAAAATTCATGGGAGAGGAAATTGTCGATGCCCTACATGTGGTTTGGACTCCACAATAAACTGTAGAGCATCATCTCTCTCTATCCAACACAAAATCCTAGGATTTTCCGGGAGTTACATTGGTAACGGTTAAGAAAATATTTTTTTTAAATATTTATTGAATGTGTAAGTTGTACACTTGATTTCAAAAAAACTGGTACAACTCTTGTAATCGAAAATCTTAATAGTTTAGTTGTGTGCATATGTCTGTAAATAGGGCTGGCCAGGCATGTCGAGAACGGGGTGGAGAAGAGGTGATTTACCCCGGACCTGGGTTTTTTGGAGGAGATCGGTTTTCTTTGTGTTTTTAAACTTATTAAACCTTTTTCTTTTATTTTATTCAAATGGAATTTTAAAAAATAATTAGAAAATAACTTTTTCAAAACATTTTCAAGCCTGCCATATTATTGTTTAAAAAAATAATATTTGTTATGGATAATTCTACTAATGGTTGTAATTAAAATACTAACTGAATAATGATAATTCTGTTTTTAAAATATGAACACAAAAATACCACTTGAGATTAAAAAAAATGTAAACAATGCAAACTGAACATAAAAATACAATAAAAAAATAAAATCAATGAACTTCAATTACGTAATACAGAATTAACTAATATTTTGTCATTGCTCCATTAGCGTCTAAAACTGCCTGAAGTCTTGCAGGCATGGACAAAATCAGATTTCTTGCAAGGTCAACTTCTTGCGACAAGTTCTCCCAAGCGTCTTCAATTATCCTTTCCAATTCTTGGGCATTATCTGGATGGTCATTTAATTTTCGGTAACAACTCTATGTTTTTATTAAGCAACCATTGCCTGACACGACATGCCGTGTTTATGGAGCAGTTGTCTTGTTGGAAAATAAAATTATTTTCCGGAAACACCTCTATTACTGACGGCAACATAATATTGTCTAATATTTCAATATATTTAATGGAAGATGACCACCACTGTTCCAACACACACCTAACCCATTTAGGCTCATCCAAGCCCAGACATTGACTGAAAACCTTCCTGATATTTGTGGATCGAAAGTATATTTTTCGTCGTATCTAGTGGAAGGAGGCCTATATACGCGAACATGTCCATCGTTACAGGATTTAAAAACCTTTTCGTCAGAAAAGACAACTTGTCCCCAGAAGTTTTTATCATTGATTATATAGTTGAGTGCAAAAATATTCCTACCCTGCTTCTTTTCTTCTGAAAGTTTGTATTTTTTAGCCGCTGAACAACTCTTCAAGTCGCTTTGTAGTTTTATTCTTCTGCAAGCAGTAGATACCGAAGCAGGGAAATTTGTCTCTGAAATTGCATTTACTGCAGTCTGAAAAGGGTTTTCTATTAGGTAATTTATAAGATTTTCATCTCCTTGATTATTGCTCTTTCTGGGCCTACCGGAACCAACTTTACGTGATACCGTTTGGTTGGTTTCCCATTGTTTTTTAACACTCATTATCGTGGTTTTACTCACATTGTATTCAGCAGCAAGTCTTCTTATGGACCAACCATCTTCAATTTTAGAAACAATTCGAAATTTTTGAATATTTGTTAGATGTCGAACCTTTTTTTAATAATGACGCCACTGATTAACGTCAAAGTGACATTTGTAAGATTATTAACATCAATCAAAGAACGAATGAGTTACATAGCTAAAAGAAAGTGTACCAGTTTTTTTTTGAAATCAAGTGTACTGCGTACATCTGATAGCTGGTGGTAAAGGAATAAATGAGATATTAAAGTTGTGCCCGAAGTAACTAAGGCGATGTGTTCTTTGGATTGTAGCTCACTGAATGAGTTTTAAATTTTACGGCCATAATTTTTAATGGTTCTAAAATTTAATATGAAGTTTATTTTCTTATAATGGGATTTATAAATTACAATTCAAAATACTCTGACACACTTCATAAATTCACTTTGGCATACCGGCATTAAAGGCGTCCAAAAATAATTTACAGAAAGTACTGTTATATCTTTTATGGTTATTATTTCTACGTTTGCTTTACTTTCTTTTGCATGTCTACAGCTTTCTTAATTAACTAAAACAAATATAAACCTCTTAGTTGATTAATTAATGAAATTACGAATTTACAGTTAAGTATGCGATGAAAAACTTAATAAATTATTAACAGAATAGTCTCCAGCTAACATTTATAGTATTAGCATTTTTATTAACTTCTGATAACCAGTAGTCACTGCGTTATATAATTTTTATGGCTCAGTGGTTAATAACTTGTTCATCTTTTAATATTACAATTTAAAAACTCCGTCTAAACGGGATGCTTCTTTTACTTGTAAATTCTTCTGACAATTCAATTTAATGGAGATTTTTTTAACACTTGATTTTCTTCCTACTTTAATTTACATTTGTATTTTTTTGTTGGTTTTTATTCTACCTAAATAAAAGAAATTATTTCCATTTTGAAGTTTTTTTCTACTCAGACGCTAGTTAATTTTTAAATTATGTTTACTGATGGCAAATATGTGGTAATTATATTCGGCTTGTCTAAAGCTTTTGATACAATAGGTAAGACCATCCTTTCAACTAAACTGTTAAAGCTAGGTATAAACGGCCATCTATTACGGTGGATATGTTCCTATATGGATAACAGAAATGTAAAGGTCAAATATAATAATGTAGATTCTGTAGAAAATACAGTTAATTTGGGAATTCCACAAGGTTCTATTTTAGGACCATAATTATTCATGATAATCATTAATGATTTACCTAATTTCGTCAAAGATGCTATGACAGTTATGCACGCTGATGACATTAGTTGGACAATAATCGCCGAGTCTGCTGAAGAAATGAATTGGGAAGTAAAAATTGTAAAGAATCTGGCATTTTATTTGCTTAGTATTTATGCATTTCAAAAAAAAAATCAAATAATTATTTGGCTATTACATAAGCATCCTTTCAAACCTAATATAATAACAATAAAATACCTATAGTTTCTTATATTTTACACTGTCATTCTTATCTGATTGCGATAGTATAAAAGTTTTAGATAGATAATAAATTAAACACGACACGATAAATACATTTTCTCACAGAAACTATTAAAACAACTACTTCACCTCTATGCAATATGACATTGGATTAAATAATAGTATTCATACTAGTATCATTAGATAATAACACTGGCGTAGTTTTGCACGAAACTATTGATGCTATTTTTACACTGTGATTTCCAAGCTTCCAAATGCATCCAGCTGTCTATTATTTGTTACATTCCTAATTAATTTTAAATTGCTAATATCTATTTTATGGCTGTTCACAAACGCATGTTGGGCAACATTATGCTTATCTATTCTATCATATTTGAGATGGATCATATGCTCTTTGATTCTAGTTTGAATTGATGGTCCAGTTTGTCCAACATAGTTTTAATTACAGTCCTTCCAGCTAATTTCGTAAATCCCAGACTCTTCGTTTGTTCCAATTTCGTCTTTTGGATTGCCTAAAAGTTGTTGTAATTTATTTCACGATGAATGAACCACTGTCATACCTACATCTTTAAAATTTTTATAAATATAATGGATATTGGTAAGATTTTTCTACTACACGTTATGAAGTTCCTAATAAGAACACGACGTTGACCTCTAAATCTCTACCTTGCCTTCCACACTAACGGAGTAGTAAAACAACCTTACATGAATTAGTTAGAATGTGTATCCTTCCAATTAAAGTATCACGAGTCTTGTAGAAAATTTTACACCTGACAATCATCTAGGCAACAAAGATGGTAAAAATAGAAGCACTGTTGAGATGCTTGCTGTACATGAAAAGGGCGTCAACTATCTGTAATAAAGGGCAGTGTTGGACTGGCCTCCAAAATGTGACAAACTGTCTGATCATGAAACAAAATATATTAAATTCTGATGGCTGATGGCGACCGAGATCTTAAAGATTTAATGTATTCAATCGACGTCATCTTGAACAGATACACATTTCGATTAGCCAACATGTATCTTTGTGTTCAGATAACAATACAATATATTTACGCAAAATTTCAGTTCGCCCAAGGGGTGGATGATTTCACTGACCAACCCCAGGACTATACATATATGTATGTTGTATATAATATATTGATCAAATTGGGAATAATTTTCGAGTTAGAACTGATCTTAAACAATTTTGTCAGAACTTTACATAAAGTAAAGATTATTATTTCACCCTAAATCGTCAGACGCTATATGAGAATTTTTCGGCCATAAATGCCAAAGCGACTGCTTGGGAGCTCAAATGGACAGAGGATTTCAAATATTTCATCTTATTCTGGTACCTTCGGCCGGCTTGGCGTTTCTTTCATGAGCGATAACCTTTATGTAGCTACTGATCACTGGCGGTTCTTCTATAGGGTCATTTGGTCAATGACCTCCCACATACAAATAAAAAAATAGAGCTATTCATTTTCTGAAGTTTAAAAATATATAATATATATATTTTTAATATTCTTAAAAAAATATATTAAAGTTCATTCTATGCACAATACTATTCAAATATCTAGATCGCAGGATTTCGTATTCCCTCTGAACACCGAGCACCGAGCCTCTACATTCATATTCATTACATTATTCATTTATAGAATTTAAAAATCTTGGGTCAATCCCACAACGTGTCCTCAAAGCTAGCTACGGACCGAATTTACAACGAATTGTAGTGAAATAGACTTATGCGCGATTCGTCAGAAAGCAAAAGAGACAGAAAACACTGGCGGGGACAATGTCCCTGACATTTTACGGAAACAGTAACATGCGCAAGTTTAGTAGAGCAGTCGCCAGTCAGCAGTCTTAATGCTAACTAGGTTCGCGTTGGTCGGTAAATTCTGTCGCGTTGTTTTCAATGTTTTTATCTGTGAACATTTATTAGTAAATCTCCACTTGTCGTGAAATTAAGTAAAACAGTGTTTTTGGTGTTAACTATTAAATATGAGTGTTGTACAAAATATATTAAAACTGAAAGATGGACAAAAGTTGGGTTATGAAGACCGAGTGAAATTCAAAGGTGGTGGTCGTCTAAAACCTAATATGACGATAAAGCAAACATCTCTTGATAAGAAAAAAGAAGTTAATAGATATTTTTAATTAAAAAAAGTTATCCTTCAGCAAATTTTATTCATTGTTACGCTCATCAACTAAATTTAATTTTACAAAAAGCATCAAGTCAGGATAAAGGCATAAACATTTTTTTTGCTAATTTACATAGCTTTTCTTCATTCTTTGGAAAATCGCCAAAAAAACAGCCGTGTTAGATAATGTTGTAAAGGTGAGATTACCTAAAGCGGCTCCAACACGATGGAATTTTAATACAAATTTCATAGAGGCTGTTTATACCTATCGAACAGAATTATTAGATTGTTTAGAAAAAATCATTGATAATGAATCAGAAAACAACACTCTAAACCAAGCTATTGGTTTAAAAAACTACTTACAAAATGAACATTTTCTTTACTGGTTAAATTTTTTTTCATTTAGTTATGCCTCATTGTGATATATTGTTCAATTAATTACAAAAATGTAATATCGATGTCATAATAGTAAATAAGTGTATTGGCGGTTTTAATAGTAAAATTGAAGACATCAGAAATAAAATCTTGAATAACTATTTGGAGGAGACATCCATGCAGTCTGCCCAGAGATGTAAAACGGAAGAATCAAAAAGGAGAATTTCATTAGAAGTTTGTGATATAATTACATCTGAGATCTAAAACAGGTTTGGCTTCAGTAATCATTTAGCAGTGTCTCAGTTATTTCACGCAGATCGATTTAAAGATTATAAAAAAAGCTTTCCTTAAGATATGTTTAAATTAGTTAAAACGGCGTATCCAGTCATAAATCATTTGACACTTAAAACTGAATTAGAAGTATTATATAGCCGAGAATATTTTTCCAATAGTGAAGGTGCAGTTGCTTTGTTACAGCTTTTTATTAAGAATAATTTGTGCAATACTTTTTCTGAAAGTGTCAAACTGTTAAAAATCTTGTGTACTCTCCCTATGACTACCGTCGAAAGTGAACGTTGTTTTTCCACCTTAAAAAGAATAAAGACATTTTTAAGAAATACCAGGAAAGGTTATCTTCTTTAGCTATGCTTACCATAGAAAGGGCATTAATAAAGAAGATAAAAGACTTTAATGAAAAAGTAATTGACCACTTTGCATCTCAAAAAGACCGGAGGATCGACTTGGAATTTAAATCACTTTAAAAAGTAGGTAATACAGTAAACTTTTCTAATTGACCTCCCTATCTCTTGACCCACGAACCACCGCGCCGTTGCTACCGATTATCATGATGTAAACAATCTGCATAAAACAAACGAAACGCCGGCGCCGCAAAGATGACAAAATATTAATTATTGTCCTGACTAGGTAATTATTTCTCATTCAAATGCCGCTAATTAATAAACATTACTAACGTAAATGTGTTTTATACAAAATTGAAAAAAAGAAAACAATGTAAAAACCAGACCAATTTTACAAATATAAATTAATGAAACAAAGACAGAAGAATTCAAATTAAATAAATATAATCCTTTCACATTCGGTTATCTTTATATTTATTGTCTATCGATTTGTCAGCTATTAAGAAGACGTAACAGATATTAAGTTTGTCGTGACCTTTGGCATCCACAACCACACCACTAATATTCAACCTGTTGTCTTATTTACAACTTAATAATATAAGCTGATGGAGAAAGCACTGTTGCTGGCGCTTGTAACAATATTAGAGGTTAAATGTTAAATTAATTATAATATATGTTTCTAAATAAAGATAAATAACAATGCATTTGAATGGAATTTCAAATTAATGTTTATATAATATTTTAATCAGTCGTGTAGATGTTTACTGTGTCGTGTTTATCAAAAATGTCAATCGCCATTTTATTACGAATGTATGGGTTTTTTATGTGAAAGTTTAAATTTAAAAACAATACTATTTCGCAACGAGTATGCAAATTTTACTTTCTCGAAAACAGATAAATTGTGTATAACATTTTTTATAAAAAAATATGTTGAATTCATTGCAAAATAAGATGGTTTATAGCTAAACTACAGAAAATATGCCATCAGAATTATGTCACTATAAATAATACTGCATAAGGAATGTCCTCGAAAGCAGGCGACATCGCTTAGTCGAAGACTTCTGGCATCACTTAAGAAAAATATACCGGAGTTCTAAATTGCCTCCTAAGGATATTACAACCCTTAAGGTAGGGCAGAAGGCCAAACTTAATGTCTAGTTGCTTGCCAAAATCTAGGAGGCCCACAAATATAGTTATTAATAATTTTTTCGTTAATAAAAAGAATAGTTTTCTTCAGGTAGATTATTGGAGTATATTAAATCTCGTTTTTTATTAGTGAATTACTTTTATGTTCCCTAAATCTTTCTATACATGTTCTTCTTGTCTGACCAATATACACTTTTGAGCATGCAGCACACGCAAATTTATAGTTTACATTAAAATTTTGTATTTTACATCCTTTGTGTTAAATTTTAAATAAACTTATTTAATTACTTTTTTATAATTTGTTTGTTTTCAATCTTAGTGTCATAAAATCCATTACTTACAGCTACTTGTTTTACAATATTTGATTTTTTTTCGTAGTTTACATTGCTTAAAGGGTAATTAATTAGTTAGTATGTACATTATATTTACATATGCAGCATGATTGTACTTTGCATAGTACGTTGAACTATGTATAGTAATATCTGTATGAGTAATAAATTCAACAAAATAATATAATTGCCTTGTAGCTGTAAAACATACAATACATATCATCATCTACGTACAATACTCATCAGCTTAAAGTCACCATCTTCCTCTCTGCTCCTTTCTGGCATGCCTCAGTACAAATAGTGCTAGAAAAGGAGCATATGAGAAGGTGGTGACTAAGTTAATGAATATAGTACCAGTTAAAAAACTTTTGCTTATTTTATTTTCATATATCTTATTTTTTGTGCAATATTTTTAAATTGTATAAAATCTAAGAGTGTTTCTCAAATTAGGTTTCTTTAAGAAAAATAATTTTTTTTAGTTATTTATTTCTTACACTGCACAGTGGTCCAAATTTAGTTGAGAACGGAACTAATATTTTTTTTCCTTGAAATATCTTAAAAGCACTAAGGAATCATGGGAAAAATATGAAAAAAAAATCTTGGCTTACAGATATGGTTTTTAAATGGGGTGGCATGTCGGGAGCACTAGGTTCCGTATGTCTGTAGGGTTTTTTGACTACGACCTTGTTTTAACCATTTAAAATTATTATAATCATTCTGTATATTAAACGGAATGATTATGAAATAAAAATAACGAAAATGAATTGATAATATTTAGGAGCTTAGGGGTAGTTTTGAAGGAAACACTACACTTTTTTACAAACATTTATTTCAAACATGTCAACTTATCACTCAATTCAAACGTAGAATAACAAAAATAGGTCAGTTAAGTAATTTCAGTCACTTTCACTATCGTTATCTGTTGATGATACATTTGTGATTGTATCGCTTTCATCTGCCGAACCTTCTTCCATAACCGCTGCACAAAGTGGTTCAGTTTCCGGCTTAAGATCTGGTTCCTTTAACAGGCTTATAACCTCTGAACTAAAAGATGAGAGTTTCTTGTTCGGCAATTTTCTTGAAGATGATATTAATGGATCCGACGAAAGTAGTAACCTATTCAATAAATTAAATCTTCATTTGTAGTCACCCTCGAAAACTTTCTGGTATGAAACTGTAAACTTTTTTTAAATCTTTATTCCGAGATTCCTGAGCTTCCTCAGACAGTTGCCCAATGGGTAATAGTGCAGTTCTTATTATTGCAGATCCGTGAAGGAGAATTTTATGAACTGACGTAGGCATGTAATACCATGGATACTTTTTCACGAACAGTCTGGCCGTTTGCACTGCTTATTTGTCGAAAACCTCACAGTTAATCTCGTATCCACAAGATAATGCAGATAGTATAACGCCAAACCTTCTAATTATCTCTTCATGAATACCAGTTATGGAAGCCGATTGAGCTGGATCTTTAAAAAAACGTCTAGCTGTATTTCCGTCATTTGTACTTCCACTTCCACCAGGTTTCGGATTGTCTACTAATAACCCCATTTTTTCCTGAAATCTTCTTGTAATTTTTTTTGCCAACAATGGATTTATTTTCTCCTCGTATCTGCCACTTTTTTATCTCCAATCTGTATGATACATGTAAAAGACATTCAAAACATCGAATCCATGCATGTGAAGTTGATAAACCAAATTGAAAAGATTGTTCGTCTGCCTGCTTTTGTAAAACTGCATCAATGTTATTTATTTCAACAGGTTTTGCTTTACATAAATAGCAGATCTGAGCAGAAGATGTGTCAGTAAGGGCGTTACAAACCTTTCCGTTTATCATTGACATTATGCAAATATATCTAATTCTGATGTCTCGGTTCTGAACTGTACAATTAGTTGGCTGAAGTTCTGCTATTTGAGCTTCAATGTGTTGCATTTCTGCCCAAGAAAGTTGTGTGGTTTCCCTTTTGAAACTGGAAGCGAATCGGTCGACAATACCTTGTAGAGGATGGCCTAGGATTTTGCCATACAATTCGTTTTTCTTGATCTGGTTGCTGAGAATAAAGTTGAGGTGGTACCAAAGATGATAAAAATAATTCACCATCACTTAATCCCATCTCCTCATATCGTTTATACCGTGAATGTCCAGTACTACCATCGCAACCCCATTTAACTAATAATACCAAATCCTTCGATTGCTCTTCAGTCAAACTTAAAATAACTGGTCCCTGTAATTGAAGTATACGATTTGCAGTGTGATCTAAAAGATCTTGAAGCCGAACTTCTGCCAAGGTTTCCGTAATAGTGAACGCTTCTTTCAGGGGGTAGCATCTTCTCTTAGCTTCCAGAACTCTATGGTAGGCGGGATAAATATCAGCGTTATGTTTTTTCCCCTCTTTTCTTAATAGTAAATACTGGTGTTTTGACAATTTTTCTTCGACAATAAGTGAAACTGCTTCATCTTCATTGTATGGTATAACATTTTTTCCGTTGTCATGAAGATCTTATCTTTCCAGCACGAGTAGGAGTTGTAAACACAGCTTCTGAAATCAGTTTAGAAGCTGCCTGTTGACCCTTTTCTTTAAGACTTTTTTTGGCAGCAAATGTAAGTTCCTCAGCTTCATATACTGCTGCTATATTCTCCACTCTCTTTCTTTTCGCTCTTTCTCCTATTTCTAAAAATGATTTCTTTGGACGACCAGTTGATGTACTTGGTTGTGGCTCTGCAGAGGGCTCCTTTCTCTGAACCAAATCTGATTTTTCAAAAACAAATGCTCCATTTAACCAACTGTCATTCCTTTTTTAAAAATCGATCCACAGTATTCGCGCAATTTTCAAATTTTTCAAAAACTTTACTGCAAAAACGACTACACTCCTTCTGAAGACGTCGTTGTTCGTCAATATTACCCTCTATTTCAAAGTATTGGACTAAATAATTGAGTAGATGCTTTGTTTGAATATTGCGGTTTTCTCTGGATTTCTGTCGTAAAATATCGAAAAGTTGCCTTCTCGTTAACATTTTCAATAAAGGACAAAATTTCCTAAAAATTAAAATATTAGTATTAACATTATTCGTAGCATTATTATTAAATAATTATTAATTATTTTATGCCATATCACGTTTAATGTATGTATAGAAAAATAATACATTCTCATAGAGACTCAAAATAAATTAAATATTTTTAAACTGGGGCAGTGGTGGTCCTCAAATATTTGATATGTTTTTACTGACACTTCAAGCTATTTTTTAAATATTTTTCGAGAGCGGGGACTCGCGGGGATTTTTCTGTAGGTCTACGTGAAGTTTAAAATTTACACTGATTTGAGTGAGAAACAATGCAGAAGTTAATGCTTGTTAAATAAATAAATTGCTTACCTGACTAAACTGTCCAATATATATTTCACCAAAATAGAACACAAAATATTAACTACCACCTCTGAACAAACTCGGGATACTAAACAAACTTTTATTACATTAAAGCGCACTACATAAATGCTTGGGTTTACCCAGGCGTACAAAGTAGGCAGATCGCCGTAATGACCTGAAATACTAGGAAGGGATGGTCTGGGTATTTCCGCATGCGCCCCTAAAATTTTATTGAGGTACAACAACCTTGAGAAAATGGGACTTTTTCCGTTTTTAAACCAGATAGGAACCGCACAGTGCCCAACAGATACTAGATCCAACTACAGGCAGAGTTTTAAAATACAGAAATTTCATGAATTAGCTTTGAACTGATTCTAAATTATTATATGTACATACATTGTACTGAGGGGGCCAACTGATAGTTTCGATCTGACATACCAACAACAGTAGAGTATCGTAAGTGTGTAAATATTCGAAAAATATATAAAAAAAAGTCTAGTTATAAATCCACACGATCTGCTAGCTTCAGCCATAATGGTATTGACATGACAAGTAGATGAAAGTGATTTATCAAAGATACCGCCCTGGAGTATGTCAGACCTATTTAGCACATGATTATTAGTGTTATATTCATATGATATTAAAGACAATTTGCTTCTGTAAATCATAACATAGCATTGTTGTAAGATTAATAGGAGTTTGTATTTAGTGCACCAGTTATTAATTTATTATACGTTTTCTTGCAAAAAGGATACAATCCTCTATGCTCTCGATCCTGCAGAAACACTTTAGGTCATCAGCGTACATTAAATATTTGACCTTATCTAAATCATCTGCAATATCATTAACAAATACAGCAAAAAATAACGGACCAAGGATAGATCCTTGCAGAACTCCAGAGGTAGCAAAGTATTCGACAGACTTGACACCATTAAATGCAACGTATTGATATCTGACAGATAGTATAGAACTAGAGATATAAAATTGTTAGGAAGACCAACATTGTGAAGTTTATTAAGCAACATTTTATGGCCAAGCCTGTAGAATGCTTTGGAAAAATTGGTATAAATCACATCTGTTTATGATTAGTCGTTTAAGGATTCAGACAAATATTTCGTACCGCAGAGTAAGTTTGTCGTTGTGGAACGACCCTTCATAAAATTGTGTCGATGAAATGAAATTTGTTTACTAATGTTACTGTAATTATCGTCATGTAACAGAATTTCAAGAACTTTGGCAAACTTGCAAATTATAGAGATTACATGAAAATTTGAAATATCAGAGCATCTCCACAAAACAGAAAAACAACCCAAATAAAATTTTAATTTAGAGTGTAAGTAATCCAGTAAGACTTGTTCGTGTATTAGTTAAGTACTCTTGTGTCCTTATAAAATTATAAAAAAAATACAGAGCAAATAATTAAACAAAGTAAATATCTGTGAGAATTTTCGAATTATACCTGACAACCTGACCTAAAATATAGTTAATTTACTCTTTGATGTGGGAAAGTGATGTGTTTGTATCGAAATCGTGAGAGGGTAAATACTCGGGTGCTTTACCTACTAAAAGGATGCACCTGTTATGCATCTGTAAACCCAATACTTGCGCTTCAGTTTGTCAATATTCCCACAGATTTGTACGTTTTCAGACTAGTTTTATTATTAGGTTCTTTCTCATGGAAATATGTAAATTTTTGTTCGGAAGTGAAATCGCTCTTATTCTTTTGGTATTGATTATTTCATTTCAGTGGCGTAGTGTGATGAGAATGCTGGGTTGAGGGGCCCTTATGGAATATGAACTTTACACATATAAATTTTAATAGAAATGTACTTGGATTATACAGGGTGACTCTGAAAGTAGCATAATTGACGTAGGGGAATATAGGGGTTAAAAAATACTGTTTTCCCTAAATCCTCTATATTTTTGAAGTGGATTGGATTTTTTTATTCTAACAATTTTAGCACTAATTAAGGACTTAAAATTTAAATGCCATTGGGACATAAATTAGAACGCAATTTTCTTGTTGATTCTAATCATTTTAAAGCATCGAGAGCTAAAACAAACAATGACAGCAGTTCTGTACATTTTAATTATATAAAATCCGAGATAAAATCTATTAAAAAAACAAAGGACATGGCACCTGAATAAGAGGGATCCTGGGTTTCAGTAGATTTTTCTGAAAATGTTTGTACAATATATTATGATCCAGGATGACACTTGTATACTCGACAATTTTTTGTGAGCCTACAGGATGTACCAGAAAACAGATCCGAGAATTCCTTCTTTTGCAAAGTTTAAAAATATTATTTTTCTCTTTGGATATGAATATTCTTTAAAAAAATCGATTAGTATAAGGATTTTGAATGATAAATTTATTTAACGAAGTGTCCTATAATCAAAAATACGAGATGCTATGATTGTTAATGATAAATACTAACTATTAAAGTTCTAAAACATGTATTTTAGATGCAAACTACTGATAAAAATATTGAAAGAATAAAAATAATGATGGTAGCAATAATAATTCAATTGTTAATAATACAAATAATAATAAATATATACTTCAAAATTCTTATACTAATGGATTTTTTAAGGATATTCATATCCGAAGAGAAAAATAATATTTTTAAACTGCAAAAGAAGGAAACTTCGGACCTGTTTTCTGGTACACCCTGTAGGCTCACAAAAATTTCAAACATGACAGTTTTCTGTTTGTATGTTTTCATGGACACGTGAGACATTATGTTATAATTACTACTTACCTCGTCTCTAAGGATCGACAACCATTAAGATGGATTGTTAAAATTTAATGTGTACCATTTCAAGTTCCCACCCTGTATTTTGCCGATCGAATTAAATAATTATAAAGTTACAAAGAAGCTATTTGAAAATAAAATATTCAGTAGATTAAATTGCTGGGTCGACAAACTTCTGAAAAATACCTCACGCGGCTTACACGCACACTCCCAACGTAATCATTAGAAGTTGTATACTATTATTGATATTCCTATTGTGTTTATGAATTTACCTTCTCATAAGGAGCCTCTTGCATATATACATATATCTAGTACGCTATGGCGCCAGTCGTATAAGTCTGTGCACTTGGTTGGTCCGGTTAGCCAATCACAGGACCGTATTACATGTTACATGTTTTATTAAGAGGATTAATGAATCTTTCATTGACACAAATAATTTTTATATAATTTTATCAGAACCGATAGATCAGTATTAGCTACAATAAATCAATATGTCGGGTGGATGTCGGGTAGAGCACAATAAAATGCAAAGTTTCCAAGGCCTACATTTCTTGATTATATTTTCGGGTGTCTGTATGATGCCCGTGTTCAACCTAACTAGCACCAAAATGGCGGGAACTGACATCGGAACTTTAATGTAGTAGGCATTACATAACTGTCAAATTTGCGACTTTTGTGTAAAATTCACCTTGTGTAATACCTGTGTAGTAACAATTACGTAAATTCTACTAAATTCAGGATTTAGGTACTATATAATTATTAGATTTTCAAGTAACTGCTGCAGTATATGAAACGTCGCGGATACTACTCTGCATTACTTCAAAATATTTTCAACTTTATGGGAATTGGTAGTAATGCCGACTGCACAGCGGTACCAAGGATTCACTTCAAAGTAATAATAAGTGAAAGTGTTCTATTTAAAGTTCCTGTAAGTTGTTGGGAAATTTTCTAGAACTTCAATGTTGTGTAACTTATTAGTCGGACATAGTGAGTGATAAGTGTATCCCTCTGGTGGTCAGTGATACTACCCGTCAGACATCATTGATGTCTAAGTGACTGATAGCGACCTGCAAAGCACGTACCAAGAGCTGTGACCTCTAACCCTGGTGGGCTAACCTATATACTGAATAAGACTTACAGGAAACAACTACTCAACGGACAAAAGCCCCGACCTGCATTGAATTCAACCTGCAAATCTTGTTTGATAGCTAAGATCATTTGTCAATTCCTCACTAGACATAGACCGGTTTCGAACTTGTTATGTCCTCGTTAGTATGCCATAAGTAATGGAAAAGACAAATAATAGCAAACCGGGCTAGCCTAAAGCAGACTAAGCAAGACAGACATAGTGATAAGTGTATCCCATTGGTGGTCAGTGCTACTACCCGTCAGACATCATAGATGGCTTAGTGACTGATACCGACAAAGGTCATAGCTCTTGGTAGGCCTGCTTTGCAGGTCGCTATCAGTCACTAAGACATCAGTGATGTCTGACGGGTAGTAGCACTGACCACCAGAGGGATACACTTATCACCAGGGCTGTCAAAAATGCTCCGTGGGACAGTGGCGTACGTGTAATTAACTAATACGAGAAACAATAAACTGTTACAATTTATAACAATGTATGTAAAACTTACCCTCTTAACTAGCTTGATGAACTAGCTTGCTTATCACAAACTGGAGAAGATGTGTAGCCATTTTGCAACATCAGGTATGTTTCTATGGTTGTCTCCATGAGTGATGTTCGCTTTGATGACAATATATTCTTATATTTTGAAAACGACCGTTCCACATCTACTGATGTAATACACGCATACGTAAAATAGTCCTTGAACGCACTTAACGGATCTGGGGCTGCACCATCACATATTTGTCTTAATTTGGTAAAACCGGTGTCTTTATTTAACACACTTGCGAACTTTTCTTTAACGCGCTCATTTGTTGCGTCACCTATAACGTGTAGCAGTAGATTTACTTCGTCCACTATTTGTAGTGACTCCGCTCACGACAACGCACTGTTCTCTAATTTTTTATGCTTTCATGTAATGATTTATAGTTCTTCGCAATATTTTTTAAAGCTGTTTTAACGGAAATATCTTCGAATTTTGTCTGGCTTTCCTTAATAGCTGCAGCCTCATCTGGATTGAATTGTAGGATCACAGCTTTTATTTGTTGGAAATATTCAGCATAATAAAAAGCTGCCTGCAACCATGTTCCCCAACGTGTAAGAATCGGCTGTGGTGGTTCAGGAATACCGGGACACTTGCTATGATGTGCACGGAGACGTTTAGGAGATTTAAGAAACACTTTTTTTGTACTTGCTATTAATGCATCCACCTCTGGAAAACCTTTTCGAATAGTTTCCGCCATAAGATGTAAAGCATACACTTTACACGTAACATGTATAAACGTACAACCTTGTTCTTGCAATGACCGGCCTACCGAATGCATCGTCACGGCGCCATCAGTCACAAACATCAACACTTGACTTTTTGACAGTTCAAATTTTTCTAACGTCTCCAGCATCACCCTGGTAATTGTTTCGCTATGACACTGACTTAGTCTTTTGCTAGCTAGTAACAGTGGAACTGTCGGTTTAAAAGAGTTTAGTACTCGTACTATAACATTTAAAATAGATTTTTTTTACAATCTGTTGTCTCATCAACAGATAACCACAGCCGTGTATTTTTTAATTCACATTTCATCTTATTTACCATGTCTACGTGTACAGTTGGTAGATAGTTACATAACGTTGTGCTACTTGATAACTTCACCTGGGCACTGTATTTATTCCAAAACTGTCAAAATGGTTGTTTATCGAGTATGTGCAGCGGAACATCACAGGCAATCAGCATTAATAGTAAATCAAACATAAACTGTGTTGTCGAAGGTACGCCATTTTTTATTTTTATGGTGTACACTATTTACGTGAAGTCTACAATCACGCTTATCCCAGCACATCAAATCTTTCTCGCACACTTTACAAATGATTTTAGCACCATCATAGAATAAATCCGGGAATTCACCTATGAATTTATTCATTTTGTCAGTGTACCAGTACAGTAAAAAATATTCGAAGGGCCGAGATTAACAAGAAACTTGGAGAAAGAAAAATCCACTCACCACTTTCTGCACCTGTAGGTTCCTAGACTAGCCTTTTGTTTATAGATGTTGTTTCCATATGTTGGTACACAATACACAATAACTTCGATTAAATTCTGCCAGGGAGTTTATTTTTTTAATTGTAATTGATACAAATTTACATACGAGATACGAGATGTCCACCCGCGGGTTAATCAAATTCAAGTCTCTCTTCCTTTTCTCGCGCCTGCGTGGTAATAAATCTCCCTCATTCGCGAGAAAACCGTGTGAATGAGTTTTGAATTAATTTTAAAGCTAAGATGGAACCTAAATTTAATATTAAATACTAATATTACTAAATTATTATATTACACAAACACATAAAACAATGGCAAAACTAAACAGTCAGCAAATGGCCGTTTTCTACCCCTGCGTACGTCTGCCATGTTTTATTATTAAATTAATATCAACAATACAGTACAACAAATAAAATAAAAACAAAAAAGAATATGCAATACGCCCAAGTGACTTAACGTGTACACAACTCGAAAGCTAATAATAGACTGGAGTGGAGAAAGAGTTTCGCGGTTAAAGTGAATGCCGGCGACAGTAAGTACATCTGTACCTTACGACCATGATACACAGAAACAATTTGCAGCTTTGGTAATAATTAATATAAATCTGTTTGGTAACTAACAGTCACTCTACCAGAAGTTTTATATACCGGAAACGTTTAAAGTTTTACTCTACTATGTAGAGACTACTAAATGTGCTGCTTGGGAAGTCTTCACAATGAACGACTCTGCCCTCCTTTTTATATTCCATCTTCCAGCCAGTTCTTCTTACCAAATTATGAGTACACTTTGGTTTTGTATAAGTAAGTATAAATATAAGAAATTAGAAAAATAAAACCACTGAAATTCTATGTATTTAACATTATTTTTGATCCAATATGATTACGCATTTTCTCTGAAAAACTCATAAAGATGTACAAAAACGTTTCGACGATTCGTAGAAAAACCTTAAAATTTTATCTTTAACAAAAATGAATTTCAAAATATTCTAAATTTTGCAATAACAAAATTGCTGGACTCAAATGAACAAAACACACTAAAGAAAATTAGACATTACTGTCAATAAAGTCATCTACAGGTTATTCGATGGACAATAATTGTGGCCATTTGCTTCAATAATAATTTTCTTAGATTTCTATACTTTAAATTAGTGTTTTCGTTTGATCTCCTATTCTCCACAGTATTCTTTAAGCTGAACTAGAACAATGCTTATTTTTCGCAATGCTAGTTCAATTATTTTGGTCATATTTAACTGGTCGCTTCCAGTGTGTTGCGAATAATTATTATTAATTGTTTTGGATATGAAATTACATCATAGGTTCCACAAGGATATAATCTAGGTCTACTGCTCTTTCTCTATTCATACGCCATCTAAGGGATCTCAGTTGTTATCTAAACTGTTCTTTTGAAAGTCTTCATTAATTTATACTTACTGGAAATTTATTTTAATTCAGGATTTTTGCGTTTCTTTTCTTTATCTTTTAAAATTGTATATTCATTTTGAAATTATTCTTGTAATATTATAATACTTTGTCCTGTAATTGCTGCGATACTGTTGGACAAATAAATCATTAATAGTATTATTATGCAAAATTCTTTCGAGGATTAGAATGTAACCATTCTAGTCCTCTTTTTTTTCTTGAGATCTATACAAAATGAAAATTTAACAATTGCATGATTGTTTTCTTAAGTCTTGCTAAATTTTAAATAAACTGAGGTCTTGCCTCAGTTCATAGTTGCACGAACCATTTTTTTCTCTTTAAATTTTATGCGTCATTTTATCACATACGGAAAAGTTATTGAATTCATTTTCCAATTAGTTTTCCTCTTAGTCATATCCTTCTAATACATTTAATGTCAAAATATATAAGGTAATCTCCCTGTCTGCAATAAGTACCCTCGTTTCATCAGCTTAAAGTCACCACCTTCCGATATGCTCCACTTCTAGCACTATTTGTAGTGAGATGTATCAGAAAGAGAGCATCGAGGAAGTTAGTGGTGACATTAAACTGATGACGATTGTACGTCTTAACAATAAAAAATGTTTTTTTGTTTTCATTTAAAATCCACAATAACAAAAATTTTTCTTCAATTTTTAACTAAAATTTGAGCAACTTTCATTACCTTTCACGTCTCACAGTGCTACTTTCTCTTTATTTGTATGTATATAAAACAAATTTGAAAAATGTCTAGAAAAAAAATGCTTTATTTTGTTATTTTGCTGATAAATTACAAGAAACACAAATTTCCCTAATATCTAATGTCATGGTCTTGAATGATAATGAGAAAATCCGGTACTGCCAGCGTTTCCAGCAAACGCCTACTTTGCATTGTCATGTTATTTATAATCGCACCATTACCTGATTATGGCTGCATTGCTTTTGCACTGTCTCCAAGAAATATCCTGACATTATTATCTTCCTACGCCTGTGTTATCTGGTCTGTCCCTTCCTCATATAAGTTGATAATGTGTCACTTACAAACTTTATACAGTAAATTTCAGTCTGTTGGCAAGAAATATATGTTCAAACAGAAACGGAAATAAATACAGACAATTAGATTAAATTTATTTTGATGGAAGATCACCTAAAGAAGATTTATCTAAATAAAAAACAACGAATCAGCCTCAAATTGCTGTTCTTATTGATAAAAGATTCCTATTATTACCCAGAATATTCAACATAGTCCTCTACAAAATAGTGGACGCAACTCTGGGGGCAATTTTTGAGTTTCATTAGCCGCAAGTCTTTAAGTCAATATCAGTTTGATTCCTTCGAAGTATGTATTAAATATACTCTTAATAGTACCCTTCTTTCGAATACTATTAACCGTGAGAGTAAGTAAATTCTTATTTAAATGTTTTTCTTGACATAAGAATACTACTCTTGGAATAAAACTACAAACAACTTTGCTGGATGAATCATATATACTATTAATCCAATAACTGTTATCCTTGATTGAATACTTACTAATCTCAATTTGAAGTGTTCTAAAATAATGATGGAACAAGTAAATCGCGCAGTGGTAGGAGGTAGAAAGCTATGTCAAACAAAGACGACATACATTACCTACTACGCGTCGAATTGTGTGTGCTGTACTTTGTTCATAGATGTTGATTATTATGAAATAATTTATATTTGTAAAGTTACACTTGAAAAAGAAGTATATTAACAAACATTATGAACTTTGAAATTGAAGTTAATGATTCTACGATGGAAGAGCTATTAGCAAGTTGGGAATTGGAGTCTTTAATTTCAATATTAGAAGGTAAGTTAAATAATTCTGGTTTTACTGCATACAAGCTATTTTAATTACGTTATACTTTACAAGAAATGAATACACAACGTCACTATATTGTAGGTGAAAAGGTGTTCATCTGAAGTTTAATGGTTGTGTATAGATTTCCCAAGTTATTTTCCTTTTTGATAAATTTTGCTTGTGTATTATGTACAATCTATAGTCAAGATCTACATTTTTATTGTAGTGGCGTTTTATTATACAATACATATACAGGGTGACTGGTAAGTCAGCTTATTCCTTTGAGGGTGGGTTAGTAGAACTCGTTTGCAAATGATTTAGAGATCTAATAGTTTTTGGGATATTTTATTTTTAAAATAAAAAATAATAAAACATTCTTTAATATTTCAATTTCCTGCGTTAGTACACATAGTTATGTAACAACAATTAGGTTAAATACTTTAATAAGATAAAAAGACGAGCTAAAAAACTACATTTGTGAAAAAAATTGCAACCCAATCGTACATTCATAGGAAATTATTTTTAAAACTTGATAATGCATTAAACGTGCAAATTATTAAAAAACTTCTCTACTTTATATATATTACTTTTCGAATGAGGTTTATATGAAGTTTTAAAAACTATATTTTACTTCCATAAATGATACAAAAATATTAGGTACAGGTAGAGCATCCATTGTTTTCAAATTAAAGAGATACAGGGTGTTTCGAGAAACATGTGCCATCGCTTAAACGAAGATTCTACACTCAAAAATAAGACAAATATACCTAATTCCTATCAACATAGGTCTATTTTTGTATTGTTTCTGCGATATTGAAGTTTTATTTTTCTTTGCGTTAACTGTAAAAAATATATATACGCCACTGATTTTTCTAGTTTTTGATGGCCCCGTTATGTAGAAAGTTAATTGCCGAAAAAATGTCCCCTCTTAACGTTTTTTAGATATCGGCATCGTGTAGAAGATAAATGCAATTTTTAAAGTCTTTTAAGTCTATTAAAATAAAAAATAAAATAATGCTATTAAGTATCCTATATAAAAAAATTGTATTTATCTCCTACACGAAACCTAAATCTAACAAAAAATCAAGAGGTGATTTCTTTTCAGCAATTAACTGTCTACATAACTGTGGCATCTAAAACTAAAGAAGTTAGTGGTGTATATATTTTCTTTACCAAATTAACCGAAATAATGATAAAACTTCAACATTCTGTATTTCAAGTACGAAACAGTAATGGACCCATGTTAATAGTAACTATATGTCTTATTCTTGAGTGAGAAATCTCCGCTTAAGCGATGTTTTTTGGAAACACATAAGGGCAAGGGAAGTTTCTAAAAAAAATAATAATAATAAAATATCTCAAATACTGTTAGGTTTTGCATTATGCATATTATAGTTAAATCAGTTGCAAATGAGCTCTACTAACATCCCTTGAAAGGAATACGGCGACTTACCAGTCATGCACCTTGATGTGTACCTATATATAACATTATTAATCAATGACTTTCAGAAGTCATTGATATTAATTTATTATCAGTGTAGGATAAAGTTCTTTGTTCTTGCCAAAAATGCTAAGCTAAGATATCAATTATTATGTATTTTAGCTGCCTATTTACAGTTTGTACATATGCATGGAAATTTTGTGAATATTCAAATGGGCTTAAAAATTTCGGTTTCATATGTACAAAACTTGTTATGCCATACCTGTTTGAAAGTTCGAGTATACTTTTCTATTATATAGTTAGCAACAATGATTTGTTTAAATTATTTATACTTTAATAACATAAATAATTGTTTTCTAGGTCAAGAAAATTAACTAACGTTGGAGAATTTACTGGAAATTTCAGAAGAACAGATTATAGAACTTATTTCTCAAATCGGAAGGAGAACAAAATTCATAAAACACTTAAAAGCTTATAAAGAAATAATGTGCCTTCCTGTGGTAAATTTGAAGTCTCATATACAGTGTGTTCACGAATGGATTTATACTTGTAAAATTTTTTGTTTTTGGTTTCTTAATAAAAACTTCTTCTAATTCTGAAAAGTCCTTAGCCAATCCCAGAAATTCAAATTTGATTCAAATAATTTATCAGTTTTATTTAAATATAGTCTGAACAATATTTGTGGCAATATCTAAACTTTCCCTTTTCTTTTTTGGGACTTACTACCACATGAATAATTCTTCGTTATCTAAAAAAATATAGTTAGTTACCCAGCATGTTATTGGAAAAAGTAAAGCTCTGCGCTTGTGACTTTATTTCAAAAGATTAGTCAGAGGGTGACAACTAATATGAGACAAAAAAATAATAATATAATTCCTTAACGTTTCAAAAAACACCCTTTAACGACTCTTTTAATGTAAAGTCACAAGCGCAGAGGTTTATTTTTCCAGTAATATACTGGGTAACTAACTATATTTTTTAGATAACGAAGAATTATTCATTTGGTAGTAAGTCCAGAAAAGAACAGGAAAAAAGTTATATTTAAATAATACAATTGTTGAACGAAATGCAATTTATCCTTACATTAAGTGGTAAATTTAATAGATCACAATATTAGATTAAGAACGAAAAGATTTCAGTCAACATCAAATATTTATTGATTCAAGTAATTCTTCAATTTTGTTTAAATAATACAGTTGTTGAACGAAATGACACATTTCTTACATTAAGTGTTAAATGTAACAGATCGCAATATCTCTACTTTTAAACTGAATAAATGAAATCTTAAATTAAGTATAAGTTAATATTGAATATTGTTCGAAACTTCTTCTTAGCTGAACTAGAACCATTATTGTAAAGTTAATAATTAGTTATCATGAAAAGAAGGAGACTAAGATAATGACTTTTTAAGAATAACGTTTTCCTTGGTGGAAAAATATCTATTCTTGCGGGTATATGAGTACAATATAGTGTTAATTTAAGAATAGTAATCTTAAATATAGTTCAGGTTTTTTCCGTGTACAGGACGAAAAAAAATTTTCATTTATGATATTACAAAATGCAGTAAAAGCATCCAACATGATCAAAACTATCAATAAAAGAATATAAAGGCATGGACAGCGACTAAAAAAAATAACATGTTTTACAAAAGAAAAATATACTACCCACTAAACGCATACCAGTTAGGCAAGCTTATCTCATACTGATGAGCATTAATGAATTTGAAACTGTAGTTTACCATAAATAGTGACCTGTTTATCACTGAGAATTCTTTCATGGGTGAATCTTGACTAGTAGTTTGTTGTATATTTGAGATATTATTAAATGTACAAAATACGTCAAATATTCTGTTAATAATGCATTTTTCTGGTTTCTATAATTTTCTGGTGGCAGGAGTTCTCTAAAAAATACCTAGTCATTAATTGAAGGAAATCGACACTAAACTTCTCATGGCCATGTCATCTGTAGAATATACAGTGGGGCACGTGCCCAGCGGGTACAACCGTGTACCGACCCGACAATCAATTACTAGCAGTAATTAAAACATCTGAACGTAATGAGCGGATCGTGACGGTGCCTTTTTGCCAACAATTGCCAGTTAACATGTGCCTGGATTGCCCTTTTCTTCATAGGCGTTCTTTAAATTGAGGAACCTGCACGAAATTTAGAAACAATAATTATATGAATTATAGTGACCATATCTACAGAAACCTCATAAATTATTTTTTTAAATAAATTTTATATATATAGATGATCAGCTTTTTTATTATTCAATAATAACCAAAAATTAATTTTAAATTATTATAGACATTAGATACAGATGTCAAAAAATTAAAATTATAGAACAATCGCTTACAATAAAAAGTGTTGGTTAAAGATTTTTACTAAAATTTGGGAGGCCTAAACGATGAATTAAAGAACAAACCGGACTAAAATCAAGTCAATAGTTTTTGATACAATGTTTGAAATTTTCGAAGGGGTTGAAAGAGGGTATGAATATAAATTTTTATGGCAAGAATTGACGTTTTAGAAACAAAAATCGGCTTATCCGAATATTTTTTTCCAGAAAATGTCTGAGCGGCCTGCTTACGTCGTCATCTATCATAAGGGATGTAAAACTGTGGGATCCGTGTGATTAATAATATTACAGCGAATTTCAATAAAATTTTACACACATAAATCTGACACACCAGGGACATAATTGAAATAACAATAATATTAATGGAATGTGTTATAAAAAGCTTGACATTTAATATTTAAAATGTCATGAACAAATTTAATGACAATTGGCATAAACTTAAATATTTTGTAATGATGCATATAACTCTAATGATGCATATAACTATAATCTACATTTTTTTATTATGCAGAATTTCAGATTCGTTGCTTTTTATTACTTTAGGGTTTTTAGTGAAATATTGTATATACAGTTTATTTTAAACTTACATGTAAAATAAAAACGTCGGCCTTTTTGATCTCTTTACCGCCCTCACAGAAGCCGACATTTTTTTATGTTGTACATAAGTTTGAAATAAACTATACACACTAGTACATGAAAACGTTGTAGAATTCTGTATTTTATGTGTGCATGGCCAGGGTGTCTCAAAAGAACTGACAATGAATCTAAATGATTGTAAATAATGATAAACATGAGTTTTTTAATCATTTTCATCAATTTTAAAAAAATTCTAAGCACACTAGAAGAATTCAACTGTTTTTTGGATATATTTCTCGAGGAGTACCCCTTTTTTGCAATAAAAATGCTTATGTTATCGTTATTATCAAAAATAACTACACTACAACCAAAAAGTGTTGAGAGATCAATGTCCTTCACATGTCGAGGACTCAGCTCTGAACAGGGGCGTGCGTGTTTGGTTTTGGCGGAAGCAAAAAGAATATGCGGCATTGAATAAAACAACTTTTTTCACATGGCATTTTCCGAAATGTATGCATATAATTTTTGCGACACTAACTTTACCAAAAATCTAATTTAATATTTTTTGCGGTTTTTCTTAAAACGTTTAAACACGTTTTCTTAACTGCTTCTCAAGTCACCGAAGTAACTCCCAGAAAATCCTAGGATTTTGTATTGAGTAAAGAGAGAAGAGGCCCTATAGTATATTGTGGAGTCCGAAGCACATCTAGGGCATCGACAGTTCTCTCCCCATCTCAATACGAAACAAATTACAAATAAAATTTCTAACTTGCTCCGGCATGGATTCGAACCATCGATATTCGGTATAGAGTAAATAACTATGAACGCTTTAGCCACTCGGCTACCATGTATAGAAAAAAAAACTTATTTCTTTGTAACAAACGATATTAATTAAAGTTATTGCATTTAGAAAGCGTTCTAATTAAATGCAAATGTCCACACCACTTATTAAGTAGTGCCTACGGCGCGTTACCATTTTTTTTAAGTGGTTCGCCAATAGCCCTATTTCCCACATAAAATAAAAATACTTTTGCAAATAAAACTTTATTCAGACAACGAAACTAAATAAAATCTTTGTAAAAGCATCCGATTTCATCCTCAGTATCATCACTATCACTACCGCCAACATTAATAATAATAGGATTAACGATTTGGTCAATTTTGATGTCTACATCCCACATTTTCTGTTCTTCTTTTTGAACATGATTGATAAATTTTTTCCAGTCTTCTGCATTTAACTTCTCAATTGTTCTTCGAAGATACATCAGCTTATTTAAAAGTTCTATTTTCTCTTGCTACATCTTCTTTCACTTGCTCCCCGAATAATTCAATCGGATTTAGCTCACAGCTCACCTATAACTTTACAAGCCGTAGTAATTCTGCCTTTAGATTATTTTCATCATAAGGGATGCCTTTTTCTCTCAACCATTCCTGAATTTTTGATTTTCTCCAGATTGTAACGTTGGCAGTTCTTTCTTTACGAAAAAAATTTCGAACTGTTCGTCGTATAGCATATTTAACATCTTCATCAATTTCTTTTTTTTTTTTACCACTTCTTGTTTTTGCCACTTGTACTTCGCCATATATTTTTTATTCTCTCAAAATTTTGTAAATGTTTGATTTTGACACATCTGTATAATCCGACCACATATCCTTTAACTGTTCGTTTGAAAGCTGATGATCTCTTGCTAGACAGTGGGATACTCGCACTATCATTCTTTTCTCATTTATCCATCGAGAAGTCGACCTTTCTGTCAGGATGGTCTCTGAATATCTTCAATTTTCACTATAAAATCACATAAACACACTCAATAATAAGGTTATAATCGAAGAAATATGAAAATTAATTTGCACTCTCACTTATTCACATTCAGTATAATTCAATACAGGGTGATCTACCACAAGTGTGCCAAACTTCAGAGGCTGGTAATTTATCAAAAAATAAATGGACTTTCATTAATAAAAATATGTCCTAAAATGCATAATAAGGGAGCTACAACTCCTTGAAGGGGGTTGATGAATACCAATTTTTCGATTATAAGTCCAATAAGGTGGTGATTAAAAAAATGAAATTTTCATACATTACGGCCCCGATGTAGGCGCATAAAATTGTAAATTTCCTAATTAACAGCTTGCCTTATTGAGGTAGTTTTGAGGGGTGAGGGGTAGTTTTTTACCCCAAACTTTTTTTGACGTCTCTTCCGAAGCAAAACTTTTAAATAATATTATTTCCCATGCAATGACTCAGAAAAAAGTATTTTTCAAAATTTCTGTCACACCAGCCGTTTTTGAATAATTTGCGTTGAACGGCAATAAGGTTTTTCATATGAAATATGCAAAACTTAATTCGATCAATCTTCAAATCTAGTGGCTTGAAGTCACTATGTTTAAAAACAATTTATATTTCTGATTTGTAGTATTATGTCATTTACATTGCTTAAGTGTCATTTCTGATTCTAAATTATTTAAAAATAAAGAATAATAACAATGAATCAGTTTACTACCTATGAATATGCAGACATTGTTTTTATTTACGGTTTTTGTGATGGAAACACCAGATTGGCTAGAAATGAGTATCACCGGCGATTTCCGAATAGAATAATTCCATCACGAGCAGTATTTAGTTGCACATTTCAACGATTTCGGGAAACTGGATCTTCATCTCACAATCGTAGAGGGGCCCCTCGAGAGGTAGACATTGATGGGAAAGAGGATGTATTTAATATGGTAAGGGATAACCCAGGAACCAACACTCGACGGATCTCGGTGCAATTAGGTCTATCGCAAAATTTCGTATGGAGAACTCTTCACACTGACGAATTTCATCCTTATCATTATCAGCGTGTTCAAGCTTTAGAACCAGGAGATGCTGAAAGAAGACTCCAGTTTTGCCGCTGGATTTTGAATAAATTTGGTGATGATCCAAATTTTATTAGAAATATTATATGGACTGACGAGGCCACCTTCACCAGGGATGGCATTAATAACCATCATAATAAGCATTTGTGGTCCTTGAAAAATCCACACGCTAAAAGGCAGGCAAGATTTCAACGTTGATTCAGCATTAATGTTTGGGCAGGTATACTGAATAATCGACTAGCAGGTATGCATTTTTTTAATAATAGGATGAATGCACAATATTATTTAAATTTTCTTGAAACCTCTCTAACGGAACATCTAGACGATTTGCCACTAAACATTATACAGAAAGTATGGTTTCAACATGATGGAGCGCCTCCTCATAATGAAAGACATGTGACTGAATGGTTGAATCGGAATTTTGGAAATAACTGGATTGGTAACCGTTGTCCTGTTTTATGGCCTCCTCGCTCTCCCGATCTCAATCCTTTGGATTTTTATTTCTGGGGGCATATGAAGCAGTTAGTTTATTTTGAGGAAATAAATAATATTCAGCACTTGACGGAAAGGATCAATAATAGTTTAGCTTATATCACAAACAATGGTGACCTGGCTGACATTAATAATTCAATTATTCGTCGTTGTCAGGCGTGTATTCGTGCTCAAGGAGGTCATTTTGAACAGTTACTCTTTTAGCTATTAAGTACGATATTTCTGTGTTGTACATTGATTTTTAATTTTGTAATAAAAATGTTGTTTATTTCACATGAAAAACCTTATTGCCGTTCAACGCAAATTATTCAAAAACGGCTGGTGTGACAGAAATCTTGAAAAATACTTTTTTCTGAGTCATTGCATGGGAAATAATATTATTTAAAAGTTTTGCTTCGGAAGTGACGTCAAAAGAAGTTTGGGGTAAAAAACGACCCCTCACCCCTCAAAACTACCTCAATAAGGCAAGCTGTTAATTAGGAAATTTGTAATTTTATGCGCCTACATCGGGGCCGTAATGTATGAAAATTTCATTTTTTTAATCACCACCATATTGGACTTATAATCGAAAAATTGGTATTCATCAACCCCCTTCAAGGAGTTGTAGCTCCCTTATTATGCATTTTAGAACATATTTTTATTAATGAAAGTCCATTTATTTTTTGATAAATTACCAGCCTCTGAAGTTTGGCACATTCGTGGTAGATCACCCTGTATAATATACCACAATCACAGAAAAACGATTGCCTATAAGTAAACACATTCATAATCACTAAAATGTATCGTTAATATAAAAGCCCGCCCGAATTACCTAACCGACGAGTCGTTACTGCAATCAAATAGTGTCGAGAAATCACACCAGATAGAGTTACGAAACGGAGTACATATCGTTATTTTGAACAAATAAGTTAAGTTTCATGAATGTTAAAATTAACGAAAATTTATAATGCGTTTGTGGACTTGTGATATACACTGGTCTCGATTTCATGCAAAACCTATGTTAAATCAGAGACAACCACGAGACATATAAAAATGTGTTCGGTTTTAGGTTTAATTACTGATATACTTCCATCCTTGTTGTACATAGGCGTTTCTCAATTAATCTATCTTTATTGCCGTCAGGGAAGATTTTCGTAGATGGCATTAGCAGCACAGGAAACGTCATCGTTGATGTTGGATCCGGTAGCCATAAAGTTTGTTTTGATGCTGATATTGTGTGGTGCGTCTAGTTTTTATTTTATATTGGATTACGAACTGTAATATACTGTGACTTTTAAATACTATTTTATTTGAATTTTTTATAAGTGTTAATAAAGTATTTAGATTTAGTATAACCATGCCATAAAAACATTGTCTTATTTGTGGATTCAGTGTAGACCAGGTGGAGAAAATGCATTATTTTCCAGTCAATGACCCAAAGTAAATTTGTGTTTTGTGTTTTAAAGGTATTTAAATGAATTATTTCCTTCTTGTTAGGTCCAAAATTTGGCAAGAAATGCAGGTCGGGGTATTTGCCCGCTGAGTAGTTGTTTCGCTATCCGCCACAGAGACATCTAGAATGTCGGTCGGATAGTAGCATTTGGACCATATGAGAAGTTTCACATACCTCTCACCACTACTTAAAATATCTTGTCTATTGTTGCATTCGTTGTGGCTTGCTATTTTATTGATTTTCTATCAATAAGCAATTTATTTTACCTGTTTTGTTTTATTTCTTCATTAAAATTTAACTGAAAATATAACAGCCAACAAAACGTATCGCGCGCTTTTTTAAATCGCGGCTCATCATCGCGTGCGCTATCTACTTTAATCTTCCCATACAGTAGACCAGTGCAATATTCCGAATAGAAACAATAGAAATTTTACATGCACTTGAATGTCTCGCGGTTGTCTCTGGTTAAATGTAGCAGACAGTGATGAACTAATAGAAAATTGATAGACGGCAAGGGCAGTTGCTCTGAGCCACTATCACATCGGCATAGAACAACTAGAATTAATGTTATTTATCTCGACATCTCTGGTCCCGGCTGAAATCGACATTCGCTTGTGCAATGTATCGCGTCGACGAGCACCTTAGTGGCAACGAAGTAGTACACAGTCAACTCTTTCCCGAATATTTAAAATCCAATTCTCTCATTTCTTATCTCATTAAACGCATATTTTGCATGAAATCGAGACCAGTAGTGTATATTTGAACAATACTTGAAATAATTAATGTTGCAGTTGCCTAAATTCCAAATGGAAATTTTGATTTTAATTTTAGCGATGAACTTATACACCTATGCAGATTGCAGAACCTGTCTCATATCTGAAGGATCTATGTGGGAACATTTGCTGTGATTGATTTAATTTCCTTGTTTGCTTAAGTTGTTAATTCATTGAATAGTTAGTTTTTGTTGGAGTATAATTAAATATATGGTTTTTTTATTATCAATAAAATATATTATTTCAGTTATTTGTTGTAAAAATGTCACGGTAAACCATAAAATTTAGTAGATAGAAATATTTGCATGAGAATTTCTTTATCTCTTGATCAGAAAATAAATTGATAGAAATTTTGCGGATTTTTTTTTTTGGTGAGTTGGATGGTATTCATTATTTGTTGACAAAAAATTTTCTTGCAATACACATAATGTATTTTTTCATATTCAGAACAAAAATATGTATCATATTTTTCTTCATTAAGATTAAATTTTGATGGACTTTGTACAGTTGTAGTTATTTAATCATGAAGAGACATAATTTATACTATGAAATTCAGTTACCTGCTGTTGATATTCGTGAAGTTGATTCAACTTAGTCGTTACTGAGGTTTTCTACCCCACTAAGAGCATTATTAATTAATTCAGGTTGAGATATCAAAACCAGTGAGTTCAGTTCAACTAATCACAATTAACTTAATTCAACTGATCGTTTATTGTATAACACTTATAATATATTAGTGAGTGGTCCAACTGCACGTCGAAGACTCCATGAAGGTGACCTTAATTCTCGCCGTCCTTTGAGGGTGCCTCTATTATCTAAAGAAAATCTTCGCGGGTAAGAGTGAATGTAAGACGAGCAGAAATTTCAACGGTAATAGTGGCTATTTTGTTCGCCGATAAATTTCAGTTTGGCTTGCGGTCGATTATAAGAGGATAGAGATAATCTGGCTATGACTGCAATAGCACAGTCACCAAGGATGAATTATATTATCGTTGTTTAGGACCATTTAGACGTAGCTGAGAAAACAGACTAAGTTTTCCTTGAACTCTATTTGAATGTGATTAGTTATCGTGACACCATTCTTTAACATTCCCATATGCAGAGAAAATTGGTAAATATTCAGTTAGATAGGCGACGTTTTCTTGAGGTATTGTGCCCCGAGCTATCTGACGCGCTTGACGTAAGTACTGGAAGTCTATTGGTGGTACCGGTAACCTAGCCATTTGCCTATCATGTTCCATATATGTTTGAATGTATGGATTGTGACATTATCCTCTTGGAAAATTGGATTTTCTAGCCTCTGAAAATACAGCAGTGCCACTGATTCCGGGACCTACAGTCATTAACTATTGCATCCCATATAACCCTTCTGCTGTCGTCTTTTCTACACAGAACTGAACATCTGAATATCTTTTCTGCATCCATCGTGAGCCCACAAAGAGAATCGGCTTTCATCACTGAGTACTATCAGATTCCATTCATGTCACTGGGCACCACTGAAGTATTACCTCTCGGCGCTTTCGGGTCAATGACAAACGAGGTGAGGTCGGTACGATAGAAGACTAAAGAAACTTATTATTATGATTGACTTGATGGATAGTCATTGATCCGTAGATCTAAGTTCTGAGAGGACCATTTTAACTCTTAAATCGTTTGGACGGCCAAGGGTACATTACATTCTTCAGACATTATCTGTTTCCTCCCCTGGAAGATGTATCAAGAATTTTACGTTGCGATGTGTGGTTCATGCACTATGATGCCAACCCCACTTTGCACACGTAGCACAACATTTAAATGAAAACTGTCCAAGCAGGGAAGCAGAGGAGGAGGTGCCCCTATTTAGTGGTCACCTCGATATCCAGATCTCAACCCTTGTGATTCTTTTCAAGGGGGAACTTTGAAGACGCATGCGTATTTTGTGCCAATAAACATAGCTCAATAAATGCTGATACTGTCATTGGGCTAAGAGTTGAAGTTAAATTTAATTTGCTGAGGAGGATACAATTGTGTATAAATCAAAACAGCAGCCATTTTGAGTATCTTTAAAATGTAGTTTATCAGTAACAAATGTTTTCATGTTTTTCTATAACTTGATAGTTATTTCATTATTTTTACCGTTTAATATGAATTTTATTTGTGACTTGTCACAACTTCCCATGACAAAACGCTTTTTTTTTCCGAAACTGTCACGGAAATCAAAATATCTAAAATGAATGTGTCCTCACTAAGACACACATCTGGATGGAAATAATAACCCTCAAGAAAAATATATGATTTTAATTAGTAACGAAGAAACGAGGGTGGGTTGTACCCTTTAGATATCCATGGTAACCTAAAACTAAATGAGGTGATGAAGGTCGTGTATCAGTACATCTACACAAAATTTCCTCAAAATCGTAAAAGCGATTTTCTAGATATCTAGAAAAACATTTTTTCGGCGAAAAAATAATATTCGTATAAACAATGGAATATTGAAAACTTAAGACAAATAAATTTGTAACCTTGGTAAAACCTATGATTCATAATTTTGAACAATATAAACAAAATGTTATTCTTTCAAAATTGCAATATTTACGAGACTTCTTTTTGAATTGAGATAATTAAGAATGTGTCCACAATTTAAATTTAATTAACTTCTTGCTACCTCTTATGAAAAAACACATTAACTTTTGTAACATATCTGACCTCAACAAGTCGTTTCATATATTTATATCCTGAATACATTTACTGTATTAGTTTTTTTTTATCGTGATAGATGTCCGTACGAATTCTTTACAAACAATGCTTTCATCATCTGATTGATATCAGGTCTTCATCTGCTTTTTTATATCGGGTGGTTAAAAAACTTTTTTCTTTTATTGTCACCACATTTTTTAACGTGTTTTCGTGTTTTAATAACAGTAAATAAAATAAGCATAAACCAGACAGGTAACTTTACTAAAATAAACACAATGGTATACAGGTTGTTTCAGCGAGGAAACAGAAATTTCAAAATTTGAGGATTTGTATGAGATTAAGTAGGTTTTGAAATTGTGCACTATTTTTAGCATAAACTGTGGCATGTGTTTTCACAAACTATCATGTTTATTTATTTCTTCTGTAGGAATTCAAACGTTTTCCAGAAGCAAAAAAATATATAAATAATTGTGTCTAGAATTTAATACATCTGTTTAAATTTCTTTATTTACACATTATTTTTATAAACGTTGTAAAAAATTCTTTTAATAAATATTTTTACAAATTCTATCCACTTGTATTAACAATTACATAAAAATACCCCCCTCGTCTTTCGTCAAATTATTGCCTTTAACAACAAAAGAAATTGTCGAAGTACCTAGGCTACCACCATGTTACCCTGTGATTATATTATGGAATAATAAATATTATTTGATGATATATTTATAAAGAATAATTAATTGGTTGGATCTACAAACGACTATTCTTATTTTTTTTTTAAATCTGTATTAATTTAACTGCTGTTAATATTTTTTGGATCACCCGTTGCACATATATATAATAAAGGTAATGCTCATTATTTCACGAAACCGTTCAAGGACGCGAGTTTGAACCCAGCATCTAAGTTTTCAATCTCAAATAGCATAACAGGCAGCTTTTAGAGCTGTCAGAAAAGCACTTAAATTTAATCTTTTATAAATATCTGATGAACAATTCAGTGTTCAACTAGAATAATCTTTTATATAGACAATACTCGTTTCTGACAATGAAAATCTGCAGTTTTAGAATTATTAGCACGGATGTGAGCAGGTTATGGTTATCAGAATCATTAAGTAATGTTTTTTTATTAATCAGAAATAAATGTTTATTTTTCTTCTTTTTTTTCTTTGTGTTAAACTATTTAAAATTTAGCCAATGTAGAAGCCAATATGTTATTGGTTTCTATTATTTGCACTACATCTCTGACAATTATATATAACTTGGAAATATTGCATTGTATTCTCGCAAGAAAAACATTGCATGGGACCAAATCAGGTGAGGTAGGTGGCGATAAAAGTGAGGTTTTCAGGACCAGGTAATTGAGGTGGACTTGAAGCCACTCCAATGTGTTACTTACTGTGTGGGTACTAGTTTGGTCCTGTTGAAATCATCTTTAATCAACATTGAACTGCATTGAATGATGGCCTTAAGAATTTGTGGTTGGAGTGATTCCCCCCCTGTTCCTCGAAATAAAGCGCCTATTAATCTTTCTGGCATTGAAAATACAGTACGCATAGACTTGATGCAAAGGTACTGTTCACATCAGATAGGATTGTATAAAGTCTGTCATAAAGTCATTAAAATTATTAAAGTAAATTTTTTTGAATAAAACAAAAATAATTACGACTCTCTTCTCCGGGCGGGGAAGCGAAGTGGTTAACTAAATAAATTAAATCAACTTACAACTAGGTAACATAAGAACAAAGTCAGACAATCGCCTATACAAAAAATATAAAGTTAACTAATTTGTTTATTATTGGGCGCCGCAATCGTTTAGGTTTAAAATAGAATGTTTTTCTTTAATTTAAAACAACTTGCTACCATTATAAGATGGAAAAAATGTGTAACTCCTTAAATAGTCAATGATAATCAACGATAATGAAGGTATAATTTTTACACGAATTTAGTTTAACAGCACGTGGCAGATTTGCAAATCTTTTAGAAATGTATGTCAACAATTTACTGTTCACTCACGAGGTATTTAAGTCAGACACAAGATAATGGGTAGTGCCTAGGTACCCAGAGGTTCGAAGTTATCCTACGTTACGTATCTTTTTATGTCATAGAGACGTCAATAAAAGTAAAAATTCTTACTCCTTTCTCCTTTTATAGAGTACGGCCTAGGCCTAATAATATTCACAAGAGCTCAGCTCCTCCCACAAGTCGGCATCGCCTTGCCAACGCTTTCCACGCGCAAAGTTAACAATTCAAAGTAACGTCGCTGGCCACTCAAATTCCACATTACACCAACATTAATCTTGCTATGGCTGTGGCCTGCAGTGTTCTACCTGTCCTTCCCCTAAACACACCCGAATTTGTCTCTCACCGCGCGCAACCGACCCTCTTCGTAACCAACTGTTTTTTCGCACAGTAGCGGCACACTAAATAGCTAGTACAATAAGGTTTAGTAAAACTATTTTATTCGAATTTGGAATTTAACTTATAATTCAAATGGTATCCATATAATTTATAAGGAATGTAATCCAAATTATTTATTTAAAAAAAAACGGACCGTTACAATTGCAATATGAAAGAATATAACGAGACTCAATTCATCATCATTTTAGACAGCAAATTGGTGTACAGCAGCTAGCGTTGTAGAGAAACAGATATAAGTGCTTTATAAAAATATTGAGCTGATTTTATGGTCATCTCACAATCCTATTTGACTTGGACAGTATGTTAACTACTGCGTCTGATGTCCCTCATCCTCAAAAATTAATGATAATATCGAGTAAAAACAAAAACTTTTTCATCTTGCCAAATTGTTTGTAACGGGGTTTCAATAAGAGCGCAATATTTCAAGGTTCAATAAAACATTGTTTTCTGTAGTAAAGTATTAAAATAATTATTGAGTTTTAATGTAGACATTTGGGACTTACGTATGGAACAACACATCTGGTAAATGGCCGCCAAGCTGGCACATGCGTACTCTTTTGAATAACGGCATTGCATACATGTGGCAGTATTGCGTTGATATATCATCTAATTTCGGCCCTCAATACTTCGGTGGTCGCGGGCTTGTTGGTATAAACCTGTGACTTCAGATAACCCCACAGTCAAAAGTCCAAAGGTGTTAAACCGTAAGAGCGTGGCGGCCAATTCTGGTCACCAAACCGAGAAATGACACGACCAGGAAACGACTCGTGCAAGACCGTCAATGTGTCACCGGCGGTATGGCAAGTGGCACCGTCCTGCTAAAGCCACATGTCGTCGAGAGCAATATCTTCCAATTAAGGCACAAAAATTGGGTTATCATAGCACAATAACGTTCGCCATTCACCGTTACTGCATTACTTGCCTCGTCTTCGAGGAAAAACGGCCCAATGATTCCTCTAGACCATAATGCACACCAAACAGTGACACGTTGTTGAGTCAATTGGATTTTGTAGGCATGGAGATGTAAATCTTTAGAGATAATACGCTGAAGAGTGGCTGTTGCAACGTCCAATTTTTGTGCACGATGACGGATCAACGTCTTAGGACTCTTGGCCACGCTCTCGCGAACTGCCGTCTGTTTCACATCACTACCCAAATCAGTACTTTCGAATTTTCCGATTATTCTTTTCACAGTAGATGAATGAGGAACATTATTTCGACCGAAAATTGGACACACTTTACGAATCGTGGCAATCAATCTCTTACCATTTTGATAATAATATTTAACAATCAGGACTCGTTATTCTATCGTGTAATGCTCCATATTTACTAACTCCCATCTATCTCCTATCGACCTGGCATGAAATAATCTTGTGACATCATAACAGCCAAACTGGCGCGCAATTCAAATCTGGCGTTCTTATTAAAATACCTTTCAGCATATTTCAATCCTGAAATTTCCTCGTTCTTCTTTTAAAATGGGTAAAACATAGATCTGATAAGGAAACAGTTATTTTCTAACATCCGTTGAACTGAACTTTTCTGAGTATTTAAATCCAGTAGGTACTGTCCTGCACAACTTATATGAGGTTCCTCCTGAACAGATACTCAGATTTCATATTGTTCATCTGCACTGGTATTCTCCGGTATTTGAGATTGTATGTTGTTTTATTAAAACTGTAGAAAAATCTACAGTTCTTATTTCTCTCTGCTCGAGTAATAAATAAATGCGAAATACCAGTTAAAATGCACTTAACTATGGCCGATTTTTGAGATTGGGTGACAGTCCAGAAATATATGAGTATGTATTATAGAAGGGGTGTCGTTTATTGAAGACCATTACGCACGCATTTTAAATAAGTTGTTTATCATTCTTTACCAAAGATTCTAATACTATTCAAAAGTACCTGCTTAGAAGTTAATCATAATTACAAAATAAGCAAACTAAAATAATAATCATATTAATCATAATTATACAAACAAATTCTTTTTTAAATGGTATGGCGATTTCTCAGGTGGTTAATTCTAATCTAAAAGTGCATGTTAAAGTTCATAAAAGGATAATTTAATTTTAATGTACGAACCAGAAGCTAATACCGTTGTTTACGTTATTAATAACACGTTTTGCGCAATCTTGATACACACCAACAACTATTAAATGCATAACACTCGAACAATATACTACTGGATCAGGTTCGTGATGGGTTAAGAGTGCTTTTTCGATTAATGGGGACGAGGCAATGAATTTGGACGACTTAAAATAAGTATCTCTAATCTGAATCTTGTTCTATTAGCCAGGCATGCGGCTATGAGTTGCTAAGTAAAGCACAGGAGATACCATGGCCAACTCCATATCAGGGCATAATATAATCACCAATTGTTTGAGATGCATCACTGTTTTTTAATTACGTAATTCATCTCTCCAGTAACGCTTTTGTCTAAATAGGTAACACGCAAAAATAAAAAATTGTTGATTAAAAGTATTAATGTCAAAATGTTGGGTAAGTTCTTTCCTTTTTTGTCGACTAATATGAAATATTATTTTTAAATATTTTTAAACCTCATGCTGAGCAAAGTATCTGCCTGACCTCGAAGAGACGGATTATAAAAAAATATAAAAATTAGTATTATTAATATTTTTGACAATACTGATGTATATTAGCTTAATCGTATTATACGTTTATTTTCAAAGCAAAAAATTGTTATTTTTAATCGACAGTTAAAATACATCGTTACTATTTTTACTATTGGAATTAATACGCAGATCGTTTATATTGCTATAGGTGTAACATATATACAGGGTGTTCCACTTTTAAGTACCAAGACTTCGACAACGGAGGGAGGACCACATTTTAAGAAAAATAATTTTCAATAAAAATACATCGTATTTCAATCGGTTTCAAAGTTACAGGGCGTTGAAATTATTTTTTAAATATCTCTTAAATATTTGAGATATCTCTAGAAAAAGATAATAAAAAGCACTGTTTCAAACATAACATGATAGTAATGGTAAATACCTATAGTATTTAAGTTTTATGCTTATAATAAATCAATAATAACACTTCTAATACATTTTATTATATAAACTATTAAAACAATTACTCTAGGAGCAAGAACTGCGTTGAATTAAATAACAGTGTTCTTAGTATTAGAAGCAAAAAAAATAAGATTAAAAAAATATTAACTAGACAAAAAGAAAAATTTTCACACTCAAGAAATGATTTCTTCCAGTTACAATACAAGAAACGGAAAACTCCTAGTCCGATATATATCTACTTTCATTCTTCCTGAACTCATCAGGGGGCTAGTCCTCGTACAAATTATTTATAAAAATATTTAAATTTAGATTAGGTTAGATGGCATGAATGTCATTATGATTACCGAAGTTAAGATTAATTATTTAAACTAGATAGTATCTTTCAATTTAAAATGTCAAAATTAATTAATGCTGATTGCCTGTGATGTTCCGCTGCACATACCCGATAAACAACCATTTCGAGAGTTCTGGAATAAATACAATGCCCAGGTGAAGTTACCAAGTCGCACAACGTTATCTAACTATCTACCAACTGTACACGTAGACATGGTAAATAAGATGAAATGTGAATTAAAAAATACACGGCTGTAGTTATCTGTTGATGAGACAACAGATTGTAAAAAAAATTCTATTTTAAATGTTATAATACGAATACTGGACCCTCTTAAACCGACAGTTCCACTGTTAATAGCTAGCAAAAGACTAAGGCAGTGTACTAGCGAAACAATTACCAGGGTGGTGCTGGAGACGTTAGAAAAATTTGAACTGTCAAAAAGTCAAGTGTTGATGTTTGTGACTGATGGCGCCCTGACAATGCGTTCGGTAGGCCGTTCTTTGCAAGAACAAGGTTGTACGTTTATACATGTTACGTGTAAAGTGCATGCATTACATCTTGTGGCAGAAACTATTTGAAAAGGTTTTCCAGAGGTGGATGCTTTAATAGCAAGTACAAAAAAAGTGTTTCTTAAATCTCCTAAATGTCTCTGTGCATTTCATAGCAAGTGTCCTGGTATTCCTGAACCACCACAGCCGATTCTTACACGTTGGGGAACATGGCTGCAGGCAGCTTTTTATTATGCTGAATATTTCCAACAAATAAAAGCTGTGATACTACAATTCAATCCAGATGAGGCTGCATCTATTAAGGAAAGCCAGAAAAAATTCGAAGATATTTCCGTTGAAACAGCTTTAAAAAATATTACGAAGAACTATAAACCATTACATGAGAGCATAAAAAAATTAGAGAACAGTGCGTTGTCGTTAGCGGAGTCACTGCAAATAGTAGACGAAGTAAATCTACTAGAGATGTGTCATTCGTGAATGATTCGATCTTCGGGATTCGATCATCTGAAAGTATTGAATGATAGAATCTTTTTTGCGGCGAACGATTCGGTCAATCGCGGATTTTAACATCGTCCGCTTTCGTCTCACCTAGGTGAATGCTTGGTTCTTGGTTCATTTGCGTATTGAGTGAATGAAAATTGTGAATGTGAACGACGACCGAAGATCGAACCAACTCGACATCGAACATTAAAACAAACGAATCATTCAATATGGTATTCCATCATTGTTTATGTCTTGTATAAATGCCTAATTAATTTACTTGAAAACATTTATGCCATATTTATTATTTCGCTTAGTTTAATAGTAATAACAACATAATGAATTTAAAGTTACCAAAATATAAACTTTAGACAGCATAAATCCCTTTTCTTTTTATAGAAGTACATATGTTTTAAAAGACGTGAATTATTGCAAAATGTGAGGGTGTTCTATTATTTTTTATATAATTATTGCAGGAATTTTTGGAATCAAATTATTTTTTATATCATATTTAAATTTTAATTGGTAAAACTAGATAATATAATTATTATTTGCCCAGTTCAATCAATGAAAATAATTTAAAATAAACAATTTTTTTCATTGCCACACAGCAAGAACCACTGGGAAAGAAAATTAATTGCATTAAGTTATACAGAAGAATTGAACGGAATACGGTCCCAATGATTTCTCTACTAACAAAAAACACGACACTTTTAATGAACAAACCGCCGAACGCCAGCTCCAACATTTGTGATAATTAAGAAAATAACATAAACAAGTCTATAATATATTATTCTCCGTTAGTTAGTATATACCTACATAACTGCGATAGACATAATATTCATAATAAAGTAAAAAGAATGGTGGATTCAGCATTCGGCGACAACAAAATAAACAATAATTGTACTCGGGCTATCGCCCGTCAGACTTGCACGGCCGAGTTGAGCAAATGATTGAATTGTATATTGAATGATGAAAGCTAACCAGTCAGAGAGTGAGTTAAGGCAAAGGCGCACAAAACTGCGCATTCAATCATTTAAATATTGTTCAGGTAACGACTGGCTAGAACAATCGAATGATAGATACAAAAGATTCGATCTTTTTGATTATCAATCACTGATCGATCGAATCCTTGTAAAATGAACGAATGACACATCACTAAAATCTACTGCTACACGCTATTATAGGTGACGCAACAAATGAGCGCGTTAAAGAAAAGTTCGCAAATGTGTTAAATAAAAACACCGGTTTTACCAAATTAAGACAAATATGTGATGGTGCTGCCCCAGATCCGTTAAGTGCGTTCATGGACTATTTTACGTATGCGTGTATTACATCAGTAGATGTTGCAGGGTCGTTTTCAAAATATAAGAATATATTTTCACCAAAGCGAACATCACTCATGGAGACAACCATAGAAACATACCTCATGCAGCAAAGTGGCTACACATCTTCTCCAGTTTGTGATAAGCAAGCTAGTTCATCAAGCTAGTTAAGAGGGTAAGTTTTACATACATTGTTATAAATTGTAACAGTTTATTGTTTCTTGTATTAGTTAATTTCATGTACCCCACAGAACATTTTTGACAGCCCTACTGATCACATATACAATTTACAAGTTAAAATTCACTTATGTTCAAAATATTATTTACGATTTTTGTTCCTGTGCTCATCATATACGTCATATTTTCATTAATAAATTATATTCTAATTTAAAGATGTTTAAAATCCCCTCAGCTTTGATTTATTTGTCAAGAGAAATGATGTCATTTAAATTGAAAGTCGGTAAAATGTCAAACTGATGCTAACTCCTTTGATTACTTGCAAATTTATACATATATAAAATGTAAACTAATTTCAGTTTACTGAACAAAATATGATTATAGGCTGAAAAAAATATGGTTACAAAAATATTGTGTTTAGTTACGGAAGCCAACTAGGGAGTAATTTTATTACCAATCAGCAAGTTAATGTACAAATCCATATTATCTCTTATAGAAACCCATCGTGAAAAAATAAGTAAGACAAATTCTACTCCGGCCTGAGAGTAAAGGACGCTGGAACGATACCCATCAATAAAAAAACAGCCACACAACCTCCGCGATCGGGATTGTACGTCACATGGAAGAACAAGTGAATCGCGGAATGCGGTTCGGCCACTCACAGTGGCGTACAACGCCCCCGCTTTACGAACGCTACTGGGCGGGCGGTCATTATTTTAACTGTCTCGAAAACATTAAGAGTTATATCTAATAGAAAACTGATTTTGGCATAACGATATGATTTCTTTAAATATAGACTACGTGGGTACCAAGTTTATGCTCTCTTTTATGAGAAAATGTTTATTAATGTTTAGTTGTTACATCTAATGAGGATTAAGTTGCAGTTAGGAATTTTCGCTACATTGCAAACATTCTTGAAGCAAATATATCACTAACTAGTTCCTTTTTTTGATTTGAATACGCATAGTAATAAGTTTTAATTCTCATTCTCATTACCATATTTTGCTATTTATTTTTTATTGCGATAATTTATAAAGCGATTATTTATTAAAAGTGCGATTGATAATATTATTTTTGAATAGTTATAATTAGTAATTGTTCTAAAAGTCATTTTGAAATTTTCATAAAACACTCTAAATAAAAATCACCATCGTACTTCAAACTTATAAAAAAATGGGCATTGGTTTTGCCTGTAATTTCCCCATTTAATGATTTAAAATAAGATATTTCTTTTCGTTATTAACAGGAAATAGTTTAAAAGCAGTTTACCGATTTATGATGGTCACGTGATGAAATATGTGTTAATAGTTATTGCTGTAATTTGTACCAGATATTTACTAATATTGTCCTAAACAAATTATAATTCCCTACTAAGAAAACCAATGACGTAAACATTGGTAAACAGCATCAAACAATAAAATATTTTGTAAGCGATTTGCATATACGTCTGCCAATTATTTCTCGTTTACATCAAACACACTACATCAATTAGACAAAAACAAATTCAAAAATAAGAGCAATAAAGAAGGAGATAAATCTTGAAACAAACGTGGACATAACCATTTCTTCCAACAGTGCCATCCTTGGAGATAGGTGTTGAATCCAGGAGCACGCTTGACATTCATAATTGACATATAAAATACTTTAGTCAATTGTGCTACCGTTGTCCATTGTGGGTTAACTAAACTCCCACTTTTTAGTATTCGATTTCTTTTTAATTTTACGTATCTTTTTGAAGTTGTTATGGCAACAAATATTTTATATAGGATTAACTTCTAGTTGAAACGGATTTCATCGATTCTTTGCAAAATATGTTACTGGTTAACCACCAACTACCAACAAATTTTTTTTCTTTTTTGGTGCTATAGATCTCTGTTAACTTCCCTTCCAGTCAATTCTTTCTAATAGCAGCGTAGTTGGAAAGACTTATTCTTAGCAAGTAAGTAACAAGTGGGGCCTTTTTAAGGCTTCTCTATCGCCCTTTCAACATTCACTCTACTTGATCTCTTTTTAGTGCTCTTCAACTTTCTGATGAAGGTCAAGAAGACATCCCAATAAAGAGAGCTTACTTCATTTCTCAAGTTCCTAAAATGTAGTGCCTCAGTCACCAGAATGCCTCACACAGCATTAAGAAATTGTAGGACAACTCTTTGCTTGTCCCATTACCTAAACATGTATGATCATCCTCATCAACTATCAGTAATAGGTGTCTCCAAGTTTGCAGTAAATGATACTGAACAGAAAAAAATAGTTTTTTCATTAGCAAATGAAAACAGCTCTGATGATACTGCCATATTTGTTTATAAAGATTCCCTCGATGTATTGCTGACTCGTTTTTTTATATTATTAACACTTTGTTGCAAACTGGGGTTGTTCCTGATTGCTGTATTGAGAAAAGTTGCCAAAACAACAAATCAAAGCCGAGGAATGTTGTCCAGTTCAGAGTTTGAGGAAATACTGGAAAAAATGTTATATGTACAAGTCTTCAGAATTCGTGACAGTAAACAATAAGGTCATAGTTGTAAAAGTGTGATCATTGAATGGAAAGAAAGAAGCAAATGAGGCAGAGTGACCGGTATAATTTTCTTGCATTCAAAACGTGCATTTAAAGCGGTAAATAGAGAAAAATTGTTGAAAAAATTGAAAGGATATGGATTGGATGGAGCTGTGGTTAAGTTTGTATTGATTGCGGAAAGTGTAAATGTTGGAGTTCCACAAGGAAGTATTCTGGGACCGTTCTTATTAATTTTATGCATCGACGAATTAACAGCTTTGCCTGATAATTGCCTTTTGTTTGTAGACGATACAATTATTTATATTGTAGAGTATATTGTACTAGTAATGATAGATGAAAAGCTTAAATTTAGTAGTCATGCCAATCATGTGTGTAAAGAGACAGATAAAAATATAGGTGTCTTAAAAACGGTTAGTTGGCATTTGTCCATTGAAAGTGGTGTATCTGATCTCTCTTTAATCATTGTACAACTGTTCTGTATCTTGCAAACCAGGGCGATTTGAATGATTTACAGAAGTTGCAAAATAGAGCTCTGAGGGTTATATTAAAGTGTTCTAGTAGATTAAAGTGTATAATATGTTGAAAGTGTTGATGAACATGAATGAAAAATTATGTTGAATTTAATGTATTGATTTTCATACATAAAATTAGATTCCAGATAGTACCTTCTTATTGGCAAGACAATGTACGAACTTTTAAAGATTTCCTATAATACAAGAGGTAGAATTTATTATATACTGCAACGAATAAATACATCTGCTGGACAAAATTTTTTTTTCAAAGTTCTAACTACATAATAACCTAATTAAGGAGGCTTGTAATATATTACATTTTACGTTTTAAATTTTATAATTTGTCTAGATGTATGGTTAAAGATAGAACTGGAACCCTTGTTTATATTTAAAATTATGTAAGTTTTTACTATGTCTTTTTATTGGGAAGTTTCGTTAATGGTGCGGCGCTAAATTAGTGGTTTATTATTAATGAACTACAAGACTAATTACATATTATTTACCATAAATATTTACGAAAGGTTATTATTAATCAAGATCACAGTTTTGTATTGCTGAAAATGGTGATATAGTAGATGATATTGAAAGAACATGCGTGCACCTTTTGTAGTTACATAATGTATATCAGCTTGTCATATTACGTTGTGTTACTGTTATAATAAAATAACTATTCTACAAAGTTAAATGACCAGACGAATGGAATAAGTTATTTAATTTATCATCGGAGAACTGGACACAAATTGGTAGTGTAGTATTTGAATTTTCTTCTTTTTACCATACGAATTGTAAAACTGCAGAATATATTAACATATCAACATTTATAAACTGATATGATGAGATGACAGTGAAAAAGATCTTTTCTGTTTATGTGCATGAGTAGGTGTATGTTTCTGTAAGTGACCCTAAAACATAAGCATTAGCTGTCATCTAAGTTTTGATTGTTTGATCGATTATTACAACTTCTTAGTTTTTTTATTCGTCGTAGAGAAGTAAAAATTATTTTGTAGGTTAAGTAGGTTGATTTCAAATTTATATAAACTGCGATTTATTAGCATGGCCATATTATACAATTAATCATTTCCAAATATAATCTAGCTGACCTTACGGTGCAAAAACCGTCGCCTTCTTAAATTATAACGTTTTGGTAATACAGGGTGCCCCGAAATGAATGGCACAGATCTTGACATAAAAATATTAAAAATTTTGTCAATAAAATTTTAGGCTTCAGTCCTGATTATTGATTTCCAAAGCGGAACTGAGAAAATTTAGTTTCTTCAAAAATTCAAATGACCTGATTGAAGTATATTTTCATATGTGACAGATGCTGTGGTTATTTTTTTTATCAATCGACTTCAGAAAATAAATAGGATGTCAATTCGACCTACATACAGGATGAATGTGAAATATAAGTGAATATTTAAACCTGTAATTGCTCATAGTTCAATTAATTAATCCGTGGTATTTTAATTTCAAAATTCCATAGATAATGTTTTAGCCATAAACCCCATGGAATTACGTACCCTTTTAATAACAGTACGATCTTCACTTAATGAACACATTGCGTCAGTTTCTTAAAAGAGATTAATGACACTATTTGTTACATATGACCACAGCAACAAAGTCATGGTGGTTAAGTCCGGAGATTTAGTAGGCCAAGATAGGGGTCCGTATCTTCCAATCCATTGTTTAGAATAATTCAGATCAACAAATCTTGCAACGTATCTGGCATAATGTAGTACTGGGGATACCATATTTAGTCCCCACGTAGTCAGTACCACTAGTCTGGTAAAACATTAGTTAAGAAATTCAAATCTCCTGTTTATTAAGTCTGTTTGGTAATAAATAAGGTCCTCTCAGGTTGTCGGCGATGATTCCAGCCCAAACATTTATGAAAAATTGTTGTTGATATCTGTATAGATTATTCCGTGACGATTTTAGCCATTCCAAAAAACCTCGTCCAGTGTAAAGCCAGCTTCGTGAGTAAGAACTTTTAAAAACTTTAGTTGATTGACACACTTATGCAACAACAATCATACACAAAATTCTTGTCGACGAACTTCATCACCTGTCGAAAAAAAATTTATAGCATATGTTGGCTACTCGGCAGGTCCTCATCTACGGAAAGCCGGGTTCTCGTAGTAAGTTGAAACTCAATGCTAAATAGTATTGTTAGACAGATCAGGATCTTTCTGATCGGTAAATAAAACTGCCAGAGGCTCGAGTCTCGACTATTTTCTTATAGGAAATATGGTGGTTAACCAATAAGAAAACCTCATTTTTCATTCTCGAGTATTACCAAAGGAATAATTTCCTTCAGAAACTAGTGGTATACATTCACTTGAGGTTTACCTATGAAAAATGCATATTTCATTAGTAATTAGTAAAGCTGGCCGAGGTGGCTGGAGTACAGCCACGGCCTTGCGGTGGCGTCACACGTGCCGATTTAGAAGTGATTTACGCTGCAGTCTTATTTGAAAGGTTAATGCGTGAGGTTGTACCTATAAATTATACATAATTTCAAATGCGCCAAAGGGTAAAAAACGACCGTACGCGGACACAGTGAATAAATTTATCGGTGAATTTCCGGATTTATTCTATGACGGATGCAAAATAATTTGTAAAGTTTGCAATCAAGACTTGATGTGCTGGCACAAAACAGATTGTCGGCGTCACATCAATACCGTGCAACATCAAAGTAAAAAAAAATGGCATGCCTTTGACAACTCAGTTTATGTTTGATTTATTGTTAATGTTAATAGCCTGTAATATTCCGCTACACATACTGGATAAACAACTATTTCGGGAGTTTTGGAATAAATACAATCCCCAGGTGAACTTACCAAGTCGTACATCGTTACGTAGATATATTCCAGCTGTTTGGAAGACATTGTAAATAGAATTTAATGTGGATTAAAAAATACACGGCTCTGGTTATGTATTGACGAGACGACAGATTGTAAAAAAAAATTCTATTTTAAATATTATAGTACGTGTACTGGACCCTCTTAAACCAACATTTCCACTTTTACTAGCTAGTAAAAGACTAACTGCGTGTACTGGTGAAATAATTACGCGTGTGGTGTTGGAGACATTCGAAAAATTTGAACTTTCAACAAGTCAAGTATTGATGTTTGTGACTGATGGTGCCACGACAATGCGCGTGCTAGGCCGTTCTCTTCAAAGAGACAATTGTAGGTTTTTACATGTTACGTGTAAAGTGCATGCGTTACATCTTGTGGCAGAAACGATTCGAAAATGTTTTTCAGAGGTAGATGCATTAATAGCAAATACTAAAAAAGTATTTCTCAAATCTCCTAAACTGCTTCGAGCATTTCACAGACAATGTCCTGGTATCCCTGAACCACCAGAACCGATTCTTACACGTTGGGGAACGTGGTTGAAAGCGGCTTTTTATTATGCTGAATATTTTCAACAAATAAAAGCTGTGATACTACAGTTCAACCCTAACGAGGCTGCAGCTATTAGGGAAAGTCAGACAAGCTTTCAAAATGTTTCCCTTGAAACAGATTTAAAAAACAATTAATAACAATTATAGAGGACTACACGACACAATAGAAAAATAGCAAAATAGTTCGTTGTCGTTAGTGGAATCGCTGCAAATAGTTGACGACATAAGTACACAGCTACAGGCTATAAATGACTCAAAAAAATAATCGCGTTAGTGAAATATTCGAGAGTGTATTACAGAAAGATCCTGATTTTAGCAAATTAAGACAAATTTGTGATGGTGCATCTACAACTTCGTTAAGTGAGTTCACAGATTGTTTTACTTATGCCTGTATTACATCCGTAGATGTCGTCATTTTCAAAATACAAACATATTTTTTCATCAAAGCGAACATCGCTGACGGAGACAGCTATAGAAACATACCTGATGCTATTATACTATAGATCTTCCCCACTTTGTGATGACGACAACGAAACTACTTGATAAATCTGCTTAAAAGGGTAAGTTTTATACAAATTTTTATAAAATGTAACATTATTGTTAAAATTTATTTTCATTTATTGTACTTATTCAAGTATTATGATATGATGTAAACATATGAGTCATATGACGGCTCTGTCAGCCAGGTGACCTCGGCCAGCTTTAGTAATTAGCAGTATGGTTCATGTGTTATATTGTTGTGACGGGTTCAAGGTTATGTTTTCTGTTATTTGTTCTAATCGGTTTTCATGTTTTGATTTATTCCATTCAAGTACAATTACTTTGGTAGTTCTTTTGTTTGTTTTCTCCATATTAACCAATTCTTCTTGATTCCCGGAATGGTTTAGCTTATTGGACACTTCTTACCATTTCCTTTGAACATCCTTTCTTAGGTATATGTGAGATTAGAAAATGTTCCTTTACCTCTTCACTTTCAATATAGCTTATCAAAAGATCCTTTTGAGTTTCTGACATTTTTTAGCAATCAAACATATTTGTTTATATATCTGTGTTTATACAACCTAAAACAGTTATGTACCATACAAAAAGTAACGATAGGTCTGGTGGGCCTCAAAATAAATCCAATGTCGCCAACTGAAGTAAAGAAAGCTCATATCTCATTGGTCCAAATAAAATAGAGACTCTCTCAAATATACTGTTTTAATACAACAAAAGAAGGTTTAGTGCCATATCCCCCAAAAAGAAACAATTATGCAGCCACGGACACGTGTTTTCGGAGTTATTGCCCCCATCAGCGTATCGTAGCTAAGGAATTGGATCTAGGATGGAATAGATCAGAACAAGAACTAAAATAAGGCTGGAAAGTATAGTACACAGTACTCAATTAGTGTCTTCATGTTCCCATGTGCCACATTTGGGGCCTCCATGAGCACAGTCAACACACAGAGCCCTATGTGTACTGCTCATTTCCACCTGGTACATACAAATAAAACAAGATAGATTTATTGGGGGATATTGGGGGATATGGCACTAAACCTTCTTTGTTTTACTTTGAACCCCAATAAATCTATCTTGTTTTATTTGTATGTGCCAGGTGGAAATGAGCAGTACACATAGGGCTCTGTGTGTTGACTGTGCTCATCGAGGCCCCAAATGTGGCACATGGGAACATGAAGACACTAATTGAGTACTGTGTACTGTACTTTCCAGCCTTATTTTAGTTCTTGTTCCTGATCTATTCCATCCTACATCCAATTCCTTAGCTACGCTACGCTGATGAGGGGCAATAACTCCGAAACACTTGTCCGTGGCTGCATAATTGTTTCTTTTTGGGGATATGGCACTAAACCTTTTTGGTTTTATTTTGAACCCCAATAAATCTATCTTGTTATACTGTTTTAATGTTTCCCATGAAAAACTAGAATTCATTAGTAGTGGAGAATAAAGATTGAAATGTCCATAGTAATAAATAAATGAGAAAACAATTTCGCTGAAACGCATTCCTATCAAGTTGATAATTGAGCAGATACTTTGGAAAAAGATACTTTCACAATGAATAAAGAGTATCGTAGAGAACTTATCTAAGATACTAAATGTAAATGTAAAGATAATCTAAAATAATTCAATCTATCTTTGTGTCCAAGATAATTTCGAGTTCGGTTATTGACACATGCCTATCATTCCATGCAAAATTCGCATAATCTATTGAAATCGTCCTCCGAAAAATTGTATTGTATCAGGACGGTATTTTATTTTATGAAATATGCTGGAAGCGGATGGAATACAAAGCCGGCTGTTGTAGCTAGTAAACTGTATAAAAGGATGGGGCGTTTATTATTTTCTTATTCGACAATAAATTGATATCTAAATTTAAGTACCCCACAAGAAGGATTCCTCTATAGCTTTAATAAGCACACTAACGGTTTTATATAAATAATTTATTTAAAGAACGTTTAATAAATTCCTTCTAAGGTCGAAATTATGTGCATTAATCTTAACTAATTGTCTAATAATTCAGAATAAACGCTAGAGTTCGTGGCTTTGTTAGACGTTGATGTCTCCATCACATTTTTATTGAAATAACTTTACGACCCAATTACCTGACTCTTTTTTTAAATCGGCTGTATTAAAAAATGTAATCTACCTGTTGTGCTGTAATTTAAATAGTATTATAATAAAATAATAATGTAATAAATAATGTTATCTGATTTTCTTGTTCGAATTATTTGCACAATATGTATTGGTTATTTAAAATTAGAAATACACTGCACGTGAAAAATGGTCGGAAACAGGACTATAGGATAAAGTTAAATGCCACCTTGGCTACGTTTCGTTTAATATACTTAAACTTCTTCAGGGACTAATAGCCGATTAATGATGAACATGCAAAACAGAGAATTTTTTATGACATATGTAGGCACAACAGTTTAGAGCCCAACCAATTTCCATCTCAGTACAATATATTAAAAAATTAATAAACACAGGTATATCGACAGTTGTAGATATACATATACAATGTGTTCCAAATTCGATGTTCACCATTGGGAACTCGGAAACAGTAAGAGGTCGGTTAAATAGTATACGTTTCAGCAAATTTTATGCTGATTCCAAATCCGTTAAGAAATCACGGCTAACTGAAAGCGTTTTTGAGATTTTCCAAAAAAATTAAAATTTTGTTATTTCTCTTTTTGGCTGTAGCCAAGTAATCCTGGCTCAGACAGGATTTAGATTTTTACATTATTAGGTCACTTTTTGGAGACTAATATTTTGGTCTACAAACGAATGCTCAACAATCTTTTATTTTCGAGATATCTGAGGTATCTAAAGATATCAATTTTCAGACGAACATTAAGGTTCTATTGGTCATAAAATTGTCAATAAAGTGTTTGAAATTTGAACAAAGAAGTCCTCTTTATCAAGAACATTTTTGCATACAAAATAGTTAGTAATTAGTAAAATTTGAAAAACGCTTTTCTAAAAACGACCAAATTCACGTATAACTTTCAGTAAAATTTAGTAAGCTATGGTTTAAAACAAATAATAAGCATTAATGTTAGTTGAGAGTTGTTCACTAAATACTAGTGACATTATTGTAAATTGTTCAAGAATAATTATTACACAGGTCCACAAAGAAAATTTTTTGTCTTGGTGCCGTAAAACTAAGCACTGATTTGAGATATTTTTGATGTGCTGAATCGAAAAGTATATCGAAGTTTTTTTCGTAGGAGCTCTAGTTTTTGAGATACAATATGACAAATTTTGGTCTGATAAAATACAAAATTAATGAAATAATGGTGTATTCAGAGAACAAAATAGTATTTTCTTACCTAAAATTAGGGTCTAAATAGTCCTAATGGGTATTCCCCACGACCATGAAACCTAACACTCAACCACGTGATGCCCCCCACTAAATAATTCATACTGACCGATAGTTGCCGGTGTCTACGCCCACATTCCACAGTTCAATTTCATATTCAGTTTGGTATTGATTTTTCGTGGGGAATTGAGACGTTTATTGTAACATATGTGATGAGTATACATTGAAAGAAAGCAGAAAATCCGTTTTTGACATTATGAAAAGGGCATATCTAGCTTATTTTGGCGTCCAGCTAAGGGACCAGGATAAATGTTGGACTCCACATTTCGTATGTAAAACATGCGTTGAATATTTGCAACAGTGGACAAATTGAAAGAGGAAGTGCCTAATGTTTGGAATACCAATGGTTTGGCGGGAACCAAGAAACCATTTTGATAACTGCTATTTTTGTCTCGTAAACATCATAGGCATCAATCGCAATAATCGGCACAAATAGATATATCCCGATTCAGCAAGGAGAACTCCACCGCATTCTGAAGAAATATCCGTTCTATCGTTCAGCAACCTGCCTATGCTCTCAGATATTGATACATCAACGTCTGAGACAGATCTGGAGAAAGCAACAGTGATTTTGAAAGAGCTTAAGCAAATCTCCTACGTTTCACTCGACAAGAGCTGTATGATCTCATTAGAGACCCAAGCCTTCCAAATTACTTGTCTCCAGATTAAATGAAAATATCCAACTCTATTCAAGTACTAATATTACATTTTATCGTAAGTGAGAAAACGATTTGCTGCTCTTTTTTCTTCCAGGAAAATAACCTGATATTCTGTAATGATATAAATGGCCTCTTAGAGAAAATGAGTTTGTCAGAATACACACCTGGCGAATGACGTCTTTTTATTGATAGTTCAAGCGAACTTTGAAATGTGTCTTTTTACACAATGGTAACAAATATGGCTCTATACCTATTGAACATTCTACCAGGAGTATAAGACAATATCGCTAGTTCTAAAAAAAATCAAGTATGAAAAACATCAGTGGGTGATTTATGTTGATCTAAAGAAAGTTATGGTTGAATGACCATACAACGGCATCAACGATCCATTGGTTGAGAGAGACAAAATCATCCTTTCACCCTTACATATCAAACTGGGGATTATGAGGTAAATGATGAAAACATTGAATCGAGATGGAACTTGTTTTGTGCTACTTGACTCATAAATTTCTTAGGATTAGCACGGAAAAAAGTCCGGAATCTTTGATGGTCCTCAGATACAGCAGCTTATAAAAAAATCCACATTTCACAGAATCAATGAACGAGGTCTAATGCCTGGTGTTCGTTTGTTCAAGTAGTTAAAAATTTTCTTGGAAAGCATAAGGCAGAAAATTACGTTAAATTAGTGCGAGAGGTGTTCCAACTTGAATAAGCTCGGTTGCAACATGAGCATTAAGGTTTACTACTTCCACAGCAGCATAGATCGTCTTCCAGAAAACCTAGATGATTTTAGTGAAAAACAGGGGGGGGAAAGATTCAATCAGGATATAAAAACTATGGAAGAAAGATATCAAAGAAGATGAGATAACCACATGATGGCCCACTATTACTGCAGACCTCAGTGAAACTGTTCTGGTAAACCTCATACAAGGAAGTCTTCTAAAATAAAGTTTTTAAGTAATAATTGTTCAATGTATAGGTCTATTTTATGAAGAAAATGCCTTACTACGTATTTTCTGACTTTTTTTAGCAAGCAGTTGTAGTAAGTAGTATGAAATGTAGGTTAAAATGTGATATGATTTTACTATATATTTTTCGATTAAAAAATTAGGGCGGATATAGTGCATCTCAGAATCTAGATCTAATAACGCAAATCTGACGGTATTGTTGGATTCTGCATCCCAAAATTACCCAGAAACACTTAACAAATCACAGGCACCAAAATGTGTGTCGGCCTGTGTATTACTGTTCAAGAGTGTGATTGTTATAAAATGGCGTACAAATTCTCAAATGAAGAAAAATTTGGTATGTTAGAATGAAATTTAAAAGTAAATAGAAATTCGCAAAACGCAACTTCCTATCTAGAAACGTTTCCGGAGAAAACGCAACCACATAGAACAGTTTTTGGAAGAATCGTAAGCAATTTGTTAAATTACGGGAGTTTTGATAATAAAAGAGACCGGTATGATATTGATAATGTTGGCCGCACAAATAATATTCTCGAAGCTATTAATATTAATCCCCGCATATCAGTGTGACAAATTGCAGGAGAAACAAATATTCCTAAGACTACTGTACACAAGACATTAAAACATAGGAAATATCATCCGTAAAAACCTACGATTGTGCAAGCTTTAAACAATAATGATATTGGTAGAAGACTTGAATTTTGTCGTTGGTTTAATCATAAATGCGAACAAGCTGATTTTAAATCGAGAGTGTTATGAACCGATGAAAGTTGTTTTACAAATTTCTTTAACAAGCATAATTATCACCACTGCGCCACAGAAAATCCGCATGTAACTACGCAAAGAAGATTCCAAACTAGATTTGGATTTAATGTTTGGTGCGGCATGATAGGTATTACCTTTCCTCTTCCTATTCTACTCCTATGATCTGCCTAGAACCCTTTCCTTAATTATTATTTTTAGATCGTCATTTAATTGCTCCATTCATTTTTCACAACAATTTAACGGGAAGTCTATCGTGAGCTTCTACAAAATCAAAGTTTAGACAGCTTTTACAGAACAAGAAATAAACGAATTGTGGTTCCAACAAGATGGCTGTCCTGCACATAATACTAATAATGTTAAACGCATATTGCAGGAAAATGTTGGTAACCGCATAATTTCAAATAGAGGACCAGTATTGTGGCCTCCCTGCTCGCCTGATATAACCCCTCCTGATTTTTTTCTGGGGTACGGTGAAAAATCATTTGAAAGTTTTTTTTAAGCGCAATCTAAAAAACGAATAATCCAGTATAGCTACCATAAGAAAAGCAAAAGTTACCTCGGATATATCGAAAACAAAAGAATATCGCACATTCGTTTCTACACAAAATATTAGTCTCCAAAAAGTGTCCTAATAATGTAAAGGTCTAAAACCTGCCTGACCAAGGATTACTTGGCTACAGCCACAAAGAGAAATCAGAAAATTTTCGTTTTTTTTTTTTGGAAAATCCAAAAACGGTGTCAGTTAGTCGTGATTTCTTAACGGATTTGGGATATTTTTAGTTTTTTTATAATTTACATTCCAAATGAGGGCTGAATACTTTTGAAATGCATAGTAGTCCAACGCCAATGCTAAAGATATTTTTCGGTAAAAACTAAACATATTGTATGTGTACAATTTAATTTTTCGCAATGAATCATTTGCTACTGGACTTTCCTTTTGAATTCTAATTCTAACGCCGCGATGTTTTACATAACATATATTTCATCGTAAGACATTATCCTGCAGTGAAATAGGATTAGAAAATTAATTAACAAGTCGTTAGTATTCTTATGGATTTAAAATCACAAATCAGAATAAGTTTCATATTGGTAGGTAAGATTTTTAATTCCAGAGTAATGAAGCAGAAAATACAGAGTGGATGCGTACTGAATATGAATATTAAAATACCTAAGAGGCTTATATAAATCATAATTAATACTAATTAGTAAGGTGTTATGTTAATTTGATAGTTTATTACCGTAATAGTTGTCAAATAATATGTTAATAAATGCAAATGAATTGTTGCCAAATCATCAAATCATTTGTGGTACCGACAATATCTCTATAATTGCTATAATTTAAATTTAACAGTTTTAAACGTTTTCAATCGTCTCATCTTCAAGTAATTAGCTGATTAATTAGGTAATTAATTATTTTCAGACATCATCAGAAATATGTTATACCTGAAGGAACTGCGGTGCTACAAAGAACATGGTACAAGGAATTTTGGCTAAAAAATAGCAATTATCACATTTAATTTATGGATCTTAAATAGATAACAAACATCAAAATTTGAATTATTTATGAAGAATAATCATGAAAACTATAATTCGACTTTTGTCAAGGAAAAAGTAATAAACTTTAAAGTACAGAGTGGTTTCACATTCACCATTGGAGCCTTGGAAATGGTATATAATCCAGGAGAATGAGACACGAAATGGCCATAGTAAAGGAAATATTTTGAAACTTGGCAGGAATATTAATAAAACATCCCTTAAAATGAGAAGCCACCTCTCAAATACGATGCAGTTCATTTATCTGCCAAACCGTTAAAATTCCTGCAAATATGCTAATATGAAGCACCATGCCCAGTATTAATTCTGCCTCTGACTTCAAGTAGCTGCTAATTATGGCAAGGAAGACGATGCAGATGTGCAAAAGATGGTCTACGTTGTTTAATAATATGCTCTCATTGCCATGACCAGGCCTGCTTTAATGCTCAAAATGCAGACACTATCGAATAAAGTGATGGCGTCGCGCTGACATACCATGATTTTGAATACATCAAACTAGATTCTAGTGGATTAGGCCTGTATAGGAAACCACTTAAATAAAACGCGCCAATAACTCATGGGTGCGTATTCAAGCTTGGATCTAACTAAACAATTATAAAGCATTTTTACATTATTCATATCCACAATTTCTCGACTACAACGGACTATAAATCCATAAGTTATACAATGGTCTCAATATGATTTACGAACGAGAGTTTAGTTTATATTCAAATGTCAGTGTAACCGATTTTAACGTATAAGACATTACTTTGCATTTTTGAGGATTAACGGGTAAGTTGTTTAATTGACACCAGTTAAAAATTGTATCTAAGTTGTATTGGATTTATTTACAGTCGCTCATGCTTCGAACTGCGCCAAATATCTTTAAGTCATCCGCATAAAGAAGACAATTGACATCCAACTGATAGACAAGGACTTTGGTGAATATGTTAAATAACAGTGTCCAAAGTACAAATCCCTGCGGAATTCCTGACGTTGCAAGGTACTCGACAGAATTGAGCCCATTAAATACTACATATTGCTTTCTATTGGATAAATAAGATGCAAACAGTGTTAGCAGTGAGTCAGAAGGTCCAAATATTTTAAGTTTATTAAGTAGTATACCATGATCGAGTCTGTTGAAAGCTTTCGATGAAATCTGTGTAAATAATGTCAGTTCGCACCTGAATATCTATTGATTCAGCAATGAATTTCGTGATGCACACTAGACTGGTTGTGGTGAATCAACCTTTCATGAAACCGTGTTGGTAAGTCGAGAATCTGGTACTAATGTTGAGGTAAATATTACTATGCAGTAAAAATTCAAAAATTTTGCAAACATTACACAATATGTTTACCTTTTTAAAAAATTCTTAGTTCTTGATATCAAAGAGTATTTCATAAACGCCTTCGATTGAACTAATCCTGGTAACTCTTGCCAATACTGGAGAGTTTTCTTTTCAGCTCAGGTTAAGATAGGCATCTTGACAATACTTGCGGATATGTCAAGTATCGGTTCGATTCCGATGATTCATGTTTATACTCCTTCTCTGGCCAAGGAGTCGTCTATTTCGTTACTTTCCAGACCAGAGTGGCCAGATGTCCAGGCCAGAGTCACTTTATTGTTTTCGCTCAAATGACTTATAGCCTATTTCCGCAGAACATCCTGTATAAAAGTATTTGATATACAGGGTGGGGCAATAGTGCGTCCGACTTCGATATGTCGAGTTCTGTGATAGCTAGAAACTTGACTTAAAAACATGAATCCCATACTGCACCGACCGAGCTGCATTGGAAATTGGTAAGTCGTATTGCAACCACATACTATATAAACTTCTTTTACTAGTGTGCATTTAAAGCTTAATCCCTTTTCTTCGTATGATACAAATTTATAAATCATCAAAAAGTGTGTGTGGCAACAACAAAAAGAGAAGATTATGACTATGATGCCTATTTGTAAGATAATCTTACCTCTATTGGAATATTTTGGTATTAACTTTATTGTACCTTTATTAGTAATTATTCTTTTGTACAGTTTTTGTTTGCATATGTATCTGCGTGAAATTCCAATTTCATCTGTGGATCATGGTGAATATCAATGAATTCAAAACACGTTTGTCACCAGGTTGTTAAATTATGATACACTGACTTTTATGCCTTAAAAATTGAAATACACATCTTAATTTCTCAGTTATGTGCACAGTTGGCTGAGGTTCCACGCATAGGTGTATTCACTTTGAAGTAATAGTAGTATAATTCGTAAACAAAATAACTCGGATAGGAGCATTGTGATACGAGAAATCAGTCATATATAGTTATAAATAAGAACGGGTCTAAAGCAGATCCTTGAAGAACTCTAAGTCATGCCATAAAATTCTGAATTTTCCATTTGTAATTTTACAGTTAGAGATCCGTCGCTCATAAAAGTAGGCAAGATATTTTGTAGAAGGCGAGAATCATCGATTCCAATATTATTTTTTAATTTAATCTTATTATCATCAGAAGTTATGTCAAAAAGAATCTATAGACAATATTAATTTTCAGTTTATTATCGTTACTGTGAGTGGTGATGTTTTTATCAGAATCGTCTTACATATTCATTGGAACATCTGCATCTAATGCAATTTTCTTGCTTATTATACCTCTGTTTCCACCTTCACAATTGGATGGCTTATCTTAATGAGATATCAAAGCAGAAAACAGGTCTTTCAGAGTTTTCATAAAATTCGAAACGATATTTAATAATTATTTCACTTTACGGTAGTTTAATTTTTAACCTTAACAGCGGTGATCTAAAGGTGACGATCATTGTTAGTAATTTAAATCGTTAATGTGATTGTTAAGAGGAAGAATGCAGGTTAATAAATGGCCTACTGTGATGTGAGCTCATAGTAATTGTTCGTATAATTTCTAGTAATTACGGAGAGGTTTTTGCGAGACCTATTGCTGTTTTAATATCGCAATAATTAGTAGCACAACGCCGCTTCTATTATGCTGACATGGAAAGTGAGGTAATGTCGATCATATTTTATTGTTTTGCGACGAAGTTGAGTTAATGCTTATAATTTTGTAGTGCTTTGATGTCAAATAGTTTTTTATTGATTTTGCATTATTATTGTAGGCATGCAATACTAAAGGGAGACAGCGGCATGTTTATACAGGGTGGACCATATTCCAGTGGCGGCTGGTAGATTTAGGTAATACAATATCTCAATATTGGAGCATGGAACCCAAGCAATATTTTAAGGTACGACTATCAGTACTGATTGAAGAAGTTTTGCAGTAAAGAAATTTAAAAAAAATTAAAAAAAAATGCGCAGCCTTTCCAGATTACCTACTTCTAGACCATTAGTAAAATCATTGCAACCTACTTTCTTTCCATAATCAGATGGAATATTTATACAATGAAGAACTTAAATTTAAAAGTGTCATAACTTTACAAAAAATCATATTTTCGAAACCCAAAAAAAACGGGGTGATAAATTTTTTTTCTGATTACGAAAAAAAAATAGTTTGCAAAGATTTTACTAATGGTCTGGAGGTAATCTGAGGAGACAGCGCAAATTTGTAACTTTATTTAATTTTTTTCTGCAAAACTTCTACAATCAGTATTAATAGTCGTGCCTTAAAATATTGCTTGGGTTCCATACTCCAATATTGAGATATTGTATACCTAACCTAAATCCACCAGCTGCCACTGCCATATTCGGGATTTGAATTATATCATCAACCATAAAGTGACCCATCCTTCTATTCAGTTCAGTTTATATTTAAATGAAAGTAAAATCTGTGTATAATTTAGTTTACTTGAAAATGTCCGAATAGGATGAAACTAGTTGTAAAATAACAAATAAAGTGAAAATTAGACAAGTAATAAAAAGTGTTTATAATTTTTTAAATCAAAATGGATTTTCACAAAGTAATTTCATCTTCAATCAACTTTTTGAAATAGAATTATGCCCCGCTCCATAAATTGCGCCAAATTTGAATAAAATTTTTCTATTGGTCGTATTTTTAAAACCTATATCACAAGATATTCTTAACTTGATAGCTTCTTAACTGTCAAATATGTTTTGTTTTGGTGGTTTGCGGAGATTACTATTATATGTTGCAATTCGTTGTTTCTATTTGCTGTTATTCACATTTACCTAATAAATAGTGTTTTCTAGCGCTAAACAAACATTTTTATTTATATTAAGGTACGTAATGAAAACGATTAATATTGATTATATCTTATAAACACACTTTTTTCAGGGATTAATACCAATTATGGCTCAAGCGGCTATTTCTCCACCGAAAAAACAGACATCCAGGCATTTTTCGGTTGAAGACAAACAACATATTTTGAACATTTATAAGACTTATACTGGAGACAACCCGGATAAACCTAGGGGAAAAGTCGTCGAGTTTGTTGCAAAGGCATCAGATAATTTTAATTTTTGTATTTTATGAGGTTTCTCATCAGTGCATCGAAGTATATTTTTATTATTAAGGTATTTTTAGATTGTTTATATTTATTATAATTTATGTTTATATTATTATGCATATTAATTATTTAGGTGTGTGTGCTGCAAGTGTTTACAACATTCTTCGTGATTATAAAGAAACACACCAATTTCATCCACCGAAAGTGTACCACAGACAACTAAAAATTTTGGATAACATCGATGATGGAACTAAAAGGGCTCTCAGATGTTTGATTCATTCACTCTTTGAAAGAAACGAACCACCAACTCTGAATAAAATGTTAGCAGTGGTGCATGAAGATGAACATCTGCCTTGATTAAAACGGAGTACTTTGAGGACATTGATAACAGAACTTGGCTTTCAGTGAGTAAACCAAGTTTTTATTTCTACATGTTGTAATGTAATTATTGTGTTTGGCATTATAGGTTTGTAAAAAAGATCACGCAATAGTGTCCTTAGGGAACGGAATGAGATTATCGCCTGGAAGCGTCGTTTCCTATGAGATCAGGAAATACCGGGAAGAAGGCAGGAAATTGTACTTCTTAGATGAAACGTGGATGAACGTTGGCGACACTGTAAGTAACGTATGGAAGGACACAACAATCTTGTCTTCAAGGCAGGCTTTTATCCAAGGTTTAACGACGGGGTTAAAGGATCCATCAGGAAGGGAAGTCGTCTTATAGTCCTTCATATAAGATCCGAGGACGGTTTCGTTGAGGATGATTTACTATGCTTTAAAATCAAAGAAAACAGGAGATTACCATGAACTGGTGAGGTTTTCGAAAACTGATTCACTCACATATTGGGATGATTGGATGAACATTCTGTGGTTGTGATGGACAACGATTCCTATCACAGCCGAAAAATGGAGAAGATCCCGAGTGCTGGTACGAAGAAAGTGGAGATACAAGCCTGGTTAACAAGTAAATCGATTATTTACAAAGCAGACATGGTGTGAGGTGAACTCCTGGATCTTGTCAGACAGGCCGCCATTACGCATAAATATGTGGTCGATGAGATGGCAAAACAACAGAATCGTACGGTTTTGCGATTGCCCCCATATCATTTTGAATTTAATCCTATTGAATTAATATGGGGGTAAATAAAAGTGGAGTAGTACGTTCAAAATGAAAGACCTTCACCCATTATTTGAACAAGTCATTGGAAATGTTTCTGCTGAAAAACAGAAAAAACTTTCTTTCCTATTTTTATTTTTTGAGGACTTTCAGCCAGGTACATGAACAATTTATCCTACATTTCGTCCGAGTTTTCGGACTTTTTCAAGGTAAAAGCTAAAAATAATGGTTTTACTAAGTCGTACATTAGATTAGTGACATAATACATATCTAAAAAGTGTTTTCCCACCTAATATAAATTTCCTATTTTAATTTCATTGTATGGGCTGGTTTCATTTTGTTTTTCATCATTTTTTATTTGGTAGGTATGTGATGTACGTGTAGTTCGACGAGTTAGGCAGAGAATGATTACTATATGGATGGTCCGAGTGACAGAGTTATTGTTAACATTCTCATGATATTGGAAAGCCGTTGAGAAGAGGTTTTGCAGTTAGCACATATACAGGATGTATAAAATTTGTTACCATTGAATAAGATTGCGATATATGCTATTTAGATTTTCTATATCTGTTTGATAATTTACTGTTTTTTTGTTTTGTATTTCGGCCTTTCCAAAAACATGCGTTTTTTGGTATTTCTTTCTTTATGCAGTATGGTTGTAACTGGAAAGTTAAAATTGTGTAAATTATTGCTGTGCTGCATGAATTAGGAGTTGCTATGGAATTTCTAATTGATAATGTATGTTGATTTATACGTTTATTTAAATATTTTTGGGTTTGTCCAATGTAACATCTCTTGCAATCAGAGCAATCAGTTTTATAAATAACATGGGTTTGATTTAATTTCTCTATTGGATCTTTTAGTTTTGCATATAATTATTTTTTATGCTATTATCATTTCTGTATGCTAATTGTATGTTATATTTACCTAATTCTTTCTGAACTTACTTGTGGTGCGTATGGTGCCGATATGTATATTTTGTGTTTATTTGGATTGTTTTGATTTTTGTCCTGGTTTGTGTTGTTCAATATGGGTCCTAAGCAGTTAGGTTGTAAATCTATGTCAACTTGATTTTTATTGTTTTTGTTATTTATTATATGTATTCTCTTTGAATATACTTATTTATAAAAGGTGGCGGGTAAAAGTTATTTAAAAGAATGTTTTTGATTTTAATTATGTTTTCTTTGTGAACTTTCTACCCGCTACGAACTTTAACAGCCAACAACTTGTAAAATATCATCTAAAAACTTACCTATATTGCTATTTATAAAAATTACGAAAACACGTCTAAATTGCAACAGCTGATCGTTAGGTTATTTCACAGACTACTTTATTTCAATTCCGTCAGAGTGCCGCCTTCTATTGGTCGACAATTGAACATTATAATGGATATAAATGGCACACGAATATTAGTAGTCCTGGTATAAAAACATCATAATTATCTTGGATCTAAAAAATATTTTTATCCTACGGACCTCCGTATTAAAATAAATCCTACCACGAAATGTCGTGGTGGATTTACTTTCCAATAATATTTGTATTTTTTTGTTACAAATAATAAATAATTTTAACCTTCCACCTAATCTAACCTAATTATTTTAATTCTCTAAAAAACAAAAAATTATTTGTAGTGTGTGAAACGGAGTTTTGCAACCAGAAATTCAATAGGCTTCTTCCCAATTCTATCTGTTAATTAAACGGACTATAGGCTACTGCAAGAAGCCTCTTAATGAAAGAAAATTGAAATTTTTCTAATTGTATTTTAAGCACAAAAACCAGGGCAAAGTGATGTGTTTAAAGACGTTTTAAACAAACAACAAATATAAAATTGGAAAATATGATGGACATTTCATGAAAAGTTACGCATTTTAATTTGCAACCATCCAAAATAATAATGCAGTCACAATTCTCCAAGGAGGTGGATATGGAGTTAATTTCAACTACTAGCCTACGGACTAATTTATTTATTAAAAAACTATAGCATTTTACCACCAATATATTTGTTAACAAATGATTCAATGTCAGAGGAGAAATGTTCTTTTGTAATTTATTGCAATTGATCGTTGGGTGAAGACGACAAGTCTTCGTTTCCATAAACGTCCTACGTCCTTAATTTAAAATAGTTCTAACGTATTATTAAAATCCCAACCCATCCTCACATTTTCCATCCACTAAATGAGATTGGTCATATTTAACACACCATCTGTGCACTAGACGAGACAAATGAAGCTGTAGATGATAGGCGGCGGTGGGATAGTGAGGGTGTACCGGAAATGACGGTAGCGAACACGTGCTCTTTTCGCGGACTATTTCATACCTGTCATCTACCGCTACGACAACCCACGGTGCTATAATATCGACCTGATGTGGATGGTTGTTCGGTATCATTACATTCATATAATCACTTGCCCGTTGACAATTTTACATACAGATTAATGTTTGTTTGATATTAATGGTTTGATATTTTTATACATTGAATAGAATTTACAAAATTTAAAATGCCATTTCAATTTTCTCATAGTTAGAAGATATGAGTTAATAACAGTGGCGGACAAAAATATATGTATTTTTTGTAACATGTACTTAAATAGCATATTCCACTGGAAAAAGGTTTCTAATTACATAAACGACAAGCAAAATGTCGTATCACGTAACGATTTCTTGTTACATTAATAAAACATTATAGGCAGGAATAACATTATTCTTAATTTTACTAATCTATTTATTGCTATATATCAATGATGAATATGACATATTAGGCTTACATAGATATATCTACAAAGATAGAGAATCATTTTGAAAAACATATGCTCAGTTAATTTTTCTCTCTTATCAAATCGTCTCACTTTAAGAACCAATAATAATCACTTATCATGACTGGATTCCATCGTCCTTAGTAATGAATTTCCATTGTCCTATTATCTTGACGAAATCTTTCTCCTTGCTCGTCGCTTACAACACTTACAACAATTTTCAGAAAAGAAATTTAGATGAGAATGCAAAAAATGGATTTTTGACATACGGCAACCAATAATTTGGTGCACTGAGGGAAATATCTGGCTTGAAATGACTAAGCCTTAGTTTTTTTCAATTTAATAAATATTTATTATTCTGCATTAAATTTAATTCAGACAAATAAATATTTTGCATAATTTAGTTATAATAAGCATATTTCGAAGATTGGATTAATTGACAAAACTAAATGATTTATTTCAGGAATTCTCTTGATATTTATTTTTTGTAATTAAATAATTATTTATAAGAAATAAATTTACTCATGAATAACACATTTGTTTCTGCCACATTTATTCCATCATTACATTTATTTCATAGAAAGAAATATTTACTATTAAAGTTATATCCTAATAGCGGAAATAAATATTTAATTCTAATAAGAAATAAATGTTTGTTCACTATAAATAAATTAAAAACGGAATTAATTTTCCTGAAATTAATGTATTCATCAACAATAAATCCACGCAATTTTCTATAAAAAGTCTTATTCCTGAGAAATAAATATTTAATGCTCAGAAACAAATATTTAATGTTCAGAAACAAATGTTTAATGTTCACAAATAAATGTTTAATGTTCAGAAACAAATATTTCTTACAAATAAGTATTTTGATTTAATTGATAATATTAAATATTCGGCTTTTTATCAAATAAATGACTTAATTTTCCCAATTAAATGTTTAGTTCGCCAAATACAAAGAAATCATTTATTTGGTTGAAATAAAATTTATTTCTCCCAACTAAATCATTCTCTCAGTGTACGAATCTAAAAGTTCGCTTACTAGTTACTTGTAGTTCTCATCCTTCTTGTTCCCTAAAAATATCCTGACTACGCTTACAAATGAGTTCCAAGCTCCGAGTTCCTGTCTGTTCAGTGTTCCCTTAAAATACGCATCGTCAAGCAATTTTTTAATTTAAGGACCAATAAAAATGCCTTCTTTAAGTTCGGCGTTACTTAATTGGGAGAAAAATTTCTCTTAATCTTAATTGGTACAAGGGACAGACCTGCTGGAAGCTCTTCCGAGAGTCGTTTTGTACACGGACTGTCAGATCTCTAAGTCCTGCAGGCAGGATGCGCTTTTTAATCATTTTTACTATAACTGATCCTTCTAGCAGTACCCGTTACTTCCGGCAGTACGCTTTGGCTTTGTGTGGAAATATAAATAAAAATTGATAGGTAAAAGTGCCTAGAGAGAGAAACTATGTGTTTTTAGAACATGCTTTATTTAAAAATACTGCTGATTTTAGATATACGTACGTGACGTACTACATATTAATAGATAATATAAAAAACAGAAACATAATATTAAATGAAAATAATGTCGCGTAACATTTCTTTGGCAAAATTAAAAAAAAACACAAGATAACTTTGCTGTAACAAAAATAAAAGGTAAAAAGAATTGTGCTGGAATTCCACTTTGAATGCGATACGAAAAAGAGTCCCTGCTTGGGCTACACAAAACTGCACGAGGTCCACATTTCACGCAAAAGTAGCTTGCCTTCTGTTGAGTTTGCCTTATCCTGGAGCAGACAATGCATTTTCTCTGCACTTGCTGCCTATTCTGGGCATCATCTTTAGATAGCGCCTCCAGTGTATGACTTCCCCGTAAGACAAGTTTCTGGTGGTCGTTTTTGGGGTTGCACATGATCAATATCGTCATCAAATTTGTTCTTGATCAATAGTTCAGCGAATGTAGCACTAAATTCGTTATGTGTGACCGATTTTTCTGTAATGTTCATCTTAAAATAATCCAAGGTCAAATATGCATTTGTTTCAATAATCCCAAATATGGAAATAAATACTCTATGGTGCCACTTTTTAGTTAGCCATACTTGCTCAAGTGCCAAGCCACTCTGTAGAATATGATTATAAACATCGATAGAAGAGGCGCCTTCGAAATACTCCTTTACGAGTTTGGGACGTGCAACTTCTTTTGTGTACGAAGTTCCGTCTGGATTAAAACAACGCTTTTTTTGCTGGCCGTCCTTCATTTGTTGTACTGCAAGTTCCTACAAACATGTGGATTTTGCAATATTTCCATGCAACAGTGACAAGAGGTGTATCCTGATATGCAGCAGTTGCCGAAACAAAACTTCCTTTGTTCGAAGGACATCTACGTTTAGCTTCCTTGAGTGGATAATTCTTGTGTGCTGTCTTAACGTTACCAAGAAAGAACAGACCTCGCTTCTTTAGTTCGACGGCCGTTTTCACCGATCCAAACCACGAATCACCAATTATAATTCGTCCAGTTCTATGCCATGGTTCTGTCAAGCGTAATGTGGTGGTCGTTCCAGCCTCAAACTCTCGTTGCCAATTTTTGTCCTTCATTTCTTCTTTGCCTTCATTCAATTCCAGATGAACCATGATATTTGACGCACTGTCCGCAATAGTTTTGACTTCACAGCCTACACCTTTTGGTTTTCGTTTAATCGTCATTACAGCAGGCATTCCGGTTTCAAAGCGGCTTTCTCACCCGTAGCATGCTTTCATCAGCAGTCATTTTGTAACCAGGTGATAAAATGTCTTGCCATCTTGTGTTCACCATATTAATGAAAGGCCGTACTTGGTACCATCTATAACCTACTTCCTTAGCATCAGGCATAGAAAACGCCATTGCCATTAAAATTTCCTCAAACTGATGTAGACCCATAAAAAATCGGGTGCCAAACGCAGGTGCTGGGAAAATGCCAAGGTATTCAGACTCATGGCATGCAAAAGTCCTATCACTTTGAAGAACTCCTGTTTTGTAATAGGTAGACGTCGTTCCCGGAGATGACCATTTGTACAGTCCAGAATACATCTTATTTGATCATACGGAAAGGGGAAAAAAATGCCACATATTCAGTGTCATCATTTTTGACACATCTGCCACATGTAGGCGGGGTTTGTAAGCAGCACCTTTGAAATAGTTGATGTTACATGTGGTTGTAAATTTCCAAGTCACTTCATGTACTACAATAGTGTCTTGGTAAGTTTGGCGATCATCAGCTGTATTTTCATCATCATGTTCATCAACAGTTACATTTTCAACACAATCCTCGTCAGAATCAACTTCAGACTCTTCATCCGATGAAGTTGATAAGGACGAATAGGACGTAAATTATTCAAAAATCTAGCTAAAGTTGGTAGGACCACTAGTATGATTCGTACTGCCAGAAGGACGCTGTACGAATTATCATTAAGTATTTAATTTCACCCTCTTTATTCATAGTCTTCCCAAAATGTTTCATTAGCTCAAGTTTAATATGACGAGGTGGCAAAAGGACATTTTTAGTGTCTACAAGGGGCACATATTTAACATTATTAGCTCCTGGCTCAAATTCATTTATTTCTGGCCAAATTCTTTTCACATAATGTTACAACTGTCCCACAAACAAAAAAAACAGCAATATTTTGTAAAGTCTCCTTAAAGCCTTACTAAAATGGCGCTATTACTTTTAAATCCTCACATATTTTCCATTGATATTTGTTGTAATTAATTTTATTTAAAATGGTGCTCATACTGTTATAATCCTCTTTCTTTGTTACTGAATGGGCAATTAGCATCGATGGTTTTAATTTTCCATTATGCAGTAATACAGCTTTTAAAGTGTATTTGAAGAAATCTATGAATAAGCGCCATTCAGAAGGGGAACGATCGATATTAAATTCCCGCAAAAGGCATGCATTTTATTTTCCCTTTCATCTGCTGCACTAGTGACACGTTACAACTTACATAACAAACGTGGGGAACCCATTGCTTGTCTTGTTCTCCGACTAAAACTCCAAAATATAGAAAATAGCCTTTTTACACATTTTCAGACAATGGCCTCGCTTGTGACTTCACAAGGAATTCTCCACAAATGTAACAAAACTCGTCAGGTGAGGTCTTGAAACTTCGCCCCGTTTATTTGGACATTTTTGTCGTAACAGGGTTATGTAGACAAACGAAAACACTTTCTAACGGACACAATAGGGCACTTGGAAGGTCAAAACAAGATTGATACTGAAATTGCCGACCCATCATAAAATTTATTACTTGGCAATATAATAAGGCCTATTATTTACACAAAAATTGTAGGACTTGTTGGATGTTTTTTCAGTTAATAGGGAGGTATGAAGAACATAAAAACAGTAGTGTGCACTTTGTTACAAAAATTGTGTCGACCAGTGTAATCAGGGCCCTCGACTTCATCACATGCAAGGATTTCTTTAAATGGGCAAATAATTGTACCAAAATTTTAAATTAAAAACTTTATTTGAAATTTTCTCCTGTTAAAAATAAGGTTTTTCATGGCGCTATTTTTAAAACATTGAATACTTGAGTCAACTAAAGTAATTTCCAAATAATTTCTAGCGAATATATTAATTTTTATTTATTTCTTAAATCCATCAGGCTCTTTCGAGGCCTATTTTATTTACGGAGATAACAATTTGTTTGTTCATAAATTAAATTATTTACTAAAGATTAAGATTTGCTGATTCTAATATAAAGTTTTAAACCACTTTTATAATCAGTTACTCAAACAACTTTAATTACGAAAGTATTTTTGATGTCATCGAGATTAGTATAAAGAATTCATTACATCTGAAAAGTTTTTCATTGCATTGAAATAGACTCCGCTCGTATTTGGTGGCGCTTATGAGCTAGGTTTGCATTAGTAGTCTTGAACAATTGATAAGCTATATGGTGTAGATATGGGCGATATTTTACAGTCTGTTATTTTTTTCACTGTGATTGAGCAATCAGTCACTCACTGTGATTAAACTGCTACCAAAACAGTATCTGTGATTGTTACACTTTCAATGTATCAGTATAGTATACAATAATGTTCAGAATCGCAGCCACATCCAGTGCCAATTGCAGCGCATGTCGCAGATCGCCCTGGACACTGGTTACAAGTATTAATAGGCGTCTCGCGTCTTCATGCATTATAGTCATTATACCATTATATCATGTCATGTATTCACAGTAGCAATAATCATGGCTTAAGCTTTGATACATTGGGAAATAATTTACCTCATCATTGTTTAGACAATTTATAAGATATTTGCATAACATTTTTTTCAAAACAGGTTTCTAATTTAATAAAAAAATATTGCTGTTTAACAAAGTTACATCCTTTTGAGTTTTACTTTAGATTCATTTTTCGCTGTACACATTTCAAAAAGGTAACTTTTTAAAAAGAAATATTTTTTGACGAATTTTGAAACCTGTCAATATATTTGCAATGTTGTTAATCTGAAAACAATGTTTTGCAAATATTTTACAAATTGTCAAAAAAGTTACCTGGGGAGGCTTAGAATTTTTGCAACTTTTTTTTAGCAAATTTCAATCACAATTTTTCTCCGCAAAACTACTTCAGTCAGTTTTGATAGTTGTGCCTTAAAGTATCGCTTGGGTCCCATGATCCAACACTAAGATATGACAATCTAAATTTCACCAGCCATCACTGGTTTAGCACATAGTTAAAGACGGTTGAATGTGCGAATTCCAGCAGCGCACCTGGTTATCGTTACCATTTAATGAAAATACAACTAATTACAAGACTTACTTCTTATTTTCTGCCCATCAATGGTTGTTCGTGGTTCCCAGCATACACATGCATTATTAATAGAGTTTCTGTAATATTCTCTGTATACGAAATATTGTTGAAAATCAGTAGCACTTTCATCACTTAGGCACTCTTTAAGGTCACGCAGTTTTTCCGGATTTTTACTTAACGCGTCTTGAAATTTCTTGGCAACACAAACACCAGGATCATCTGTTAACGTCTGTTATGCCAAGTTTACTTTGTCCACTATTTCCAAAGAGATAAGGAAACTAATTTCTCGATCAACATATGCTGTTGATAATATACTCTAATTTTTATGTAGAGTGAGCAAATATTGTTTGACTTGTACATTGTTTGACTCTTGGGGTTGAATGGAATATGACAGATTTAATGTGTTCGAAATATTTATTATAATAAAACGCCACTTGCAACCATGTTCCTCATTATTGTTTTCCAACCGTCTGTCTGGCCAGCACCTTGTTGCTTCTTGCATCAGAAGTTTGATCTACAGTTAGCCATATTTGTTTTCGCATATTTCATTCTTATTCTAAAGTCGATTTTTACCATGAGGAAGTTGCTATTTTACTTGCTGTCTCGTAGGTGATGGCCACTCAGAAATATATTTTGTCCAGAATGAATATAAACGTTTTGTCCAGAATGAACGTAAACGGTCTTTCTCTAATACCCATTGTGGAATACCACACGTACTTAACATGAAAATTAAGTCGAAAATAAACACCCAGTGCTGATATTTTAGTACACTATCTTGTATTTACACTGGCGATATGTCGCCTACAGTCATATGCACTCCACTTTAAATAAATAAACAAACGATATGCCGGGAGAAACTGAACTGATGTAATATGTGTTTAAATAAACCCTTAGAATAACAGTGTGTTTGTGAGTTTCTGCAGGCGAGGCTCCCGTGATCGCTACACCTGAGTTTCCCAAATTCAACCGTCTTTACACATAGAAGGCATATATTCTTCCGTAAGCAAATGACATATGTACTAAATACACATGAGAGGCCCAAGAATAGAGCTTTGTGGCACACTTCGGTCAACGTTTTTAAAAGAGAACTGTAAGTACCTGCAACGACTTTTATTCGCCTGTACTTAATATAAGAGGAAAAAGTCACATTCAAATTGAATCAAATCCACATGTCAATATTGCTAAAAGTAGTTGATGATTATGGTATCAAAGGTGCTAAGATTGCCCAATTGAATAAAATTCAGCCCTATCAATGGCCGATAAGATGTCACTCTCAACCCCATATAAGCTAGTGGAGACTTTGAACTTCTAAAACTAAAGTCATGAGAAAAATTATTTGTGCTCAGATAATTCTTGATTTGTTCATAAGGGGCTTTTTCAAGAATCTTATTGTTACTCAAACATCCAGATTTAACTACCTTGCATGGGTTTTTGGATTAATTAATGCATGCTTCCATTAACCCTTTCAGGACGGCAACGGTTTTAGCACGCCACGCTGCACAGACGGCAGCGGACTTCGCTTGCGGATACGTACGACTCTCGCCGTGAACCATAAGAATATCCTGCAGTTCTTGGTCTGTTAAAGGTTTCTGATATTTCCGTCGCTGTGATGTCATTGCGAATAAAAACACATCACACACACACTTGCAAATATGTACTAAACGCGTAAAAGAAAGAGCCCGAACGACTTGGAATTAAATGTTATTTCAGGAAGTGGGAGATGATAACCAATTAGAACTAACGGTGGGAGGAGTAAGAAAAAGGTTGAACCAATATTGTGTAATGGACGGATACGTATGTTTCAAGTAGTTAAGTGCAGCTCTTGTCGCGCGTAGATATCCGGTTCCCGGCTACACATCGCGAAATTTTTTTGCGGATTCGTCCGTTTCCCGGAGCGAAAGGGTTAATTTGTATGTGCTAACTTTGACACAAAAGATTAAAGCATCTTAACCAAAACTTGTATCATTTTTCACACTAGTCGTTGAAAAATGGTCAAAATTTATGTTTAGAAGGGGTTTGTTGAGTATTTGGCATATTTCTTGGAATACATGCGGATACTATAAATATGTCAATCGAAATCAGATTGGGTAAAATCTGATACCACCGGTTTAGGTACTGTTTTATCGAGCATGTGACACATATTTAGAAAAAATGTGAAGCCAAAAGCTTCCATATTATAACGTCAGGCCTCAAAGGCGAGCTGGAAGACCGAGTCCTCGCTGGGGCTTTATTATAAACGACATGGGCTCATTGAAGGGTTGTAATTACACTCGAAAAAAATTGTGTGTAAGTGTAAGTCACTTTATTTTCGTCATAACATTCATAGTTCCCTATTTTGGCAATCAAGGAAGTACTAGTTAGCAATGATAGTAGAACAGCTTTATAAAATCATTAAAATATATAACGATCGTCTTGTCGTGTAATGTTGAAATGGGTGAAAACAAACGCATAAACATTACAGCTGCTCGTGCTCTAAAGCGTAACTAATTTACATCTCCGAGGAACATCACTGTAAATATTCCGTATCGTGGCAATTAAACACTAGGCATAATTAACATTATAGTACACATTATATCAACAAGTATGTAAACATAAATAATCAGGTCTATAATAAAATTCTTTCTGTGGCGCTATACCATTACTCGCTCAAATAGCTTGTCGCATATTTCTGGACGTGGGTGATGTGACATATTGAGATACAAGGATACTAGGATGCTACGGCGTAAATTATACAGAGTGTCCTAGTATTCCGTATACAGGGAACTACCATAGGGTGATTAATATTTTCGTACAGATGTCACCTTATGATAAGATAAGATATTCTTCATTTATCCATAGATAGATACTATGTACATAAAAAAAAATAATAGATATAAAAATAATAGTTACCAACTAGTACTAGTTTACATAATATAGACATAGAGAAAAAGCAACATCAATTTGGCTGATATGCATTATCTTTTATAAAACATAAAAAGTTAACTTTTAAATTGGTTAACGGTATTACTGGTCTTAATTACGTGAGGAAGAAGATTGAATTGTACAACTCCTTTTGTGGGACAGACTTCTCATTGTACTACTCCTAGAAGTTCTTTTAACATAATAGTTATTTGCACTAGCCGCGCGTGTGTTACACGATGGTCTTAAATCCATATCTCTTAAGTTTTAATAGTAGTATATTACGGTCAATTGTTTCAAAACACGCTTAAGATCAATGAAAACTACGCAAATTCCAACTCCTGCTCTGTCCAACAACTGCTTCCAATCTGAAATTACTAATTGCAAAGGCGTTTCACATAAATGTTTACCACGAAATCCCGATTGATATGTGCATGGGATATTATTTGAATTTATGTACCTGTTTACTTGATCATAAACTATTAATCCTAAGATTTTTTTCACAAAAAGGCAACATATTTACTGGTCTTAACTGTTCGGCCAGATTCATATTGGGTATTTTTGGTATAGGTACCACTACAGATGTTTTAAAACATTCAAGCATAACACCCTTTTCCAGACTCAAATTAATCAAATTTAACAAAGGATACCCTATTATGTGAAAACATTTTTTTATGATATCACGTCCAATTTCATCAGTGCTATATTTTTTTCTTTGTTTAATCACTATTTTATTTAGATGTTGTAAGGTTATAGCAATAAATGATGTCATGCTAGAATTTACACCCGGTATAGATTCATTGATTATATCAATATCGACATCATCTATTCCTATGCTTATGATGATACTCTCAATACTACCTACATAAATACTGATTCAATACGTCCGTCAAGTTGTTATATATTACTCCATTACAGTTCAAACTTTGCAGAGCGTATTCCACGCTTTTTTCACAACTAACTGCTTTAAGTTTTTCCACATTAATTTCGGATTTGACTTATTACTATCCATATTTCTATCATAAAATATTGTTTTCGTTTCCTTGATAACTTTTAAGTATTGTTTCTTGTCTGCTTCTAGTAATTCCAATCCTCATCCTCGCGTGTAAAAAGAAATCTTTTGTAAGCCCTATTTCTATTTGCAATAAGCCTCCCGACACTTATCACCTAACCATCTATGATCAGCTACCTATACTTTTATAATTTTTTTTGGTGGTACAATAGTTAGTATATCTAATATGTTATTTACAAATGTCTGACTAACAATATTTACATCTGTGCAAGAATACTCCTATTCCTTTTCAATTAACAAATTTGTCATTTCATCAAAATTGAACCGAGATCTAATTTCCTTTGTTTGATATTTTGATAAATCCCTACCGTTTTCTGACACTGTAATCGAAGAAATTACATTACAGTGGCGGCTCGTGGTTAATTTTATAGGGGGGCACACATTTGACATTTTGAAATTGTATATTAAAATTAACTTACCAGAGAACCATTCGTGTGCTGCTTAAAAAATAAGCAAAAATTTGCAATGGTGTCCTCCCACTTTAAGATCTAGTACATAAACAGTTATGAAACATTTTTGTAAAATGATGACCTCTATAATTTTAATGTAAATTTCTGAAATTGCCCTTATAATTTCAATAATATGATTGGTATTATTAGGGAAATTACTCGGGAAATTATCCAATTGGTGAATTTCTAAATCATTAAAAATATTTGAATTTTGAAACTTTTTTTAAAACACTACACATAATTTTAATTTTTAGCTTCAAATCTATTTGAATATTTTTTTTCAGTTTTAAAATGTCTTAAATGTTTTTCTGTTTCCTTACATATTTGTATGACATCAGATGACGGATAAATAAGACCACCGCGGTCTTTTACAAATATTAGTTCATGGAAATTTTCCCTGTTTATTGAAAATAAAGCGTTTATACATTCTTCACATTTTAACGATTTTAAAATTGATTTTACCACAAAGCCACTATACATCATAATATATTCGTTGTACTCCGACAACTCCAAAGAAAAATTAAAGTTATATTCAGTTTCAGATATATCATGGGCTCTAAATTTATTGCAAGTTAAATTTATTTTGTGTATTGCAGAACTACAATTTAAAATAGAAATATTTTCCAAAGGAATGCAATTTCCAGAGAATGTTTCTTTAATTTGCATATGAATAAACAATTTTTTATATGCAGATTTAAATTGGCGGCTAGTTGGATTATTATTCCATCCCCCATGCTGTCTGATATTACAGAAAAAAAGAGAGACTATTTAAAATAAGTTACTTTACACATAAGATTAAATATTCTTCCTAATAAAATATTAAGTAAGTATTTTAATTTTTATTATGTAGTAAAATAAATATAATAAAATCCGTATGAAAATATTCGAGGTATTTTTTTTAAATCAAATGTATTATAATAACATGCATAAAAATAAATATAATAAAATTCGTATAGGTAAAAAAAAATGGCATTAAAATACCATTTTATACAAATGTCGACTTAGTTTTATGTTTGTAAACCACCGAGTTGTAAACTAAATAATTTGACACAATTTACTACTCCAGTCCTGCAAACATGCTGGAGCGCAGGTACACATGGCGTAGGCAGATTGCTTAAAATTTAAATTAAATAACAAATAACTCGTAATTACTACTTACTGAAAAAAGGAAAAATTTTCATTTACACTGGTACCGGTGTCACTTCGGTTAGGACACACTTCAACAACACATTTACCCTTTATTACATACAAATATCTCATTAACAATAGATCTTTACAGCTCGATTGCATAAATCATACTAATCGCCATGCGACTGCTAGGCACCGGCCAGGCTCCGCGGTGGCTTCGTGCCTTGATTCCTTGCAACAAGTCTATATGGTCTGTGGGTGTACACAAGTGAACTGTGCCCGCATTAGAGCATAAGGGGGGGTCGTTGCCATAGCAATGCCGTAAACAAAATCTAGCGTGATGCAGAAACATGACGCGACCTCCGTACACAACTCATCTTGTGCCCTTTGGGAAGTAGATATTGGCAAACTCAAGTTGTAACACAGCGATAGCGTCGGAAATTAGTTTTGGGGTTTATTATGTTGATAAAAATGTTAAAATGGATAAAAATAAATAGAAATTAGAAATTGACTAATTAACTAGCTAAGCTGAATTTGCTTTGGGGGCACGTGCTCCTGTGCCCCTTAGGAGCAGCCGCCACTGACATTAACATAAGTGTAAAAATAAAAAATACCCCCACCCAAATCTGCTCTTTTTTTGATGATACTATAGCTTTAATTGTTTTTTTTTCATAAAGATAAAGTTTGTTAAATTTTTTTTCTCTTGTAAAAATATTTGTAGATATTTCTTAACTATATTTTTATTACATCACTAATGCATTTTCAATTAAAACCTGACTTAATTATTTCATTTCAGAATTATATTATTATTTGAGAACAAAAACTAAATAATGCATTCTAGTTTACAGAAACTTGCAGTCGACTACTTCTTCACAGAAATTGTCCCATATGACCACCGTTTTTAGTTATATGTATAACTAAAAACGGTGGTCAATCTTACGCAAGAAATTAAATTGCACTCTTCTCAATCTTTCTTCATTCTGCAAATCGTTAACAGTATTTTGAATCCTATTTGACAGTTATTTCTCATTATCAATACTGACACAAGTTCTGCTTCAATGCGTCCCAAATGAATAAATCACAGGAAGATAAATCTGGTGAACATGGTGGCCATGGAATGGGCGCTACTGAGGCGAATGAATTCGCCTCAGAACTGGCAAATAGTACTATTCAACACAACGAAGTTCAGTTATATTGATATACATATATTTTTATATTTTAAATAAACAAAGAAAATTTGCTTTTAAATGTTTCAAAATTGTATTTTCACTCTACACGTGTTTCGGCTTTTTAGGCCCTTTTCAAGAGTACAGATGAGAGGTACTAAATTATAATTTGTGATCTTTGCTTATATATTGAATGTTACATCTGGCAACTTATACTAATAAAAATGGTTTGAAAGATTTGGAATTTTTTTAGAAAAGTTAAATTACTTTATCTAAAATGTGGTGACCTGCGAATATTTGTTGGCCATTTGTAAACGTTTTTTTATTTTTGGAAGCTTTCTTAATTTCTAATATTTCTAGTAAGTCTAATTTTTTTGCTTTTCTTTTCGGAATGAAGTAATTCTACATTATCCAATTTATAAAGTGATTGTTTTCTATACAGTGTGTTGACATGCCGGTGCTATATACGTTGTTTACAATAGACTTTTTATGCTCTTCAAGTCGTTTTTTTATGTTACGTCCAGTCTGGCCAATGTCGCAGTCACTACATTTTAGTTCATACACTCCTGTCTTTTGTAGTTTTTCTGTTTTATCCTTATTGTTTATTAACATTTTTCCTAGGTTATTTTTATTTACAGATATTGTTTTGCAACCTAATTTACTTAATTTATTGCTGACTTTAAAAACATTTAAAAGCAAATTTTCTTTGTTTATTTAAAATATTTAATAATGTTTCACAAGGAGCCAACCGCAGAATCAGTACAATGTATATATTTTTATATATAAACATATAATCACCAGCTATAAAACCCATGGACAAAATTTATATCTACATTTACTTGTAATTTCATGTATTTTTTACAGCATGCTGAAAACTAAATTTTAATTGCCCTGAAGAAGTTAATAAATTTACCGAAACGTCGACAAGTTGAAAAACTATTTTTTCTAAACACAGGACCTTTTACCAAAAAAAAACCTTTCCGTCTAATAAAGACAAAGTTTATGTGAATAGACCAGCAAACTTGGACAATTTAAAAGAATAGTTACTACTGGAAACGAAAAATAAAACAGTTTTTAAGTGTATATGATGCATAGATTTATAGATTATAAAACACCAGAGAATATTGGTGTTAAATACCACCCTTTTTACGTTTCTTATTTTACATAAAACAAAATTAGAGTTAATTTATTGAAAAATGTACAAAGCACGACATACTAGACATTTTGGGTTCCAAAAACCTTAACCTTTTTTAACAGCATTCATAAAAAAGGTCACGTTTCAGGAAATATCATGCTACATTTTTTAGCAACACATCAGTCAAACTTTTATATGCAGTCGTGTTTTTTACGTGTCTACAGGAGTTTTTATGGTGTTAGATGCAAGGTAGAAATACTTTACACTTCCTGTTCCTGTTCTTCTTATTTAAAAGAGGAATGCAAGGGAATGGTTGGAAAGTGGAACGCATATCGATCGTCCGTATTTTTTTGAGTGTCTAAGGAAATTAAAAAAACTGACATCTTGAAAATATAACAGGAACTTTGTAGGAGTGTCGATAAGTTGAAGTAACAATAGATTTCTCGATGAGAGTTAACATGCTTAGAAATTTAAATTTTCATTTGCATAATCTCGCATCGATATGACATGCACTGATGGGCAAATTTCTAAACATTACATACTTTGCTGTATTATATATTATTACTATACAAAAATCTAACTATAAGTAACAAGAAGAAAAATATACCAGACAACGGAGCAGTTGCTAAATAGGCAATTATTAGTAGTTATGAAATAAATGGTATAATTTAATTTGAACTTTGCAGTATTGGGTATTGGTCTGATTACTATCATGCGGATTAATCTGTTGGGGAAATAGTACTGGCGTTCAAAAAATATTTATTTGTCAAAAAAGAAAAAAACCGTTTTAAGGAACATGCTATTTCTTACAAGCATCACGTCATGCCTACCGTATTTCAAACAACACGGAATACTCACAATATATAGTATGTATAATCTTCAGTGTGTATGATACATTAGCGAGAATATTAATTAGTTTGTGAAATGTTGAGAAATAAACTATTATACGAAGGCGTAGAAGGGCCCCCTAATTATTTTTTTGAAATTTCGACTTTAATCTCGGAATTCCGACTTTAGTCTCGGAATTTCGACTTTAATCTCGGAATTCCGACTTTAATCTCGGAATTCCGACTTTAATCTCGGAATTCCTACTTTAATCTCGGAATTCCGACTTTAATCTCGGAATTCCGACTTTAATCTCGGAATTCCGACTTTAAAGTCGGAATTCCGAGATTAAAGTCGGAATAAAGGTGTATCTCACATACACGACTGTGTGACGACCGTTCTGTGTCGTGAACAAGCCGGCGTACATAGGCGGAATTATAAAACTAAATAGGCCAAAACTTAACTAATTTTGTAAAATGGTTACAAGTATTTTAGGAAATTAATTCTTTCTTGAAATTCCTGGGTATTTCGGTCAGTGGTTAAATTGAAAAGTTTTTTTTTTTAATAATTTGTTATACAGGGAGTTTTTGAAAAGTATGTCAATCACTTAACCATAGATTGGGGGTATCAAAAGAAGTTTTAACCAAATTTACCTCTAGCCGAAAATGCCCCCATGGAGATACAGCCTTCTAAAGTTGAAAATAAAAAATCTTATTTTTACAAATATTGCACAAATGACTAGATATTACGATACCAGATACTCAGAAAAATTATTTGTACCAGCTTATAGACTCAGTCAAGTAAACAAAGGTCCAATTATTACAGCGATTAAATTATATAATCATCTGCCTGGGCATGTAAAGTCTATATCCAGCTTCAATCTTTTAAAAAATCTCTCAGACCATTGTTTTTACTCTCTTCAGGAATATTTTGATTACTGTGATAACTAATGTCTCAATTTTGTTGCTTATCAAGTGTCCTGCCTTATTTCTTTTAGAAACTTATTTTATAATTATTTTCCATATTTATATTTTGTACAGGTGTATGTTTTTCCATGAATATATGTATATGTGTATATGTGTATGTATGTATGTGTTTGTGTATATGTGTATATCAGTGACGGCTGATCAGGGGAAGGCAGGGGAGGCTGACCCTCCTCTATAATTTTGGGAGAAGCAGAATATCTTCAAACTAATATTTTTCACAAGTAGAAATTTCTACTTAGGTATATCTCAATTCTCAGTGTTGTTTATAATTCATTAATTAATTTTCAGTGTGAAAAAAATTTTTACATTTCCTTTCCACAAACATGTAACATTGTAGTCTGTATAGTCGACTTCACGTATGCATATTTCCCTGTCTCTCATAGCGCTTTAGCTTTAAACTTGGACCATCTTTCATCTTAAGATATATTTAAGAAAATTATATAGCTACATGATCTTAACGCACTTTTAAAAATTGTAATTAAAATCCACGTTCGTTTATTTTTCGGTTTTTTTTTTAAGTTGGTCGAAGATTAAGATTATATTACTCATTCCAAGGCCTTATAAGCTAAACGCTGAATATTCAGAGACCTGTTTTTCGGAAATGTTTGAGACGCGCGTCCTATTATTTGGACAAATAGTTGTTTATATTGGAGACTGCAAGCGCACGAAATTTCGTTCCAATCGTTTATTTGAACTTCTGACCCTCTCCTGGTAAAATTATATACTCATACATCTAAAATCAAAGTTTTCCGCAATACATTTATATTTGAATATTACTAGACATTTAAAATTGGAGATCATATAAATCTTATTATTAAAAAAATCAGATGCCTTATTTCAAAATTTAAATACAGGGTGTAACAAAAAAGCGTGTCATAAACTCAATGGCAGATTCTAGGCAACAAATAGTGACGATATGACTTAACTTACCTCTATGCGAAAATGCTGCCAAAAAATTTTATGGGCCTTTAAAGTCGAAAATAAAAAAATGAAAAATTTGCTCTAACTCTGGAGTCCTTATAATATAATAATAATAACACCACATGAAATTACAACCCCCTTTATCCCTGAAGGTCTGGAATGACCTTGTGTGGGAGGGGCTACACATTTAGAAACAATGGACACACACCCAATAACCGCGTATACTATGATTAATCTCTCTCACAAAAAAATCCAAGTTCGTCGACTCGGAATCGAACCCGGGATCCCGAGGTTTCGAGGCAAGTACGTTACCTCTAGACCACGGAGCCATGTAAGATATCTTCTTTAAATTTGGTGCAATATAGCACTAGTAGTAGTTCAATATTTTAAGTAATTATGATCAGTTTATCTCGATTCAAAAGACGAGAAGTGGGGGTCATGTGGCCCATTTACCCTCCCCCCCCATTTTTTTATGGGCACACCAATGGCAAAAAATAAATTTCTTTGAAAATAAAATTTAATTTTAAAATTTTTTTACTCTTACCTTTTTTTCTACGTACCTTAGTTTTCAAGCATTTAGCTTATTGGAATACGCGAACCCGACGCCGAGGAAAGAGTATTAGACTTCATTGACGAAAATCCTGATAGAAGTACTAGGCAATTAGTGGCTGAGGTAGGAATGTCCCATATGGCAGTCTGGAGAGTGTTACATGAACAACAGCTGTATCCCTACCATGTTCAAACAATTCGAGCATTACAACCAGGAGATTTCGCCCCTAGGCTTGTATTTTGTAGATGGTTGCGACAAAAGAATTTAGAAAATGATAACTTCGTTAAGAATATTTTGTCAACGGATGAAGCTACTTTTATTAGAAATGGCGTGACAAATCATCACAATTCACATTTATGGACCGACGAAAATCCGAGAGCAAAAAAAGAGACGCATTATCAGAACAATTCTTCAGTTAACATATTGGCAGGAATTGTGGAAAATTTTTTAATTGGACCATTTTTTCTGCCACACCGTCTGTCGGGGACAGAATATTTAAATTTTCTCCGAAATGATCTCTCCAATCTCCTTCAAGAAGTACCATTACCGATACAAGAAAACAAGTGGTTCTTTCCAGATGGGGCACACCCTCATTACAGTCGTGAGGTCAGAAATTTTTGGGGGAACAATGTCCAGAACATTGGATTGGGCGAGGAGCAGAAGCACCCATAAAATAGCCTGCCCGCTCGCCAGACTTAAATCCCCTTGACTTTTGTTTTTGGGGTTATATGAAAGAAAAGGTCTACTCTGTGCAAGTTGATAGTGTCGAACATCTCAGAGAGAGAATTATAAACACTGCAGATAGTTTTCGCCAGAAGCAGCAAATTTTTAATAAAATCAGATTTTCATTTTTGACAAGATGTGTTAAATGTATTGATGAAGGCGGAGGTTGTTACATTCCAAAATCGCAGTAGGCATTTATTCAGTATAAAACTCCTTAACGATATGCAACGAACGTACCTACTGTACTCGTAGTACCGCTACTTACTCCCAGTTGGCACGGTGAATATTTCCGTGCGAAATTCTGCTGACGTATTTTCCGTCCTCCTAAAGTTCGCCATATTGTTGATTGCTTGAGTGAACGGCACAAGTCGTACGGAGTGACTCTCAAGGGACTAATCTGAAGTCATCCGCAAGGGATTAATGAGAAGTCACTTCAATTTTCGGTCGATTGTTTTGGTTCGCAGTGAGGACTGCGTAAGTGGTTTGAAGAGACCGATTTCTGGAAACAGGAGCTGGGTACGATTTGTGCTTTCTGGTAGCAGAGAGTGAGGTTACGCTGACAACAACGTGTTCGCTATTTTGGAGAATTCCTGCACCCTCTTGGTTAGAGGGTCCACGGAAGGGTCCAAGGAGGTCCATTGTCCGCGTTCGGGGCAGACCAAATACGTAGAGTCTGGAGTCCTGCACATACGAGGGCGAAGCCTGCCTAGCAGCTGGACTAAGTGCCGATCAGCCAAGTTAGTGGTGAGAGTGTTTTAAAAGGTTAAAAAAAAAAAGAAAAAACAACCGTCAGTGCCTATCAGCCCTAGTTCTTTTATATATGATTTAAATTTGCTATATCTTTTTTATCTTTTTCTTTGTGTTTGGTGTATTAACCGATAACCTGGACCATTATACAGTGTGAGAGTACATGTAAACCCAGGGTGTGGCCACATTGTGGGTACTGAAGTGCCAGTATCCTTTCTTTTTTTTTTTTGTTAAATTCATGAGAAACAGGTTATCAAATGCATATGATTTGATTGATTTATTTGGTAATAATTGTGTAAAGGTAGTACTAGTAGCTGACGTAACTCAGCAGCACATTATTTAATTTTATGTATATATTTTGTAAATATAACCCATATATATAGTTAGTGGTGAGAGTGTTTTAAAAGGTTAAAAAAAAAAAAGAAACAACCGTCAGTGCCTATCAGCCCTAGTTCTTTTATATATGATTTAAATTTGCTATATCTTTTTTTTTCTTTTTCTCTTTTCTTTTTTTTATAGCGAGTAAAGGGGGATTGCTACCCTTCTTCTACCCCTACCCAAAAGGTAGGGTATATGATCACAAAACTCACTGGGCGTGGGGATGTAGCAAGCCGAAGCACTACTTAGCCCGGATAAGTCAACGAGTGCTCCGACAAAATAAAACTAGCTCAGACCTCAGGGCGTACACCCAGTATATCTGAATAATAATTATAATTTTAACTAACTTACTTCTTTACTTACTGGTTCTCGTTATTGGGTGGTGCTGGGAAAATAAATATCGAATGCCTATATATATGGGTTATATTTACAAAATATATACATAAAATTAAATAATGTGCTGCTGAGTTACGTCAGCTACTAGTACTACCTTTACACAATTATTACCAAATAAATCAATCAAATCATATGCATTTGATAACCTGTTTCTCATGAATTTAACAAAAAAAAAAGAAAGGATACTGGCACTTCAGTACCCACAATGTGGCCACACCCTGGGTTTACATGTACTCTCACACTGTATAATGGTCCAGGTTATCGGTTAATACACCAAACACAAAGAAAAAGATAAAAAAGATATAGCAAATTTAAATCATATATAAAAGAACTAGGGCTGATAGGCACTGACGGTTGTTTCTTTTTTTTTTTAACCTTTTAAAACACTCTCACCACTAACTTGGCTGATCGGCACTTAGTCCAGCTGCTAGGCAGGCTTCGCCCTCGTATGTGCAGGACTCCAGACTCTACGTATTTGGTCTGCCCCGAACGCGGACAATGGACCTCCTTGGACCCTTCCGTGGACCCTCTAACCAAGAGGGTGCAGGAATTCTCCAAAATAGCGAACACGTTGTTGTCAGCGTAACCTCACTCTCTGCTACCAGAAAGCACAAATCGTACCCAGCTCCTGTTTCCAGAAATCGGTCTCTTCAAACCACTTACGCAGTCCTCACTGCGAACCAAAACAATCGACCGAAAATTGAAGTGACTTCTCATTAATCCCTTGCGGATGACTTCAGATTAGTCCCTTGAGAGTCACTCCGTACGACTTGTGCCGTTCACTCAAGCAATCAACAATATGGCGAACTTTAGGAGGACGGAAAATACGTCAGCAGAATTTCGCACGGAAATATTCACCGTGCCAACTGGGAGTAAGTAGCGGTACTACGAGTACAGTAGGTACGTTCGTTGCATATCGTTAAGGAGTTTTATACTGAATAAATGCCTACTGCGATTTTGGAATGTAACAACCCCCCCTTTACTCGCTATAAAAAAAAAGAAAAGAGAAAAAGAAAAAAAGAACATGAGCATCGCTCATTAATTTTCCGATCAGGAAAAACACCGAAGCGGTTATTAAAGGAAAACGACAAAACCGTCTTTCCAACGGTAAGTGAACAGAATCATTTACTGTTGAAGACTACCAAACATTACTGGTCAGTTGGCGTAGATCTGGGAAGTGTTGTTGTAAGCCAGTGATGCACCAACCATGTTGTCTTCAATATACCATTAAAGGTGAAATCAGTAACAAACCAAAAGAGATGCACGACGATCTTCAAAAAAAAAAGAAAAGAAAAAGAAAACTGGGCTTCATAAGCACAGAAGATACCCTAACCGTACCCCATAAACACCTACACTAAATCCTCACGACTAAGGAAGAGGCTTAAAAAGCTGGAAGATGACCCACCTCATGATCATCCTACGTGCTACCTAATACTACCCATATCAACTATGGAAGAGGCTTAAAAAAGCTGGAAGATGACCCACCTCATGATCATCCTACGTGCTACCTAATACTACCCATATCAACTATGGAAGAGGCTTAAAAAGCTGGAAGATGACCCACCTCATGATCATCCTACGTGCTACCTAATACTACCCATATCAACTAAGGAAGAGGCTTAAAAAGCTGGAAGATGACCCACCTCATGATCATCCTACGTGCTACCCAAAGACTTGCGGGAGTCTTCTCCAATCCGCCACAGTGATCGCCCTTCCGTCCGACAACCGATCGGCAGTTACGACCAGCACTGCATCGAGGGGCTTGACAAGGTGTTAACCGGCCTCAACCAAGTTAACCAAAACTCAAACCCAAGCCAAGCTGATCCCCAACACACCACTAGACCCCCTGCCGTCCAGTCTACCATCAAAGGAAGCCGGGCGAAATGCGACCGCTCCTAGCGGACCGGAGTCCCTCGAAGTATAAACAAAATAGAAGTGGCCGTACTGGGGACTTTTACCCCACGTAGGTTAATCCCACGGTGACGGTATTCTAACAACCCCCGCCACAGAGTATATCAAAAAAAAAAAAAAAAAGTTCCCATAAGAGCTTAAGTGGTGGGTTCCAGCCACCAAGTAAACCAAACCTTAACACTACAGAATACCTATACAGAAGTTACACAAGACTATATTTACATTCTTACTGTTTCGTCATCGATTCTCCCAATCAACAGAAACTATTCCGAATCTGGAGGATGAGCTTTCAGATCTTTAATATGCTATACCGTACGTTTACCATTAGGATCTCTAAGTTCGTAAGTCCATGGCGAGACAATCTTACTGATGATGAAGGGACCTACAAATTTCGGGGCTAACTTTGCCGAAAAGTATTTTGTTGCATCCGATTGTGCATGTGAACGTCTCCAAACCTTTTGATTTAGAGAGAACCGGTCGAGTCTGCGCCTTAAATTATATTGGTGTTTGCTCCTATCATATGCCTTTGACAGTTTAGCCTGTACGTCTTTATATATTCTCGCAAAGGCCAGCTTACGATTCTCCGGATCTACTTCGGGGAATTTCGAGTCGGAAGGTATATATTTGTCACAATTACCGTCCAATGTTAGCTCACGCCCGAAATTGATAAAGTTGGGTGACAAGCCGGTGACTTCGTGTCTAGCTGATCTAATTGCAAACCCAATTTTTGGTAAATATTGATCCCAGGTTCTATGATTATTTCCCACGTAAGCCGATAACATTGACTTTACTACACGGTTTACTCGTTCGGTCATATTACACTGAGGGTGATAATTTGCCGTGTAAGCTATCTTTACATTATACCTTTTTGCCAAATCTCGAAATAAGTTACTTTGAAACTGTACGCCGTTGTCTACAATGATCGTCGCCGGGGCGCCAAATATCAGGAAAACACTATCTTCTATGGTTCTAGTCACACTACTAGCGGTAGCAGATCTCAACGGAAATAGCAACACAAATTTACTAAAATTATCACACACCGCCAGTATGTACATATAACCTTTGGCCGTCTTCGGCAGTGGTCCCATCAAATCCGCACTCACCAATGTCCAGGGTCTATTAACAGTAGGGGTTTTACTTAACATGAGACCCGAAGGAGATTTCTGTTCGGGCTTCGTACTAATGCAAATTTCACAATGTTTAACAAACTTGGCCACGTCAGCTCTTAGCTTCGGCCAATAATACCTATTACTCACCCGAGCCACTGTTTTATAGACTCCAGTATGTCCACTACATGGATCACAATGCGACAACCTAATAATTTCCAAGCGTTTCTCCTTGGGCAAAACCAATTTCCAAGGATCGGAAGGATCGGCCAATTCCAAGTATTTCTGACGCACGTGTTTGTACAGTTTGGAGTCGTTTTGAACTCGCCATAGCGGATAACGTAAAGGGGTCCTTTTGACACGATCTAACATCGCTAAATACCATTTATCAGTAGTGTTATCAATAAGGTCTTCGGACGGCAATACCTCCGCGGTATCAGCTAGGACAGGGACGGAACGGGACAGACAGTCAGGAAGGTCATGATCGGTACCACGGCGATGGAGTATTTCATAATCATAGGGTTGTAGACGTAAGGCCCATCTGGCCAAACGACCTTGAGGGTCCTTCAACTGATGCAACCAGAGTAACGAATGACAATCGGTGATAATTTTGAAAGGAAAACCGTCTAAATAGTGTTTTAGCTTCTCCACGGCCCAAATACACGCTATACATTCTCTTTCCACCGAGCTATACTTACGCTCTTGACTAGTCAGAGAACGAGACAAATAGCAAATTACCTTTTCTCCATCATCAAAAATTTGAGTAAGTGCCGCGCCTATTCCGTATGAGGACGCATCCGTTTGCACATAAAAGGTTCGTTCAAAATCAGGGCAAGTAAGTATCGGTGCGGTTACTAGATATTCCTTAAGCATTCGAAAAGACTTTTCACACTCGGGCGACCAACACCAACCAACGTTTTTCTTTGTTAAATTTGACAAGGGGGCCACAATAGTAGAGAATTGTGGTACAAATTTGCGGTACCAAGATGCTGTACCAATAAAACGACGAATTTCCTTTACGGTTTTAGGAGAAGGGATGTTCATGATCGCCTCTACTTTCGCAGGGTCCGGACGTAAACCAAATTTATCTACAACATACCCCAAATACTTAAGTTCCGGACGGCAAAATTGGCACTTGTCAAAACTTACAATCAACCCAGCCGAATGCAAACGATCAAACACTACCTGTAAGGTTTCCATATGAGTCTCGAAATCTTGTGATACAATCACTATATCATCCAAATATACTAAAACGGACGGCTGTAAATCCGGACCTAACACCGAATCAATCAGTCGCTCCCAAGTGGCTGGCGCATTCGTCAGACCAAAAGGCATCACACAGAATCGGTACAAACCATTTGGAACAGTAAAGGCAGTATAATCTTTTGAAGACTCTGCTATGGGTACTTGCCAATAGGCACTTTTGATGTCTAAAGAACTCAGATATTTAGCATCCCGCAGACGATCTAATATAACCGAAATTAAAGGTAAAGGGTACGCATCTTTTTTTAGTCACGGCGTTTAGCCGTCTATAATCTACACAAAAACGAAAAGTTTGGTCCTTCTTTGGAACCATACACACAGGGAGACGACCAGGGACTCTTACATGGCTCTATTATACCTTGGTCTAACATTTTTGCAATTTCCTCATCGATAAGTTTCTGTTTGGCCGGAGAAACGGGATAATACCGTTGTTTAATAGGTTTCGTGCCTGGAAGTAATTCGATTTCATGCGAGACCAGGTGTGTACGTCCCAAGGTTGTACCCATTAACTTCCTATTACTCTCCACCAACTGTTCTAGAACTGATTTCTGATTGGGGTTCAGAGAAGTTTCATCAAGGATACTACACACTTCCGTCGAAGGTTCGTGATCCGAGAAATGCCAAATGCGTTGTCTTAAATCAGGAATTATGTTCATGGACACCCAGAAATCTACTCCTAAAATTAATTTATGTGGCAATTCAGGTATAACCAAAATATCTATAATACGAGCCTTATCCCCTAAAGTAACTGGAGTCGAAACGTAACCAATGCTGGCACACATCTGCCCATTAGCAACCTTACACTGCGTCACCATTGGCTGAAGTGATAACCCAATCTGTCTCAATATTTCGTAACCGGTCGCTCCTACTAACGTTCTAGAGGCGCCTGAGTCCAACAAACCCATCATAGGAAAACCTAGCACCGAAACTTCTAAATAAGGGCGTTGATCCCCAGTAACTTGAGCTATGACGTAATCTAGAAAAATTTGTTGCGAAATGTCGCAAACACCTACGGTCGACGAACTTATATCGGGAGGAGCTACGCGACCCTTTAGCGTCTCCCTTGGCGGTTTCCCGAACGCTTACAATCAGAACAGGATCTAATGGTCACATCTTTCTTACCGCAATTAAAACAAAATATCTTTTTAGGGGAAGGACAAGTTCGATGTCGATGTCCTACCTGTTCACAATTAAAACATTTTATTGTTACCAACCTTGTAGTCGGAACTTCACCAACCACGAGGCTCGAATGCGAAGAAGAAACAGAAGTGGAAGTAGAAGCGTAAGCTAACTCTGGTACAAGAGATTTCTTTTTCGGGGGAGGGGGAATATAGGATTTGGCCAGTCCTCGCTTAACATCCAACTTCCGACAGTATGTTAAAAGTTGGGTGACCGACGTGATATTTTCAAATGCCAAAAAGGGGTGATAATATGGGTCTATTCGTTCCAAAATCATCTCCAATTGCGTTTCTTCCGCTATAGGAGTGCGCATCTTATTAAATAACCCGATCATGCTGGCGATATACAACCCAATGCTTTCTTGACTGCCTTGAGTTCGGCGCTTGATTTCCTCAAATAAATCCCTATCAAAATTTTCCGGCAAGAACTGTTCCCTCATTAATTCAATCAAAGATTCCCAATCTGTAGCCCAATTCTTAACTAAATTGTACCAAGTATGAGCGTCGCTTTCAAAAAGATCTACAGCGTCAGTAAAAAGTCTCGCTTGTGAAATACCTCGTGACCTACGTTTTTCCTCAACACGTTCTAGGAAGGTCGTAAATGACATATCGCCAGGTCGGCCAGTAAATTTTAACCTCCAGTCTCTCACTGGTACCGGTTTCAGTTTTACCACCTGCTCCTCATCACTAGAGCTGTGCTCAGCCTCCATAGCAGAACTATGAGCGCCGGGCTGACCTACGGTCTGTCGCAATACGGATAAATCAAATACAGTCGAATCCCGAGTTTTACGATCTTTCTTAGTCTTTTCTTGAAGCCTATCCACCGCTAACAAAAGTTTAAGTCTAATATCCATTTTTGTTTCCTTTTCAGCCTCACTCGACGGACTAGAACGATTAACACGACCTAACGCATGTGCTATTTTCGACATTATCCCCTTATACTTACTATCATTTGCTATTCCACAAAATTCATCAATAAGAGAATTAACAGTATCCAGATTAGCCGTGAGCGCCACTGAATCCTCAGCAAACTTATATGGATATGTCGGACTTTTAATAGCCAGCGAAGTTTTCTCCAAGTGGAGGGCATTTCGAAGTACCGCACGCATTTCTACTACCGTGAGATTTCCTCCTTCACCTAATCCTCGTACACGTAACTCATAACCAAGTTCTTCCTTGGTTAACCGGTTTACATCTAACTTTATTTCGCCAGGCATTTTGAACTCGCAATCTATCTAAACCTTCAATACGAAAAAGAACCAAAAAAAAAAAAAAAAAAAAAAAAATCAAACCAAATTATCCTTAAACAAGGAACCAGTAGACGTTTATGCGCCAAATATTTTTACAATGATTAAAAAAAAGTACTCGTTATTGTGCGAAACAGTCAAAATCCGTGAAATTAGCAAAACGACGCTTGGCGTCGGTAGGCGTCTGTACGAAAAAAATCTTTTAACAACGGTTAAAATTACTCCCCAAGGTATAAAACAGTCAAAATCCGTGAAATTAGCAAAACGACGCTTGGCGTCGGCAGGCGTCTGTACGCGAAAATCTTTTAACAACTGTTAAAAGTACTCGTTAATGCATAAAACAGTCAAAATCTGTAAAATTAAAAAACGACGCTTGGCGTCGGCAGGCGTCTGTACGCGAAAATCTTTTAACAACTGTTAAAAGTACTCGTTAATGCATAAAACAGTCAAAATCTGTAAAATTAACAAAACGACGCTTGGCGTCGGCAGGCGTCTGTACGCGAAAATCTTTTAAACAACTGTTAAAAGTACTCTTTAATGCATAAAACAGTCAAAATCTGTAAAATTAACAAAACGACGCTTGGCGTCGGCAGGCGTCTGTACGCGAAAATCTTTTAACAACTGTTAAAAGTACTCGTTAATGCATAAAACAGTCAAAATCTGTAAAATTAACAAAACGACGCTTGGCGTCGGCAGGCGTCTGTACGCGAAAATCTTTTAACAACTGTTAAAAGTACTCTTTAATGCATAAAACAGTTAAAATCTGTAAAATTAACAAAACGACGCTTGGCGTCGGCAGGCGTCTGTACGCGAAAATCTTTTAACAACTGTTAAAAGTACTCGTTAATGCATAAAACAGTCAAAATCTGTAAAATTAACAAAACGACGCTTGGCGTCGGCAGGCGTCTGTACGCGAAAATCTTTTAACAACTGTTAAAAGTACTCTTTAATGCATAAAACAGTCAAAATCTGTAAAATTAACAAAACGACGCTTGGCGTCGGCAGGCGTCTGTACGCGAAAATCTTTTAACAACTGTTAAAAGTACTCGTTAATGCATAAAACAGTCAAAATCTGTAAAATTAACAAAACGACGCTTGGCGTCGGCAGGCGTCTGTACGCGAAAATCTTTTAACAACTGTTAAAAAAAACTACACAAAAACTAAAAGAGGTAGCTGTTAGTGAACTTACGTTTTAGTCTGATATTGACATAAGAAGGTGACTTCTTCACCCCCTATCTTAATAAGCGAAGCGAGCCTATTTAGCTATGACCATCTAATCGTGGTACTTCATAAACTTGTGCCACTGTAATTCGATACCTTACAGCAAACCACCAAAGAACGGAACTCTTTTATTTAATATACTAAAAAAGAATATCCAAAAGAACAAAATAAATGTAAATTTAGGTGAGCTTCATTGTTACCCATCTAACTTTACACGTTGGGCGCCATTGCTTCCCATCTAAATTTACACGTTGGGCGCCATTGCTTCCCATCTAAATTTACACGTTGGGCGCCATTGCTAGCTTACCCAAATTTACACGTTGGGCGCCATTGCTACCCTTCTTCTACCCCTACCCAAAAGGTAGGGTATATGATCACAAAACTCACTGGGCGTGGGGATGTAGCAAGCCGAAGCACTACTTAGCCCGGATAAGTCAACGAGTGCTCCGACAAAATAAAACTAGCTCAGACCTCAGGGCGTACACCCAGTATATCTGAATAATAATTATAATTTTAACTAACTTACTTCTTTACTTACTGGTTCTCGTTATTGGGTGGTGCTGGGAAAATAAATATCGAATGCCTATATATATGGGTTATATATAGGCATTCGATATTTATTTTCCCAGCACCACCCAATAACGAGAACCAGTAAGTAAAGAAGTAAGTTAGTTAAAATTATAATTATTATTCAGATATACTGGGTGTACGCCCTGAGGTCTGAGCTAGTTTTATTTTGTCGGAGCACTCGTTGACTTATCCGGGCTAAGTAGTGCTTCGGCTTGCTACATCCCCACGCCCAGTGAGTTTTGTGATCATATACCCTACCTTTTTGGGTAGGGGTAGAAGAAGGGTAGCAAGGTCACTTTGAGCACTTGCTAAAGTAATAAAATAAGGCCTGAATAAATTTCTGTTCAATTTATAAAATTTTAAATTATTTAATTAGGTAATTGTGTTGCTTATTTATTTATAAAGTAATTATTTAAAATAAATTGTTTACAATAAGTTCCAAAAAAGTTATTTTGCTAAAATTAAATTGCTTGTTTATTCAGAGGACACAATGTCATTCGATTTAAAAGTCTTATCGCAAAAAATTTGTTCAATTCTGCTTTAGTCTTTTAATTCACAATTCTAATAAGCTAAATGCCTGAAAACTAAAGCACGTAGAAAAAAAAAGGTAAGAGTAAAAAAAACTTTTAAAATTAAATTTTATTTTCAAAAAAATTTATTTTTTTGCCATTGATGTGCCCATAAAAAATGGAGGGGGTAAATGGGTCACATGACCCCCACTTCTCGTCTTTTGAATCGAGATAAACTGATCATAATTACTTAAAATATTGAGCTACTACTAGTGCTATATTGTACCAAATTTAAAGAAGATATCTTACAAGGACTCCAGAGTTAGAGCAAATTTTTCATTTTTTATTTTTGACTCTAAAGACCCATAAAAATTTTTGGAAGCATTTTCGCATAGAAGTAAGTTAAGTCATATCATCTCTATTTGTTGCCTAGAATCCGCCATTGAGTTTATGACATGCTTTTTTGTTACACCCTGTATAAGCATTTTTGACGTAACCCACCTATCTATATTTTTGCTCAGTACATTTTAAAGCACATTATTGTCGCATGAGGTGGCGTAATGAATGTGTACTTAAAATATCTCGAAAGCTGTTCAGAAATAGCTTATGAATGTTGTATTTATTAAGTCGTATTATTATACTCCGATGATGACCTTTTTTAAGCAACAATATGCACATATTTGCCAAAATATTCTTATTTTATGCTAAATCTTGTAATTTTCCTTAAGTAATAAAATCGCTGACTTTCCTAGTAACCGAGATAACGTGATGAAATAAAGTTGTATCTCCCTATACAATAAACTTTTAATTAACTCTTGTATTTGCTGTCGCCAGTGTGGATTTTTTTCTTTATTGTTGTAAGACAGGTGGCATAATATAAGTAAATACATTGCATTATTATTATTATCGTCAAATGGTACTAACGAGCCTCCATATAATGAAATAGTGAACCTGTCAAGAGTTCATGGCTTTGTTACCTTCCTAGATTTCAATTCTTTGTTGGAGTGATCGATTACATTTTTTGTAACACTTTCGTGTAAATCGTGACGATCTTCATGCAATTATCCTTGAGGGTAACAGTAGGTATTGATCAAGTCATGTTCTACATTGAACCCTCCTTAATTTAGGTACCGTACTGTATATTTTGATATCAATTACCTAATTGGAAAACGAGGGCAATTCAGATATTTCGTATTGGAAGGAAATTACAGAAATATCTACGTTTATTGTAGAAAATGTATTTTGTTGCAAGTTTGGGTTATAGTAGAGTGTTGTAAGAGATAAATTGTTCTTTTATACTAGTTGTTTTGCTGGAACATGTTGTTAATTTATTTTGTATTTAATGTTATTAATAATTTTCGACATAATAAATTGTTCATTAATAATTAATAATGGCATGCATATCTCGCGCCGTCGAGGGTGATTTTCCTATTAATGTTTCTCTAGTATCAGAATTTCGGAACCTATTGATTTGTAAACAAATTTTTGTATTAGCGTCTACAGATAGGTTGCAATTGGCGTTGATGCTCCAGAAGACATGCGCGAGATTGCGACCATGAATTTTGTCTAGACGAGTCCATTATGAACACAAAGGGGGAAGCCTAACTTAGTTCATAGATAAGTATTAATAAATCCTTTTGGAATCGTTTGTTAGCAAGGAACTCGTTAGACGATAGAGAAGATACTCGCCTAGCACGCGGTAGGTCCAGGGTTCGAATCGCAAAATTATTATTTTTTTTTTTTAAATAAGTATTTTTTAGTTCGTTAGTAAGATTTTCCTTGCCCTTTATAGGCGAGTACTATCGTCTAACGAGTTCCTTTCTAACAAACGATTCCAAAAGGATTTATTAATACTTATCTATGAACTAAGTTAGGCTTCCCCTTTGTGTTCATAATGGACTCGTCTAGACAAAATTCATGGTCGCAATCTCGCGCATGTCTTCTGGAGCATCAACGCCAATTGCAACCTATCTGTAGACACTTGTAATTTTTGTCGGTGTCTGTCACCCAAATTAGTCAGTCGTACCGTGTCTCAACTGATGTAAGTGCCCATCTGCTTGATCTTTCCTATGACAACAGAATTTGAACCCTTTCCCTTATATAAATTCATCGTCTTTTCTATCTCTCTCTCCTTACTCTCCTTACTTTAAAACTGCCCAGCCAGCAATTCTGCGACTTGCGACCACAGGATTAGCTCGTTCAAGATGCCCTCATATCAGCTATTTCCATAAGTCAGCATCGCTTTTTGTGCACCGTAATAACTCACAAAGTTATCTCATGCTCAACAATGAATTTCCACTACGGTGGCTCCCGCAGATTTGTTTCCCTAGTGTTCATATTTTGTCGCTAAAAACCACACTTCTTTATCAATGCGTACGACTGAACTTCTTCGTAAATATCTTTTTTCCCCCGCACAGTAGCGGCTGCCTAAATAGCTAGTACAATACGGTTTGGTAAAATTATTTTATTCGAATTTGGAATCTAACTTGAAATTCAAAAAATTTCCATATAATTTATAAGAAATGTAGCCCAAATTATTTACATCTTAGTAATGGAAATAAGCTGACATTATTTTCTTGGTCAAAACTGTATTTCATTGTCATTGCGTTATCACTAGTACTCATATATATTTTTAAATGTATTTCTGTGAATGGGTTCTTACCTGCTGGATTATTAATAAATAAATAAGTAAATAAAAAGATAATAATTAATGAAGGTATTGCGTTTATCGGATTCATAATTACTGTAATCAAGTCGCTTGATATTTCATGTGTAATGTAAAAAATAATGATTCATCGTTATAAATTAGAGATTATTTTGTTCATTGAAATAAATAAATAAAAGATATGCTAATAAAAATGAAATGTTGCTGATGACATTTTGTTTAGTCAATAATGAAGTCACATAAGAAAGGTTTTAAAAAAACATAAATAAATGGTGGTCAAGAATGACAGACATGATTAAATTGAACATACACTTAAATGAAATTTTTAAAATAATTTCAATTTTTAATTTTTTTTTATAATACGCAAAACTTTCATTCCCGTTAAAAGAAATAATTCACCACATATACCGACTGCCTACGATATTACTAGCCAGCCTATAACTTCTTTGTAAAAAAAATATCAATTTCAAATTTTGAAATGTTGCATGGTTGAATACGGTTTGATTACACCAAGATCTGATTTTCATGTCCGGTTTAACCGGAAACAGTATAAAATTTTTTATTTTTAATGAAACACCCTGTATATTATTCGAAATTTAGATTGCCCAGGAAATTGTAGGTCCAACACATGTAGCATACCCTAAATCTATCTTTGACAGTTTTCGAGAAAATGGCGGTTGAAAATGTTATATCAATCATAAATTATTTCATTTTCACATAAAACAAATGAATGTAGGAACAAATCTGTTACGGTTATTTAAATTTTTTGGTGAGTAAAATTTGATAAAATCATAAAAATTTCATTTCCGGATGAACCGGAAGTGCTACGAAAAGTGATTTTCAGGCTCAAATTACTTCGATATTTTTAATGGAACACCCTATATTGAACCTTAAATTTACATTCTACTAACCTTTCTGGATATTTCTTGTTTCTGGTGTCCCCTGTCTAAATCTAATAGTTTATGAGATATCGGCGACTAAATATTCACCTACACTGTCATAAAGGCTACACAATAAAAAATGATGTTTAAACAGAACTTTGATTCAAGAGGGCTGTGTAAAACTAAGGAACTATTTACTGATTTTCATTTAAATTTTGACAGTACTGCGGCATTATTTAAAAGTTTCTCTCGACAGTTGTCATTTAATTTTTGCGTTTCATTCTTGATTTACCTTTTAGTAAGTGTTTAAGTGTTATCTGGTTGTTAAAAATGGCTGTGTTTAGGCGCGAGCATTAAATTGATATGTTATTAGTATACGAAAAGATAAGAAAAAACCGAAGGGAAGCCAGTGCAATGTATGGTCGATGTTATCCAGAACGCGACCAAACTGTACACAATATTTTCCATGGTTGGAAGAACATTTAGGGAAAATGATAATGAACATGAGAACACATTTATTGTAAATGAGGAGGCAGAGATAAACACACTGGCTTGTGTTGAGATTGATTCAACAAGTTCTACAAGGCAAATTGCCAGTGGTATCGGGATATCCCCCGAAAGTGTTTGAAAGATTCTACATAAGCATAAGTACAAATCCATGAGCATCTTTACGAGGGAGATTATCAACGAAGACTGAATTTTTGCAAGTGGTATCTAGAAACTGAGCGTTATCAGCCAAATATAAAATCATGCATTTTATTTTCGTACCAATCTCGATTTAGTAACATGGGTATGTTTAACAGGTACAATACGAAATACTGGGCAACTGAAAATAACCATCTATTTAGAGGAGGCGCTGGGCGTTATACGAGCACGCATTGTAGGACCAATATTTTTTGTTGGACCTCTAAGCGGGGCCCGGTACCTACATTTTCTACAGAACGAAATTCAAAATTTTATTGAAGCATGAACATGTCTTCTATCAGCAAGATGGTGCACCGCCCCATAACGCCCAAGTAGTCACCGACTATTTAAGTGAAACTTGTAATAATCGCTGGATAGGTACGAATGGTCCTATACGGTGGCAGGCGAGATCCCCAGACCTTACACCTTTGGATTTTTTTTGGATTTTTTTACTGGGCCCATATAAAGGAAAAGGTGTATAAGACACAACCACATAACATAGGAGACCTTAGAAATAGAATTACGCAAGTGATAAACTCTATTACTCCAATTCAGATGGAAAACTTTCTTCGGGAATTTAAAGAAAGGATTAATTCTTGCCGAGAAGTCAACGGTGTACATTTTGAGCATTTAAATTATGGATAAAATAAATTACACCTACCTATTACTTTTAGTGTTTCACTTTTGACACTTATTTTATTTTTCTGCTTTGAGTAGATTTGTGACATTTTAGTGAAGGTGATATCTTATAAACTATTAGGTTTAGACAGGGGACACCAGAAAAAAGAAATATCCAGAAAGGTTAGTAAAATGTAAATTTAAGGTTCAATACCCTGTATTAAAAATATCGAAGTAATTTGAGCCTGAAAATCACTTTTCGTAGTACTTCCGGTTCAGCCGGAAATGAATTTTTTATGATTTTATCCCAAAAAACTGAAATAACCGTAACAGATTTGTTCCTACATTTATTTGTTTTATGAAGTAATGAAGTAATTTATGATTGATGTAACATATTCAATCGCCATTTTCTCGAAAACTGTCAAAGATATATATAGGGTACGCTACATGTTTTGGACCTACAATTTCCCGGGCAATCTAAATTTCGAATAATATACAGGGTGTTCCATTAAAAATAACAAATTTTATACTGTTTCCGGTTAAACCGGAAATGCAAATCAGATCTTGGAGCAATCAAACTGTGTAGCGTATTCAACCATACAACATCACAATATTTGAAATCGATATCTTTTTTTACAAGGAAGTTATAGGCTGGCTTGTAATATCGTAGGCATACTGGGTGCTTACACATATTTTAGCTTAGATGGCCTAGACTAGAGGCCAATTTTAGATCTCCGGATACGAAGCGAAATTGCCATTTTTTCAAATTTGCTATACTTCTCAATGCGGTTCGTATCGAAGTTTTATTTTTTTAATAAAATGACATTTAAAATATCAAAATGATCGAAAATTTTAAACGCTTCAAACAAACGATGCATATCAAAATCTAAACAATGGAAACATAGACGGTAATAGAAGTTGAATAATTTTACGCCTGGAGGTGCCACCATAAACAATAATCAATTAGATAAGAACTTGTAGCAGAAACTTTCCAATTAGTAAGCACATATAAAATTTATTTAGGGTATTGTTGCAGTGTTAATTGCTTCAAGTGGCCTTAGGCTTTTTGTTTGCCAACATGGACATAAATCAGAACCCGTTGAGATATGGTGTACCTACTATATTTACATTTCTCATTTATTTTAAACAAATACACAACCCAGTTAGATTTGAAACGATCATGAACTGTGTTTGAATGACCACGTAAGTACAAATTTAAATTATCTTTCAGTTATAAGCGACAAACTTGTGAGTTAGTGTTACATATATGTATATTCTGGATATAATAAAATATACAGGGTGTCCCAACTAAAAGTAGGCACCCTGATTAACTTTGGAGATAAAAAATGTTTGAAAATTGGTTAAATACGACGACCTTGTTTCCAAGAGGGGCATATTTTAGTGTAATACTTGTATATCTATCATCATCCCTCTATCCTACACGGCCACCCACTCAAAAAATTCAAATGGCAAGGGGTCGAGTGATACATCTTTTAAAAGGTCTTTCAATTCCCTACATAAATGTGTATTTTTTTTTAACTTTTATCGATTCGTTCTTAAGGAAAATAATTTTATTTTTGATGATTACACACAATCGAAATCATTTAAAAAAATCTAAAATACACGGCACTGGGTATTGGAATTTATAAAAAAAGCTACATTTTTTAGTGCTCTCAAATCAACACGAGTTTTTTCGACAAAAAACACTTTCCTTGTCCGTTTAGTTTTAGAATAATAAAAGACTCATAAGTATTTGATAGTCCTTGAACATTAATTTGTTTACAACCAATTTTAAATCGAGATTCATTTTACCAGAGTGAGTTCTCAAAATGGTTTATACCCTTCAGGAGAGACTAGAAATTGTCAGCATTTATTTTAAAAACGATAAATGTGCTAGAGCTACGAAGCTCATATTCAATAGAAATCACCCAGATAGAAGGGTTGGTTCTCAGTACGTTTTACAATTATTGACAAAATTTATGGAAACAGGTTCTGTAGGAAACAAAAAGCATGAACCTCAGCGACCGATTAGGAATGAAGCAGTCGAAGTGGCAGTTCTGGGTCATTTGCAAATGGATAATACTCAATCGATCAAGAAAGTAGCTGAGGCTTCCGGTGTATCACGAAGCAGTGTTCATCGAATTGTAAAGGCCCACAAATTTCATCCATATAAATTTAAATTGGTACACGAATTAAACGAAGACGATCCCGATTGTCGGCTTGAATTCTGTGAGATTTTTAGTGAATAATTAAACGGTAATACCGATCTACTGTATAATACGTGTTTTTCTGATGAATCGACATTTCAGTTAAATGGGAAGGTAAACAGGCACAATTGTAGGTATTGGAGTAAAACCAATCCACATTTGTTCATGGAAATTCATATCCAAATGCCTCAGAAGTTAAATGTTTGGGATGGCATCTTAGGGGATCACATTGTCGGGCCGTTTTTTATTCCTGACAATTTAAATGGCGAAAGGTACCTCAATCTGTTAGAACATAACATCGACCCAATGATTACCCCAATTTTCGAAGAAGACGATAATCTTTTAGAGGGCGAACTGTTTTTTCAACAGGATGAGGCACCCCCACATTTTGCTATAGTAGTCCGTCAATTTTTGGATAATCAGTTTTCTGAGCGATTGATTGGAAAAAGAGGCCCTGTGGAGTAGCCCGCTAGGTCACACGCTTTAACTCCCTTGGATTTCTTCCTGTGGGGACATTTGAAATCGAAGGTATCTCTGGAGGAGTTACGTGAAAGAATTGTTTGAGAATGTCGTTTATTGACTCCAGATGTGTTCAGAAATGTTCGTACAGAATTTGAAGACAGATTATACTACTGTATGGAAGTCGGTGGGGTTATATTGAACAATACATACGATAATTTAAACAGAATTGCTTTCGATTCAACGATAATTTCTTCGAACATGGAGGGATAGCAATAAGTAACTCTTTATCACTATTCATTGCCAGTCTCTTCATAAACAGATTCGAAACAGAAGCAAGAGAATTCGAATATTTCCTTAGGGTTTGGCTTAGGTATATGTATGATATTTTTGCAGTGTTTGATTCAAAAGTCACTGTTATTAACACCTTTTTTTAAACAGTCGCAGTCGTTTCGCGTTAAATTCACTTATGAAATTGAAAACTGTGGACAATTGCCATTCTTAGATGTATTAATAATTGGAAATAATGAAAATAAGTTAGAATTTGGCATATACAAAAATATACCAGTACTCTAAGATATATCCCTAAGGACTCTCACCATTGTGCTCAACACAAAATGGCGAGTTTTAATTTTCTAGTCCATCGTCCTTTAAACTCCCCCTTCAATTAAGACAGATTTGAAAAAGAAAAAGCATTGATTAAGGATATAGCTGTGAGTAATGGAGATTTTGTAAGTTTAGTTGATAAAATATTTAGCAAACGTAAATTTAAAGAGATATTTCGAAATTCCTTGACCTTTCAGAATGAAAAAAGAATCTGAGAATTCATCACTGGTATTGGTAAGATTTTTTAAAGATATAGGTATGACAGTGGTTCATTCATCGGGAAATAATAAACTCCAAGAACTTTTAGGCAATGCAAAAGCAAAGTTGAAACAAACGTGAAGTCGGGGATTTATGAAATTAGCTGTAGGGACTGTAATCAAAAGTATATTGGACAAACTAGATGATTAATTAAAACTGGATTCAAGGAGCATATGGCTCGTCTCTAATGTCGTAGAATAGATAAGTCTAGTATGGTCTTCTTACCAGGCGCCGGCGCCGGTCACCCCCAACCACTACTACTACTGTTATTATTACTAGGGCAGCAATTCTTAATATTCGCTCTTCACATTCAGTGATTCTTGGCATAGTTCCGGTACCTTTATGACGTTGAAGTAACTGTTCTTTATTTCACGTATTACAACATCGCATCACTATTAACACAATTCTACAATTTTCTAGAATTTCCCGAAAAGAAATGCTGGCTTCTTGTAACCCTACGATTTTACCCCTTTCCGAATCATTCTCTAATTCACTTCAATCTTTCAAAATTAAAATGTGCCGAGGGTTGCAATTTCAATGTCACACGAGATAGGTAAGAGGTCTTAAAAAATAACTAAGGATTTAAAGGCTGCAAATGTCCTTCTATCCTTTTAAAAATATTGGACGTAATAAAGAATTTCCGGGCTTTTGTGATGTACCGTATAAAGTCCGTCTCTGCACGCTATTAAATCTCGTAGGAATAACAATCAGTCGATACAAAACGTTAGTTAACCTGGAAAACATTGAACACTAGATAGATGTGCTTGACGTAGGTCGCAAATGACTCATTTTATGAATAAAACAAGCATAGTATTTTTGTTTAGTTTCGTATTAATTGTGAAGACACATATGGTATTGACTTCAACCTGTTTCTTCATCGCCCACGAGGCAAATAAGGATTGAAATCAACCTAGGAATATGCACCTGAACGGACTGACATCGGATTTTATCCCAACTAAATCGGCTATCAATTATTTTCTTAGTCCCTTTTCAGAGTTTGCCTTTTATGCTTGCAATTAGTTCTACTATTGCCAATTTAGTATAGACGTTATAAGTTTAGGTCGATGTACCGGCAAAGATAAACAAAGTTGACGACGATTGTTTATTTCGCTACCTCTTAATTTAGTAATACCAGATAAAACGTATTTGCCCTTATCTGACACATTAAGAATTAAAATTCTCACATTGCGAAAAGTATTTCTGCAAGTGAACATGTAATCGTTTTTTTGTATTAATGCTTGAATACCTACTGGTTGGGATTTGTTAATAATAATAACTATAAGGAAAATTGAATATGAAGTATAATACTTTTTCATCTGTTGAAGTGTTATCAACTTCAGGAATTCCACAGGGTTCTGCTCAGGGGCCCTATTATGTGTATTATTTATAAACGACATATGCCGAGACTTTTAAACTATTTTTTTTTTGTATACTGATGATCTTTCATTGTTTGCAACTATTAACTCCGACGAAGATTGTGATTGATTACAGCATGCTGTCTCATAATGTAATCTATGGTAACAGAAAAATAACTTAACCTTAAGAGGGCTAATCGAACCAGTGTTTGTAAGGTAATTTTTCAAAATTTATTTCTTCCATACGGTTTGGTCAAATTACACCAAATTTGGAGAATCAGTAGTTGAAAGTGTACTAGAGGGTACATGTATATCTATTTTAATTAATTTTTCCTTTATGTAGGGAAAATTTATACTGTAAATATAAGTGAAATTTGAACGTGATTAGCTCCTGAATTATGATATCAATCGGTAAAATTCGAGGTAAAATTCATACATGTCTTCTAGAATGAATCTTCATAATTATGCTCAGCAAGTTTCAAACTTTTATTCCGTACTATTTGGTTAAAATGAATGACAAAGATACTTATTTAAAGTATCTTTGTCACTACAAATGGAGCAAGGAAGTGTTACCTCTATCGGGAATCGCACCTCAATGAAGTCGGTGAATAAAACGTCCAGTGAAGGTATAGTCAAGAGTAAAATTATTCAGCGGCGCATGTATAAAAAACTTTCTAGAGAGTGACACAGCTATCCGAAGCTTTTTCCCGACTAGGCCCCTTAAATATACCAGAGTGTAATGCTATGACTTTTACGAAGAAAATTAATCCGATAAATTTGTCATTTTTTTTGCTATAAAACAGTTATTTGATGTACCCAATTTAAGGATTATTTTCGATACAAAATTAAGCGGTATTCCTCATATTAATTGTATCACTGCTATTGTCGACGAAAAATCTAGGATTTATAATGAGAAACTTAAAGCACTTTAAAGATTCCTCGACCATTTCCATATTGCGAAATGCGTTTGTCAAGCCAAAATTATACTATGATGATATTATTTGGAATCCGTAATATATTCTGATTAGTATATAAATAATAATTACAGTTGTCTGAAGAAATAGGGAATATTCAATTAACAATATTGATAATCACATAATCAAAGTGACACATTTACAAAAATAAGTCAATCATAATGATATAAGTATAAATGACTGTACAAATGTATTAAAAAACAAAATGAAAAAAACATGGTCGGATCTCTGGGAAGAATTTTGCTTTACAACCCCTACAAGATATACGCTAATTCAGCCAAAAATACCACAAAAGTTTTGGCACGATAACCTCAATATTCCCCGAAAATACATCACCATAATCAACAGATTGAAGTTTGGTCACGGACGGTACCCTGCGCACCTTGCCAGGCTCAAAATTATTCCATCAAACATGTGTGAACATTGTAACACAGAGGGAGATTTAGACCATATAATTTTTAACTGTAATAAATATATAAGTGAATGCAACAACTTATACACAAACCTTATTAAATGTGGAGTTATGGCTCCATTTAATTTAGTCTATGTCTTAAGTCAAGATAAAACTGAAGTACTACAATGCATAATCAAATTTTTTAAGCAAAACTGGACTAAAAATTTAAGTGTGGGTAGATATGTACCTATTATATACACTACACTTACTTCCTTTTGTCTAACCTTTTGTTGTTTCCCCTGTTACCCGTGGCCTAATCCTGTTTGTAATTAATTAGAAATGCCTTGACAGGTCCCTAGGCGAGAAGTGTATGCCCTTGTGAACTATCCTTACGTATATATTTTGTAATCCAAAATTATAGATTAATAAAAAGAAAAATCACCCTTGTGTCCCGTCTGGTGGCCTATAGGACAAAGATGAAAATAATAATAATTAAAAAGTAAGAAATGGAGATTAGGTAAATGAAATAATGAATAATGAATAATGTACATAAGATACTAATAATAATGCAGCTTCGACCCTACAGTCAATAATTAGGTTCTGGCTGATTGGACCATGTCTAAGTGCCAAAATTAAAAAAAAAAAAAAAAGTCAATCATAGAATAAAAACAGCACAAATTCAAAATCATATTCCCGTAATTTTCATTCATCCATTTTCATCAGTGAACAATTCCGAAAACAAAATTGAAACATGAAACCCCAATGATTGATTGTTTTGAAAATAATCAAAACGTTGAAATAATCGCCGAACAAATCGAAAGTTCTCCTACTTATGAATTTTTATTTTCACCATTTTACAAAGTTCTCTCAATAGTCCAAATCAGAACATCAACAAAATAGTGTGTGTCAACTTTTAACTTTTCTTTAACTCATTCAATTTTCTAATACAACCGTTACCAAGCTTAAACGAAATTTTAAGCACACAGCTCTTCTTTCTAACGTGTCTCGAGCTTGGCTCGAGCTTGTCTCTTACGTTTTCGCATCTTCAACTAAAAGCAGCTCCGAATTTGTTCGAAGTTTGTTCGTAAATACTTTTTTCTCCCGCACAATAGCGATGCACTAAATAGCTAATACAGTAAGGTTTAGTAAAACTATTCCATTCGAATTTGGAATATAACTGATAATTCAAATCATCTCCATATAATTTATAAACAATGTGATCCAAATTATTTATTTAGAAAACGGGACCGTTACAATACTTTAGTTGTGTCTTAGGTACAAACTCGTTTATTCAAAATGGGCTTCATAGTAGCCTTTATCTGGAAATCACCGAAGTTTGAAGTTCGCAGTCCTATAACAACTCAATGAACATTTAAATAAATTATTAGGCTGATCTATAAAAGTTTGGTTCATTGACCATTAGACTATCAGTATTTTATATCGCAATTCAGATTTTTATTTTTAGTATTTTGAAGACGACAGTCATACGGCCCCATAGTGCAACAATAAGTCTACTTTTCTGTATTGTTTTTATATAGACTTCTAGCAAATCAAGTCGATTGTCTGATTATTTTAGCTCCATAGACTTCAATATTCATTCTTTTCAAACTCACTTGTGTACCCTTTTCTATTTGGCGTTTCCAAAAACAAATTCATCAACATTATCACCTATTTATACTATGTGTTTAAATTATTTAAGGTACCAGTCAAATTTTGATATTCTCAATTAAACATAAACACCACCATGAAAAAATTAAGGGTACTAAATCCGGTGACCTTGCGGGTCACTTGATAGGATTTCTTTTTCTAATCCACCTACATGAGAATCGCATTTGCAATCATTGTCGGGCAGGTAGAGTATAATGGGTTATGGCACCACTAACGAAAACCTAAAAAGAGAAAATAAGATTTTCTTATTTTTCTGGTTTCTACATACGGTTTAAATTCGGCCCATTTTTTAGAATCACTTTGTATATATTTATATGTACACATTTAGTTTTAAACTGAGCAACTGATTTTAATTCTTAACAAGTGAGAAGGAAGCAGTTTGAACATGGAAATAAAGCTTTTTTTTAAATCTACCTAAATTTACGTTACTAGTACTTGGGTTATAAATAGCCACTGCTTATTTTTTTAAAGAGTAATCAAACATTTTGCTGTTCTTTTATTTCATAGTGATTTAAGCAAATATCAGATTTGTAGGCCTGTAAATAGTCTATGTATTAATTTAGATAGACAAGCCTGATTAGAACTGTCGGTAATATTTGCTATTTAATGCCAGACTTAGCGTTTGTCTTCATTAAACGCCTACACTTCTCAGTAAGACGTCAAAAAGACTGATTTTAGATTCTTTTATAATACATGACCTCTACAAGACATCCATTTCAACTGGTAATTACAATGTAAAGCAGTTGTAAATGTGTTAGGAAAATAGAATTTTCTCTCTACATAATCACTGACAAAACAAGTTATTTAAATGTTTAATTTACTTAATAGAACTATACAGAGTATTCGAAAATTAGGAGAACTGTGAAAAGTAATGCCTTAGACAATAATAAGAAAAAAGATCAAAGGCATCGTCTGGTAATTAAAAAAAAATATGTGCGTGTGTATGTCTTTAAGTGTCAAGGGTCAATAGATTAACCCTAAAGTAAATTTTAAAAGCATTACTATTCAGCCTAATATTAACTAATATTCCATGATAACGGCAGCTTCCAAAAATTATTTAAATCAGCTTTACTTCTTCTGCCCGTTTAAGGCAAAAATAAGTTTTAATATGCTTGAAAAACCTATTTCTTAAATTCTAAGCATTTTCAAGAATATAATCAATAAATATGTTTTGAAAAGAAAGTAAAATATTGTTAATTATCCTTAAAAACCTACTTTCTGTTATCGTAGATCTTTATTTTTCTGTCGTGTATATCTCAGTTGTTTGCTTCTAGTGATATATCGGCCTGTTAAAGTTGGTTTCTACGTAGCTGACACCCCCTTCGTATTATTTTTGTAGTTTTGTGTTCTTTGTTTCTTGTTATCTTTTAGTTGTTCTGTCCTATATACCATCACGTAAAGTCTTTGACTTTGTAGGACAATTTTGGATTCAGAATGATGACTTTCGTGTCCGTCATAATTGTGTTGTTAAATTACACGTATTTTATAAAAACGTAACTTGTAAAATTACCGTAATTTATGTACACTATCTTGTAATTTATGTATATTATGCCAATTCGCTGCCTTGGAATTATAGGGTTCTATGTTACAATAATAATAGTTTACAATATATAACTTTGTTGTCTCACAATCAGACACGAAATATTCCTAAAAGGATTTATGCTACAAAGCCGTATATTTTTATCAAGAAGCAAAATAGAATTAGCCATTAGTACATATACAGCTCCTTGAGATATTTATTGGTTATTTTAAAAGTGACCAAATTGTAACAGTTGAATCTTATATTGTATTATTTATATGTGCTGCAGATTAATTCGAAATGACAGCAAATAATAATTCAATCTTTTCATTTTCTTAAAATAATATAAGAACAAATACCATTTCGATGTTACTATTGTTAGAGTGTATATTTTTTATTTTTTTTTTCTGACGGAGAACGTTTCGTGAGGCGACCACGACCACAGTTTGATCTTCGCTTTACGATAAAAACCATGAAATTTGGAGGTGGCTCTATCATGGCATGGAGCTGCTTTTTTTGGAATGGTGTTGGCCCACTTTATAGAATAAATGGTACCATGTATCTGTATGAATACCTCAATTTACTGGAAAACGTCATGAAACCATACCCAGAAGAAAATTTATCGGTACTTTGGAAATTACAGCATGACAATGATCCTAAGCATTCTACTAGAGGAGTTACTGCCTGGCTTCAAGATAATCATATAGAAGTTTTACAGTGGCCTTCTAGTAGCCCCGACCTTAACCCCATAGAAAATCTCTAGATGATAGTTTAAAATCAAGTAGGATCAAAAACTATTCAAAATTTTGACGAATTATTTATCGGCAAGAGGCAAGCATGGGCAAACACTCCAGAAGAGACATGCAAATATCCAATAGAGTCTATGCCTAGAAGATGTTTGAACGCCATTGAAACAATACCAAACTAAGTATTAATTAATAATAATAATTTGGTAAAACCGGTGTCTTTATTTAACACACTTGCGAACTTTTCTTTAACGCGCTCATTTGTTGCGTCACCTATAGCGTGTAGCAGTAGATTTACTTCTTCCACTATTTGCAGTGACTCCGCTAACGACAACGCACTGCTTTCTAATTTATTTATGCTTTCATGTAATGGTTTATAGTTCTTCGCAATATTTTTTAAAGCTGTTTCAACGGAAATATCTTCAAATTTTGTCTGGCTTCCCTTAATAGCTGTAGCCTCATCTGGATTGAATTGTAGTATTACAGCTTTTATTTGTTGGAAATATTCAGCATAATAAAAAGCTGCCTGCAACCATGCTCCCCAACGTGTAAGAATCGGCTGTGGTGGTTCAGGAATACCGGGACACTTACTATGAAATGCACGGAGACGTTTAGGAGATTTAAGAAACACTTTTTTTGTACTTGCTATTAATGCATCCACCCCTGAAAAACCTTTTCGAATAGTTTCTGCCGCAAGATGTAAAGCATGGATTTTACGCGTAACATGTATAAACGTACAACCTTGTTCTTGCAAAGAAGGGCCTACCGAACGCATTGTCACGGCGACATCAGTCACAAACATCAACATTTGACTTTTTGACAGTTCAAATTTTTCTAACGTCTCCAGCACCACCCCGGTAATTGTTTTGCTAGTACACTGACTTAGTCTTTTGCTAACTAGTAATAGTGGAACTGTCGGTTTAAGAGAGTCCAGATTTTTTTTTACAATCTGTTGTCTCATCAACAGATAACCACAGCCGTGTATTTTTTTAATTCACATTTCATCTTATTTACCATGTCTACGTGTACAGTTGGTAGATAGTTACATAACGTTGTGCGACTTGGTAACTGCACCTGGGCATTGTATTTATTCGAGAACTCTCGAAATGGTTGTTTGTCGAGTATGTGCAGCGGAACATCACAGGCAATCAGCATTAATAGTAAATCAAACATATACTGTGTTGTCGAAGGCACGCTATTTTTTTTATTTTTATGGTGTACACTATTTACGTGAAGTCCACAATGACGCTTCTCCCAGCACATCGATTCTTTCTCGCACACTTTACAAATTATTTTAGCACCATCGTAGGATAAATCCGGGAATTCACCTATGAATTTATTCACTTTATCAGCAAATGGCCGTTTTCTACCCCTGCGTACGTCTGCCATGCTTTATTATTAAATTAATATCAACAATACAGTACAACAAATAAAATAAAAACAAAAACAATATGAAATACGCCCAAGTGACTTAACGTGTACACAACTCGAAAGCTAATAATAGACTTGACTGCAAAAAGAGTTTCGCGGTCAAGCTGAATGTCGACGACAGTAAGTACATCTGTACTCTACGACCATGATACACAGAAACGATTTTCAGCTTTAATGATGACCTTTTATTTATTTATACGTCCCTTTGGCCGGGAAGTAAGCACACTTGCCTCTCATCTCGGGATCACGGTTCGTTTCCCGGTCGAGGAACTTCTCATTTAAGAATATGTGGTGTTTAAGAAACACTACTTAGATGTTAGGCAGAAGATGTCCATACTTTTAACATTTAAAATACAAAGAACGATCGTGGTAGGTTTAAAAATAACTAACTAGGAAGGGTAGTTATTTAAACTGATTCTCCAAAATGTGTGTAACGTGTTATGTGAAATCAATAAATCACTGAAAGCCCTGACGGTCATACACACCATAGAACAACTCGTTTTTAATATTTATTATTACGTTATATTTTTGTTATTATACTTGATAAGATATGGGACAGATTCGTAAATACACAATTTTTGAAAAAGTTCAGGGACATTTAGTTTGATCAGATACTCAGATTTGACCGTGTCTGCTCGATTATTTTCTATGGGGATACATAAAAACTAATGTTTACAAAAATATACCAAATAACTTGGAATATTTAAAGCAACGTATAAAACATTAAATGCGATAAATTACACCAAATGTTTAAAACATTCAACAATAATTTATTTCACGTCCAGGTCACTATCAAACAGCAAATAGACTAAATTTTGACCATTTACTGTAACAGTTTCATTATTATATGAACTTTATTTTAATTTCAATTAAAAAAAATTGTCATTTGAATGGATTGTTTTCTCATGAACTAACAACATCTATTTTATTAAAAATTGTATGTGGCCGTAAAGAGGACCGTCCATCAGACAATTCAATAAGGATGTGTCCTATGGCCTCTTTGTTCTATAAACTTGCAGTTCATAACTTCAAATACACCACAGCCAACAAATTATAACTAAACATATCAAAAAAAAGGTAATTATTAAAGTTACACTCAATAAGAATTGTGGATGAAATGAAAATAATTAAAATATCTGGTAGAAAATAATTTTAATAAATAAAAAATGTACATTATTTGATTACTTTTAATTAAACTAAAATTCAACGTCTAATAATTAAGGTAATCCAATATGACCTTTTTGGGTGTGTACTTTGATACAAAGTCCCACAATATTCTGATCTGATGTACATCTAAATTCATTCTTCCAAATAAAAATGGTTTGGTATTATTTATAAAAGAAGAATCTACTATTTCTACAACCTCATCATCAGATAATATTAATTCTTCAAGACCAATGTGAGTAACACAGAGTTTCTTAGCTAAAGTGCCACTCACATGAACGTCATCGATCCAAAAGTACTTAGTCTTCTGAGCTTCTGAGTAAAGTGCAAAAATTGTATCATGAGGATATAAAATAGCAAATCCTGAGCAGTGATTTGGATACATACTTTCGGGATATTCCGATATCTCTACACCCCATCGCCCTTCCCGTAATACTGGATTGCCGCACATTCTCGAACACAATATTTTCTTCCTTTCGCTGTTCTGAGCCATAAAAAGTTTCATGAATATTTTCAGATTTGGCATGTTAACAAATACATCGTCATCTACTTTAAGAAGAAATTTAGCTTCTGGACAATGATAAACAGCATATTTCAAAACCATTACATGTTTGTAGGTGAGGTTATGATAAGTATCTATAAAATTTCCTTGAACGAAATCTTTGTATTGTACATTCTCCTCTTCTAATGTCTTCTCAACTTCGCTTTCATTAGCAATTCCTAGCATGAACAACAATTTGACGCCTTCTTGATCTTGGCCCCAGGTTTCTCTTATTGCTTTCCTTTTTTCAAAGTTTTCAGGTGCTGAATGTACCAACACGAGTAATATAGGTTGTTTAACTCCACAAACTGAAAGTAAGTTAAACCTAAAGCTTATGTTGATTAACTGGTTGTAGTCTGAGCTATTAATTTTAGATGCCTCCAATGAGTGTATATTTAAATAATGATTATAATTGCTAGAATTAGTGTAAGAGAATTTTGATAGAAAGATCCATAATAATATAAATATTATTAAACTACATAATACTATATAATATACCTTTGCGATTTTAGGTAATTTAATGGACGGTACTGAGATGTTCATCGTACCTGAAAAAGAAAAGTATTCACTAGTTCAGATGTTCGATGATAAAATGATAAATGTAATAATTCTGAAACTTTTGGCAAGATGCTAACAACATTGGAATAGTTTCCGTAAAGAAAACATTGCAAATTGACAGTCGCGGGGTTCACAAACCACGTTGATATCACTGAAGATAAACCTATACTTAAACTAAGAACATAGTCTATTTACATAAAGTTACCGTCTCCGTTCGATAAAATATAAATACTAACCAGTCACTTAGGGATAAGCCTTTTTCTAGAATTTATTTCCTACGCTTCCAAAGACACTAGTTATTTCAAGGATCTGTATGTGCTTATTGGATCTGAACACAACTGATCATCATGTTTGTCCAACATTCCTTAAAAAACCTTTAAGGCGAGACGAAATATAGGTAAACCGGAATTCATTATTTAAGTTATTGTTTCATCTATTAGGCTCATTTAGTGAAACATAGTTTTTTCTATTTTTTTAAAAACTTTCGTGTATAAACGGTGTCAAAAAAATTTGTTGAGCGAAAATTGAGGAACATGCTTTCATTTGAATAATCAAACGCATTGCCTGGCCGAGTACACCGAGTCGCTGATTCTGCTGACGTCATTAGGTAGGGTCAGCAGAATCAGCGATAAAGACTACGTGATATGTGTTGTCATCGGACAAATATTAGTAACTTAAGGTTCACTAGGTATCCAATTTAAACCTATAAATCGCTGTTAAGATTTATTTGTTAGTAATATCGAAAAACAAAAGCTAATGATTCATCCTAAATATCATACAGATTTAATATAGTGTGGAACAGCCAAATGGAATAAATTCAGTATCTCAATTATTGTACATATTTATAGAAAATCCCGAGATAAATCGATTTTTGGAATCGAAAATGACATCCTGCAACGTAAAAATTCCATCCCTAAATTTAACCCCCCTTCGAGTGGCAGTTCAACCCCTATTTTTTAAATGGGAAGTATAGGCTTGTGATACCTCATTTGAACGGTCTTTTCATTTTATATTCAAAAATGCTATGGTTTTAATATTTATTGCAAAAATTAATGGTCTGCTTGACGAAATTCACTACAACAAACGAAAAACATAAAAACTGGCAAGCTAGCAAAAACAATTTGTGTTCTTTTTCTTTTTCAACATTATCATCTAAAAAGAAGACATAAAAACTTATTAAAATTCTTCATATCTGGCATTGCCAGTTTTGTTGAAAACGCCGTAGTTACTTACTATTGGATTGAGAGCATTAAATAGTAGACAACGTTTTGCGTATTGTTTGAGTTTTGCTAACTGCAATTCCCAAGCATGGTTTGTTTAACAGAAATGCATAAAATAACAATTATACAGATGGTTGGTTACGGAGATAGAATGCGATCACAGGCCGAAGTTGCTCGCCTATATCAAGAAAAATTTCCTGATTTGCCGCCTATATCCCAAGGTACAATTAGCAAAATTGAAAAGAAGTTTCGCGAAAATGGACATATACGGCAGATAAAAAAAAATTTCAATGCAATGAGTAACGATTAGATATACTGCTTGAGTTTCCCATTCCTCGATTGTTCGCCTATTAAAAGAAAATAAAATGCATCCTATAAACTGACCCCAACTCAGGAGCTTAGTGTAGACGATTTTGATAGAAGAACGTATTCTTCTGAACCTTTACGGTTAGATAATAATGTTATCCAACTAGAAAATGTTTTATTTTCTAATGAGTCCACTTTTACTCTTCACGGCCATGTTAATCATCAAAACTATCGCTCCTGGTCTAATGAAAATCCTCACTGGATAATTATATAAGTAAAATCCTGAAAAGGTTTATGTTTGGGTGGGGATAATTGGAGATAATGTCATTGGCCCCTTTTTCATTGATGGCATTTTGAATGGAGATAATTATTTGGCTCTGCTTCAAAATAATGTCGTACCAACTTTGGCAAACTTATATCCTGCACAAGCAAACCCACACGTTCCAGCCAATGTGATATGGTTTTAGCAGGATAGAGCACCACCATATTACCGAATCAATGTCCGGCAATACCTCGACGTAACATTTCCAAATCGGTGGATAGGGAGGCGAGGATCGCTAGAATGGCCAGCACGTTCTCCAGATCTTACACCCTTAGATTTATTTCTATGGGGATATGTAAAAGGATGCTGCCAAGATGTTCAAGGAACTCATTTTGAACATCCCCTACGTTGAAATTAAGATCTTGTTTAGTTTGCTGTAGCGAATTTCGTCAAGCAGATAGATTTATTTTTTTACTATTAATTTTTGCAACAAATATTAAAACCATAGCATTTTTGAATAGAGAATGAAAAGACCTTTCAAATGAGGTATCACAGCCCCTATTTCCTATTTAAAAATTTAGGTGTTGCAACTGCTACTCGAAGGGGGTTAAATTTAGGGATGAAATAATTACGTTGCAGTATGTCATTTTCGAATCCAAAATCGACGAGTCTCGGGATTTTTTTATAAATATGTACAATAATTGAGATACTGAATTTATTCCATTTGGCTGTTCCACACTGTATATAAAGTTGCAGGCAATACCACGGCCGTCTAGAGACGGCCGTGGCAATACTGATGCCTATTTTTTTTTATTAATAAGTAATACGATTATTTAGTTTCATAAAATGACACCAAATTAAATACTCGTATTTCTTACTAACAAAAAAAAATACGCAACAGTATTGCCTATACAGGGTGTTTTTGAAATAAGTATTCAACACTTAGGAGCATATAAAGCACGTCAAATAATGACAAAAACCGTAATACAGTTTTTTAATAAAGTGCTTGGAACTACGGCTATATAACGGTGGGTCCCTCAGAATGGTTTTTATTCATTCAATATCTTCAAACCTGTTTCAGATCAAATAATGAAATTTTGTACAACCACTAACCTTTTCAAGCTTCAAAATACGGAACCAGAATAATGTAAAAACATTGTTAGCGGGTGTGTCAAACTGGAGGAGCGGGGGTAAATATGACCCGAACTTTATTGCATATCATTTTTTTAAATTTTTGATATAGAATTATGAAATTTCAGAGTTTTCTACGTAAAAAAGTATTCTTGTTGTACTTCGATAGGACGCACCGTTTTTTAAGTAGAGTTGAAAATTTGTGTCCGTAAAATATGGAATAAATTCATTATTTCTTAAACCAAAAATATTGTGAAAAACCATCGGACACGTCGATTTTTACTTTTAATTGCGCACCTTATCCTTTACTTATTTTTTTTTTTTGGTTATGACGTAATCACTGTTTCCGTCATGACGTTATCGAAATTTCTTTAAATGGAACACCCTGTATATTTCTCCATTTTTGGATTCTGCTTCAACAGCTGATTCCAAATATGTGTCCTAAAATTGATAAGTTGGAAGATATGGCCATTTAAAAAAATTTTTATTAATTTTTGAAATATGCTAGTTTTTATTTGTTTTTTTGTTCTATCGTTATCATCTTTGACTATAAATCACTTAATAATACTTTACCCCAGTAGTGGTTTCACAATAATTGTTGTCGATTTATTTTAATTTATAACATGTATCTGTAAAGCAGAGAAATGAAATTCTTAGGATGTGTGGGTATGGTGATAGGATGTGACAGGATGCGAACTCAACAAGAAGTATATAATTTATTTAATACTTAATGACCCATAACTCAATGGACAGTGAGTAAAGTGGAAAAAAAATAGAGAGACTGGTATGGTGGAAGATTTACCAAAATGAGGTCGCCCAGGTGTTGACAAAGATACAAAATTAAATATTTTACTAGCTATTGAGGAAAATCTACATACCAGAGTTCGTCGGGTTAGTCGCGATTATGATGTTACTCAAACGTCAGTACATACAGTATTAAAATTAGAAAAATGACATCCCTTTAAGATTCAGCTTGTGCAAGAAGTAAGTGATGATGATCTAGATCGGAGGATACAACTGTGTAAAACAATGTTGAATTGAATATGTGCAATGGTGATCCTCTTCTGATAACAAATATTATTTTCTCCGATGAATGCACTTTCAACTTAAATGATGAAGTGAATCGTCAGAATTGTAGATACTGGGCAAGGAAAAACTCTCGATGAATGCGGGAGCAGCACACGCAGTATCTGCAAAAAGTATATGCATGGGTGGGAATTGTAAAAAATAGAATCATTGACTCGATGGACCGGCATATCTCCAATTTTTAATGGCCTATCTCATCTCAACGTTATTAAATTTATTCCCCAGTAGAAATAATCCCGGAAATGTTGACGACAGCTTGTGGTATCAACAGGATGGTACGTCTCCCCATTATGCAGCAGACGTTCAAAGTTATATTGACCAAATATTTCTCAACAGGTGGATGGTAGAAGTGGCCCCATCGAATGGCCACCAAGTTCACCGGACCTCAATCCATTAGATTATTTTCTGTGGGGCCATCTAAAAAACTTAGTTTATAAAACCAAACTGGAAAACTTTGTTGTATTAAAGGAGAGAATTAAAACAGAAATAAACAACATTTCTCAGGAAGCCATAAACAAGATTCAGCAACACTTTGTTTAACGTTTAGGGTACTGTGAGCTACAACAAGGAGTACAGTTTGAACATTTACTATGGAGTTTTTATTTTTAACTAACTGTTAGTTCTAGTGACTATTATCTGTTCAAACAAAGCATGAAAAATTAGTAAATTCTTATATTCAAAATGGCCGTATCTTTCAACTTATCAATTTTAGACCCTAAGTGTGATACATTTTTGGAATCAGCTGTCGATTCAGAATCCAAAAATAGTGAAATATACATTTAAAATATATGTCAGTGACATCATAACAGAAACAGTGATGACGTCATAACCAAAAAACTGATAAGGTGCGCAATTGAAATTTAAAATCGACGTGTCCGAGGATGTTTTCTATATGTTTTTGGTTTAAGAAATAATGAATTTATTCCATATTTTACGGACACATTGTATACTCTGTAATGTATTGTGGAGGAGCGATTTTTGTAGGCAGGCAATGCAATTAAAATTTTAAAGTTTGTCATGACATGCATGAGAGTGATCGCACTTCCAAAACAATTGCTAGAAACGTGGAATTTTGTTAAAATTTGAATTTGCAATTAAAGTGTAAAATATTTACTAATAAAAATGCCACATTTTCTGAGTATGTTGATATGCTGAAAACTTTGGGCGAATGCTGCTGTAACACTTTACAGAGACAAATTTCCTAGGAGAAATATATCAAATTGCAGAACACTTCTTTCAATTGAGCGGCATTTACGTGAGTATGGAACTTTTAAATCTAGAAATATTGACAGAGGCAGGCAAAGAAAATTCTAGAATGACATGCAATTAAGTTGGGGTCATATTTACTAACGCTGCGCCCCTCCCCAGTTTGACACATCCCCTGAGCAATGTTTTTAGATTATTGTGATTCCGTATTTTTTAGCATAAAAGGTTAGTGTTTGTACAAATTTCATTATTTGATCTGAAACGGTTTTTGGAGATGTTTAATAAAACCATTCTGAGAGACCCACAGTTATGGGGCCATAGCTCCCTTAGCAAGCACTTTATTAAGGTTTTCGTCATTATTTGACATGCTTTATATGCTCTTAAGTGTTAAGTACTGATTTCTAAAACACATTGTGTATTAAATCTATATGAAATTTAAGGTGATTTATTTGTTTTCGTTTCTCCTTCTCAATAGAACAACGATTTAATGTTTTATATTGGTAATCCTGGCGACGAAGGCGTGCTGCCGTCTTAAATGCCATAGCATTGAAGTAGTAAATAGAAAGAAATTAAAATGTGTTAAGCATATCATCAAGTTTAGGCAAATCATGGATAGCTAGATACAGTTTGTTATTTATAATTAAAGCATCGCCATATTTTACAACGTGTTAATATCACTTACTCGATCTCTAACTCATTTTTTAATTTATTTACGATTTGTATATACATTTATATCATCATAATTTAACTCGTTTTTATTGCTAATGTCTTTATTTAAAAAAATCTGTCATTTTATTTACTGTGTTATGCATATCTAGAAAAAATAATAAATTAATTATTTGCAGTGTTTTCTTGTTTGTGGGAACTACCTCAGTTTTAATTTCATGTGTGGTTTTGCGACAAATATCGCTAAGTCATATCTAGATGATTTTTTATACAGATACATGGAACTGGTCTAGATAAAATGGAATAAGAGACATGTAAATATTTTTACACCTGCCTGTTGGTCACGATGTATAAATTTTGCAGTATAACATTTTTTTAAAAATGCCGGATTTTCGGATATTCTCAAAATGTATAAGCCTGACAAAAATTTGTCTATCTGTCCATCTGTATTTTTCTACAGTTACTATAAAAATGAAACTATTAAAAAAGGAAAAAAATTTCTTGCAAAACTCTGTTTCTATGAAATAAAATAATATACAACATACATAATCAATAAATAACCTACGCCAAAATGAACAGATAGATAGTTATGTATCTTGAAACACTGAGTTTTATTTTTCATCTAATACTATTAGTTATAGACAATACTTCGATATATAACTTACCATAAAAGAATTACAGCACACACCTAAATATAAAATTCTAACAAACCTGTTGTATTGCTGTGATATGTAATAGAAATTAATTAATGTTCCTCTATCTAAATCTAACTGATAAACTGGCAAACAAAATCAAAAAAAATTATAGAAACGTGGCTATAGCTGATTGGTAATAATAACGTTGTTACAAAATTGAAAAAAAAAACGATGCAATTACTTTATCTGATAAAATTCGAATTGCAAACAACATTTGTAGGTAAATATAAATTAATAGACATAATTTGTATGTATGTTCCATTTAAGTTGAAAAATAATATTATTTTTTTGCTGTAATTAAAAATTGCTTTTTATAGTTTCTAGGGTCCTGAATAATCATATATGTTTTGATACATTCAAAACTTACCTGATGCGATAAAATATAACCCGCAAAATTTGGAAAATCACATTTGACAGTCTTTTTTATTACAAAGTTTACAATCACTCCAATAGGCCAAAGCAAATAGGGGTCTAGAAAAATCACTCAGAAATCAGAAACATAATAATTTTGCAATATATATTTATTCGGTCGGATCTGAGAAAACATGTTTAAAAAGATTTATATTGGTTATTTATAACAAAAAGAAAAAAATAACGATACATACATTGGTTCTTGACTAGTAATCGTATAAACATTTGAAAAAAAACAAAAAAATTATTTTTTTTACTTATTGATTTGTTGCCTCAACACGTGTAGAGTTTTAATAAAATATTTTTGAAACATTTAAAAGCTAAAGTTTCTTTATTTTTAATAAACAAATTAGAACAAAATGTTTAAAAAAAATTATTATTAAATGTTACACACAATAATAATTATGGGTGAAGTGATAATAATTAAAATATCTGGTAGAAAATGATTTTAATAAATAAAAAATGTACAATATTCGATACAAAAAAATTGTTTTTAACTAAACTAAAAACAATGTCTAATAATTAAGGTAATCTAATATGCTCTTTTTGGGTGTGTACTTTGATACAAAATCCCACAATACTCTGATCTGATGTACATCTAAATTCATTCTTCCAAATAAAAATGGTCTGGTATTATTTGTAAAAGAATAATCTACTATTTCCACTACTTCATCACTAGATAATATTAATTCTTCAATGCCAATGTGAGTAATACAGTGTTTCTTAGCTAAAGTGCCAGTCACATGAACGTCATCGATCCAAAAGTACTTAGTCTTCTGGGCCTCTGAGTAAAGTGCAAAAATTGTATCATGAGGATATAAAATGGCAAATCCTGAGCAGTGATTTGGATACATACTTTCGGGATATTCCGATATCTCTACACCCCATGGTCCTTCTCGTAATACTGGATTGCCGTACATTCTGGAACAAAAAATTTTTTTTCCTTTCGCTGTTCTGAGCCATAAAAAGTTTTATAAATATTTTCAGATTTGGCATGTTAACAAATACATCATCATCTACTTTAAGAAGAAATTCAGCATCTGGACAATGATAAACAGCATATTTCAAAACCATCACGTGTTTATAAGTGAGGTTATAATAAGTATCTATAAAATTTCCTTGCACGAAATCTTTATATTGTGCATTTTCCTCTTCTAATTTCTTCTGAACTTCGTTTTCATTAGCAATTCCTAGCATAAACAATACTTTAACGCCTTCTTGATTTTGGCCCCATGTTTCTCTTATCGCTTTCCTTTTTTCAAAGTTTTCAGGTGCTGAATGTACCAACACGAGTAATACAGGTTGTTTAAGTCCACAAACTGAAAAGTAAGTTAAAGCTAAAGCTTATGTTGATTAACTGGTTGTAGTCTGAGAATAAAGAGCCATTCATTTTAGATGTCTCCAATGAGTGTATATTTAAATAATGATTATAAGTGCTAGAATTACTGTAACAGAATTTAGATAATAATATCCATAATAACATAAATATTATTAAACTACATAATATTATATAATATACCTTTTGGATTTTAGGTAATTTAAAAGAAGGTATTGAGATGTTCATTGTACCTGAAAAAGAAAAACATTCACTAGCTCAGATGTTAGATGAAAAAAATGTTAAATTTTAATAATTGTGACACTTTTGGCAAGATTTTAACAACGCTGAAGTAGCGTCTGTAAAGATAACATCCCACATTCACAGTCGCGTGTCTCTCAAACCAAGTTGATAACTTTGAAGGATAAATCTATTATTAATCAACGTAGTCTATTTATATAAAGTGATTGTCTCGGTTCTATGAAACATAAACAGACTGTCCAGTGGACCAGTCAGTTAGGGATGGCCCTTTTTCTAGATTTTATTTCCTATGCTTTCAAAGACACTAGTTATCCTAAAATTCTATATGTTCCCCTTAAATCTAAGCACACCTGATCATCGTGTTTGTCCAACATTCCTTAGACTGAAACTGTACATATATATATATATATATATATATATATATATATATATATATATATATATATATATATATATATATATATATATATATATATATATATATATATATATATATATATATATATATATATATATATATATATATATATATATATATATATATATATATATATATATATATATATATATATATATATATATATATATATATATATATATATATATATATATATATATATATATATATACATATGTATATATATATATACATCATATACAACTACTCAGCGGGCAAATACCCCGACCTGCATTGAATTTCCTTCAAATCATATTTAATAACATTAGTTTAGTCCACCTGGGCTAGGGGTCGCCGCTCTCGGTACTTGCTGTGATACAAGTCGCTATCCGCCACAGAGACATCTAGGATGTCGGTCGGATAGTAGCATTCAGACCATATGAGAAGTTTCATACCTCTCACCACTATTCACTTCACCTTAGTTAGTATATAACTAACACGTTAGCCACTATCATTTGTCTGTTCCATAACCTATGGCATACTGAAGAGAACAAATAAGTTCGAAATCGATCTATGTCTGGTTAGGAATTGACAAATGATATTGGCTATCGATCTATCATGATTTGAAGGTGTAATTCAATGCAGGTCGGGGTATTTGCCCGCTGAGTAGTTGTTTCCTTCAAATCATATTTAATAACATTAGTTTAGTCCACCTGGGCTAGGGGTAAAAATGATTTTTTATAAGAAAAAGAGAATAGATGAAGAATTGAAAGAAGAACTGTCACTAAATATTTCTTCAAGAGGATACTATTTTTATTTTAAAGTCGCGTTGAGTGCATCCCTCAACGACAGCATAACAACTTTATAAGAAGTTTCTATTTAAATTTTTAATAATATAAAGTCGATTAGAAAAAAGAAAACAAAACCGATTTATAAAACGAAATTTGTACAACTGTTAAAGAGTTTGATTACATTTATAAAGTCCCTAAGACCCCACGTCCAGTTAAGGGTTAAATACACTCAAACAGTTTCTAGGCAACAATTTTTTTTACAATAAAAAACAAAATTGTCTGTATTTTTTGTCATTTATATGATATTACTCTTACAAACAATATTTAATTATTTGTAGCTGTAAGACTCACCTTTCAGATAAATTCACGTTTCTTTACTGAGCATTTTAAAAGATTTATAAAAAAATATGGGAATATTTGTAGATTTTATCTTAATTTCTAATCCCAGTCTTATTTCAAGTATCATAAATAATATTATTTAATCAAAAAGATAAAAATAAAAATATATGTAATTTATAGATTTTATTAAAATATAATAAGAATATCATGACAATTTGTTTCATTCGTTTATAGTATCCATTATTTTGTTTATAATTGTTTTCTGAAATCGCTTAAGAATGTCTACTATCTCGGCGCAATTTCAAATCCTAAAATACGCTATTCTAGTATTTTAGTCCGTTGCTAAGCAATCATCATAAAACAGTACGAGAAAGTTACTTTTCCGACCTGAGCCTGGAAAGTAACTCTCGTACAAATTTTTTATATACAACGTGTCTCAAGTAAATTGGGCACGACTAATAACAGAGGGTTGTCTTTGCTAGTAAGTGGGTCTTTGTGCAATAAAATACAGTCTAAGTTAGGCCCCTCCTCTAGCCAATAATGTGTATTTAAGGCGTGTCGTGTGTTGTAAATCGCCGCCCTTACGGCAGAATGAGAAGCTCGGGGCGGGGCGACGTTAGTTAATATGTTATTCACGTGCCCACCTGACTCGCTGATAAGGCCGATGGGTTGGGCTGCGTAGGAATGTGCGCATATGTACAAAACACATATTGCAGAAGCTCTTGAGACACGGTGTATATTTTAGTCAGTAAATAAATACACGCAGACAAACCAACTCGCAATTAAAATGCATTTTTAGTAAAAAATAGAACATTAAATTTAAAATCACATTTTTTGCAGTTGCTACTAACTCTGGTGGTGTCCCAAACAGCTGGACATCATCACTACCCATTTTAAATATTTCCTAATATTTTTTTGGCACTTATAAGTATTAATGCGAGATAAGCACTGAATCTGACTCTTGTCTCAATAATAAATAAACAGTGATTGTCAAGGAAATGATTTCATAAGGAATTAAACTATAATGAAAAAATGTTATGAATTAATAAAAATTCCTTAATTTATAATAATATTGATTGCGATTTCAGAAAAAGTTGTATGTGTACCTTGTAGTAAAAGCATATTCCCGAACTTCAATGCTTGTTGGCCTCGGCTTAACGCCTCGGACAACAATTTACATTGTCGTTCGAGAATGTATTGCCTTTACTACTAGATACACAATGTACTATTATCGTCTGAAAAGTACTTTTCGTCCTAGAATGAAAAATACGACAAGTACTTTTCGGTCTGAAAAGTAGTCGCCTAACAACCACAACAAAATGAATACAGTTTTAATTATATCCAACTTAATTGTCAAAGCGCACGTAAATACTGATTATTAGTCTCATTACATGAAAGGCTGCCACTTCAGGGTTAGAAGCTTCGGCCATTATTTTTTTTTGGAATTTTTAGATTTGACATCTCAGTGATGACCAATCGACTAACAAAACTCCATGTAGATAACGATATTTTTTTCGATCGATAAGTTATCATTTCATCGCTGTCTGTGGGGTATTTTAATAAAATTTGTTGTTTCAACGTATCAGTCAAATTTCTACTTGTATAAATTATAAGATCGATCGATCGATTCATGATTGATCTATATTTATAAGCAATTTATCTATACCATCATTGAGTATTCTGTGGATTATTTTGAAATAATCATTAATATATTAATAGATATGCCTTGATAGTAAAAAAGTAATCCTACTCTTTACGTTTCTCAAGTAAGAAGCATCTTATGTGTAGCATATGAGGTCACAGTTAAGTGTCTAATCAGTACGCAATCGATTCATGGAGTTTGGCCTATCAAGTCATCCTTCACATCGAGCCCCACGCTTAAGTCCAGCTGCACATGCAGCCCGTTTAAGGTAGGCAAGGTATCATTAAAACTGGGACATGGTTTTATTCAGCGATGAGTCTCGTTTCGGCTTGCACAGCGATATTAGACATTTAAGAGTTTGGAGGATGTCAAGGGAAAGATACAGCCAAAAAATGTATCTACCCCACCGTAGCTTTTAGAGGAGGTCCCTCCCTATAATATAAGTTATGGATAGGGATATGTATTGGAGGACGCACCGATCTGTACATTTGCAGGAGAACCATGACTGGACAAATGTATGCCAGTGACAGACAACTTTTCAAGCTGTTATTGGAGGAAATTTTGTTTTTATTGATGATAATGCTATCCCCCACCATACTCAACAAGTATTCCACGTTCTTGAAACTTTCGGGATCCTCTCCACCGCGTTCTTCTGACTTGCATGCCATTGAACATGTGTGAGATTTATTGAGTAGGGCGCTTGAAAACCATCAATCGGCTCCACAGAACATTAGGGAACTGTCACATATTCTTCCTAATTTATGGGCACAGATACCAGAACATGTAATCAACCACATTATCAGAAGCATACCCAAATGTATGCTTGAATTAATTAGAGTGAGAGACCAGACAGACGAGATGTTGATGATAGGTTTAAGACATTGTTGGTTCTGCAAGGCTAAACACTGCTTAAACTAAAATTATTTTTCCTCGTTTTTTATGATCAAATTATGTAAAGAAGTTAATAAAGAAGTTGTCAATCTCCCTCCCCATAACGATTTTTTTTAGTTCAATCCTTTTATGAACATATACAATATTCTTATCTTTCTGTGCGCAGTGTAGTCATTAAAGGATTGTAAAAGTTCAATTATAAATTTGCTTAATAGTAAAGGAGCCAGCATCACTCTTTTTTTAAAAACCTGCTAAAATTAATTTCTTGTTTATTTTTGTATCATATTTAAGCTGTGTTTTTACAGAATCGACTCCTGGCAGGCGCACCAGTAAGCAACGCTTGACAGGAACATTTCAATTATATGAAAAAAAGTGTCAATGCTATACATGTTTAAAGCTGAGATTCTTTGTGTTCTTTATTGACATTACAGTATGACGGAAAATGATTTCCTGCCACCTTCATTGTAGACCGGCGTTCTCCTGGCGTTAACATAAACATATAATAAAATAAATATAGTTTAAAAAAACTAAAAAACACGCTTTTAGAGCACATTAAACTAAAAAGTGAAAAATAATTATTAATATAAACTGAAAACAATAATGAACGAAAAATACTAGTATTATTGTGAAAAAAGCGTGGGTTGCTCGATATACGAAAAATATGGCACAAAGCGCCCCACGCTTTTTTTCACAATAATACTAGTATTTTTCGTTCATTATTGTTTTCAGTTTATATTAATAATTATTTTTCACTTTTTAGTTTGATGTGCTTTAAAAGCATGTTTTTTAGTTTTTTTTAAACTATATTTATTTTTCACTTTTTAGTTTGATGTGCTATGAAATCGTGTTTTGTAGTTTTTTTAAACTATATTTATATTGCTTATTGATGCTGATATTATAACATATTACGATCCAACAGATATTTCTGAATAAAAAAAAATATTTTTTTATTTCAGCCATGGGAGTCCGTCGTTTCGCGTCGACTAAGACTTGTCCGCTCGGCAAACGACCGAACTGAGAATCACGGAATATACTTACAATATTAAGCCTCTTGCTCTCACGCAGAGGATACGTGAGGAAAGGACTGGCGATCCTGATCAGGATAATGATATAAACTTATCAAATTATTGTATTGTTACCGGTTTTTCGTAAGTGTACAAAGTTTCAATTAAATCTGTCCGTTTAAAGTGGGTCAAAATCGAGTCCAAAGAGTCGGTTACAAACAAACAAACAAACAAACATACAGGTGAAGCTAATATAATAATAAAAGCGTGTAAAAAAAGTCAATTGACAGGAATGTTTAAAGCTAAATTTTTTTTGGCATAGTTTATTACTTGAAATTGTTAAAAAAACTTATGCTGCTGGCAATTCGACTGAACATTACTTTAGCAGGAGCAAGCAAAGTTGTTGCACAGCGAATATACATGTAATCTTTCAGGTTTTTAGTGTCGAAATTTGAAGTAGATGTAACGCTCATAGACAATTTTATTCATCCATCGTTTTTTTCTGCTGTAAAATCAATTTATATTTGATTTACTATTTTTTAAGGATTCTCAATGCACTAAATAAGAACATGTATCTTTATTTCGATTGAGAACCGTTTTTAGATATTACCTACTTTTGGGAATACACTATTTGTCCCCTCCTTCTTTTTGTTTATATGTAGCCGTATTTTTACGTATTTTTCAATCGTCTACACATTCTATACCATGGAAGAAGAATCAATGGTATATTCCTAAAATCCCGTCACATTCGAGATGGAGACATGATCGATATCCATTAATCTAAAAATCTTAACCCATAAATTCTGAAAGAGACAAAAGTTCTAGGTATAACAGTTTATTAAATTATTTTTTAAAATTTTAGCCCTAGACAAATTCATTTTTCATAAAAAAACTCGGTATTTTGTCTCGAATATGACGTCATGCCCCTGGAGTAGCATACCATGAAGTTTGTTTATGCCGATTGACGTCTGTGAAGTGGTAATTGAAAATCTTGCTAAAATCAGCGATATAGGTAATACCAGCTTTTCCTTCTGATACTTTATCTGTAAGGACCACATTTAATGAATATTTTAATAATATCCCTAATATTTTATTAGGTGGCATAAAGAGGCAAACTGATGTATCACAAATTAACAAAATTAATATGTGCACCTTTTTTCAAGACTGTGGATAAAACTGAAATATCTGATGTGATGAAAGGTTTAAAAAACTCAAAATCACATGGATATGATAACATTAGCGTAGATTTATTAAAACAATGTTTGCCTTTAATTACCAAGCCTTTAACTATCATAATAAATGCATCGTTCTTGTAGGGTACCTTTCCGGAGAAACTTACAATTGCAAAAATCAGACCTTTATTTAAAGCAGGATGCAAAACCATAGTCGAGAATTATATGCCTATCTCTATTTTAAGTTCATTTTCTAAAATTTTTGAAAATGCGTCTTGAATAGATTAGTAACTTTTTTTTTAAATATAAATTATTCAATGATAATCAATTTTGCTTTCGAAGAGGTCGTTCCACCACAACAGCTATTACAGAACTCTTAACGGAATTATATGATAATCTAGACAATAAAAATAAATGTATAGGTCTATTTCTAGATCTTAGCAAAGCATTTGACCTTGTAAATCATGAAACCCTCTTACAAAAATTAGAACGATACGATATACGTGGCGTATCGCTAGAATCTATCTGAGTGGCAGAAAGCATTATGTCCAAATAGATGATGTTAAATCTAGTCAAATGGAAGTTTCAGTAGGGGTACCACAAGGGTCTGTGCTTGGACCTTTACCATACATAATTTATGTTACAAACTTTAATAATATTAACTCAATTCTTTTTGCCGATGACACCTCACTTCTTATTAATGCACAAAAAACTGCAGATGAAATTCTAGAGGCGAATGAACAACTAAGTAGCGCTCAAAATTGGTTCATATTTAATAATTTAATTTTAAATAATGATAAGTCTGCTTTTATTCACTTTAATACAAGTAAAAACAATAATCACCATAGCCTTTTAATAAAATCAAATGGAAAGTCTATTCGACAAGTTGCATCAACTAAGTTCCTAAGTTTATATATTACAACAAATTATTCTTGGTCGATACACATAAACGAAGTTTGTAAAAAGATAGCTCCAATATGCTATTGTATCTGTCAACTAAGACACGTTATTAATAAATTAGTATTAATTGATTACTATTATGCGCGCTTCCATTACTAATTAGTTATGCTGTAATTGCTTGGGGTTCTTCACCTGACATGGAAAGAGTTTTTAAATTACAGAAAAGAGCTGTGCGTACTATAGCAGGAGTTACCAAGCGCACTAGTTGTAGGGATATTTTCAAGGAGTTGGGAATATGCACATTACCACGTGTTTTTCTTCTTAATTTACTGATATATGCTAAATGTTAACTAACCAACATTTCGCTTACTTCAAATCACCTTTATAATACACGAAATACTCGTACGTTGGAAATTCCCCATCACAGATTGACACTGTATGAAAAGAGTCCAAAGTACTTAGCTATAAAGGTGTATAATAAGCTGCCTAATTTGTATAAATGCACGACAATAAACGAAAAAAACTTAAAAACGCAAATAAAAAAATTACTTCAAAGTAAATGTTACTATTCTTTAAATGAGTACCTTAATGACAGGCTTTAAAGTTTTTAATTTTAGTTTTTAATTTTAATTATATATGAATATTTATGTATTTACATTTATATGTTTGTGTTACATTCTTATATGAAAATATTATGTTGTGCTTTTATAATGTGTTTTGTACTATTAGATGTTTTTACAATAACGTGTAACTGAGTGACTTATCCTATATCATTTATATGACCTTTTGAATGAATAAATATTGTTACTATTTCTTTTTTTCGGATTATCCGATGACGGACAGTCCTCCCGTGGCCTCTGACGCCTCACGGGAGTCACGCCGGCACATCAACTACATCCACTCCCCACATCCCCCAGGGTTAGTGACTGTAGATACCATAATCGTGTGCCCTAAGCAGACGGGGAGAACCTAGAATGACCGCCTTCTGCATTTGACCTGCCAGCCACTCGGCTGATTTTCGGCAGGTATGATCTTCAGTTCCGAGAGCAGCGTAGGCTTTATCCCTCCCAGTACACCGATTATTGGGATGACCATTTTTACCGAGTAGCTTGGGTACAGCACTTGGAGCTCGTACCGGAGATTGCGGTATTTGGTCCGTTTCTCCTCCTCAAAGTGATGTTTTTCTCCGCAGGTGCCGAGAACTCGATGACATACATCACCTTGGGTTGATGGTCGAGGAGGACTATGTCAGGCTTGTTGGCTTGGATTAGCCTGACAGTCGGGAACGAGTAGTTCCATTAAATCCGGCATTTCTCGTTCTCGACAACGGAATCAATATCTCCGGGGATGTAAGACAGCACTGGTGTCTGGTCTACCCTGTACGAGTGCCTTAGATGGTAGTATAGCACTCGTAAAGCCGCGGTATGTCGGTGGATGTAGGCCGAAATCGCATATATGGGGCATGCAGAAAGTAAGTGCATGAACGATTTCGGCGCCTGATAGCATGTCCTGCAGTTGATATCAGGAACCTCTACACGCCACACGCGGCTACGGTAGACCAAGGTGTTGATAACACCATCCTGGCAGGCCATAATGAATCCCTCGGTCTCTGACTTAAGCCCGGCTGACCTTAGAAAGACGAATGTCAGCCTGGTCGATAAACCCAGTGTTTCTATGTTCTTATAGAAGACACCATGCTGGGGTTTATCGACGTGCTGCTGAAACAGATTTTTCTGTTCGGCAGCTCTGATTCGGACTTTCAGACGATTTGGCTGAAGTTCGGTGACTGACTCTACATCAGCACCTTATTATTATTATTATTCCCACATATTATAATAGAGTAATGTATTATAACAATATATTGCTAATGATTTCTAAATTATTTAATATTTAGCTACAGACGCTGCTGTAGAAAATTATGAAGAGGACAAAAAAAAATGACAACAATAGCCACGACAGAGATTTTGAAACTGAAGACTTCCAGTTTTCTAAAAACAATTTTGTATGAATCGTTTGTTAAAGATTCGTGTCAATAAATCTTTTTCTTTTTTTGATAATTTTTTTATACTTAAAATGTTTGCATTTTCTATACGAATGGTTTAATTTTCAAATTAAAAAAAAATATTGTTGAGACAACTAAAATGAAAAAAATTTATCGAAGGATATAATAAACACATAAATTGACACAAGTTCCTATCTGTGTGACTTGCCTTGCAACAACTTTTCATGCTCCTGCCAAAGCCATGTTCCGTCGAATGGCAGGCAGCAGTTTTTTAACAATTTCAAGTAATAAACTACTGGCAATTTTTTTTTAGCTTTAAACATTTCTGCCAATTGACTTTTTTACTACATGTTTATGATATTGGCAGAAGAACGCTGGTCTACAATGAAGGGGCAGGAAATCATTTTCCATCATATTGTAATGTCAATAAAGAACACAAAAAGTGTCAGCTTTAAACACGTATAACATTGACACTTTTTTAACATAATTGAAATGCTGCTGCCCTTGGTTTGTTCCGCTAACGAAGTGACTGGAGTTTGTTTTGTGGGTAAGTTACATTAATATAGAAAAAAGATAAACCAAATTTAAACGAATACATCAAAAAGTGACGCTCGCTCCCATAATACCATTGAACTAAGGAGGATTACAAACACCTATTTAGAGTTTGTAGTCTGTAGTAAAATATCTAAACATGTTGTATTAAAATTTTCGCGAATACTACCAGGTCCATAGTGTAGTTCGTTAGAGCGAGTGATTACAATCGTGATTAGAAAATTTTCTATCGTAGCTCCGGGTTCGATTCCCGCCACTGGCACTGTCACTGTCGGTGGAATGGTTGTATGTCCACGTTTTTTTCTAAGCTTCGGCTTTGGATTCGGTGATTGTCTAATTTCTTTGATGTTTATTATTATTACTAATAAAGTAAATGAGCAGACGAATTTCCACTCCCTCTCCGCAATCCTAACCTTAATAAAATCAAAAAACTTCACTAGAAAATTCAAGGATTGACTCTTCAGCCGGTTTTTTTGAAATTGTTATTTTTAATAAATGTATTAAGTATTATTAGACTATGTATTGTATCCGTTCCTAAAGAAGAATAAACTATTTTCACATCCACATCTGAGTTTATGAACTACTACGTGGTAGTCATAATTTTAAAAAGATCTGTTAGTTGAGGTGGCTGGTGTCTTTCACCCCAGGGCATGATTATATATGTAGATGCGTTCACCTGCTACGGGGAGCAGGTCGGGTCAACCGTCCGCGCGTGTGGGTGCCACAATGGGCAATCACTCACCATCTCCCGACAATACGCTTTAGCCAGTGCCTTATTGCCTTGCCTTCACTTGCTTTCGTGCCTCTCACGCTGAAGTGTGAAACCAACCCATGTACCATTTATAAAAAATATTTTTAAACTTACCAGGACAAATATTTGATCTTAAAAAATTGATTTTGTTTGAATCATAGGTAAATATGTCATTATGTAGTATTTATCGTATTATGTATTGTACACACATTTGATGAAATAAACTCTGTATTATAATTGGACAATTTTATTATGTCGGAAAAAAATTGCATCGATGTCTGTTTTACAATACTCTGAATTATGAACCCAGTTAACTAAAAAAGTGGATACCTTTTTAAATATCGTGTATCCTCCCATAGTGACAGGTCCGAACGTTTTTCGGATAAATGGGCTTCAATGCAAAAAATACGCGTGTTTTTTTTTTCCAGTAGCGCATCCTGTATGTTACAAAATGACTAATTCTAATTCTTTAATTCCTGACGGTGATCGTTGACCTATACCGGGTGACACTGAGATATGGTACACACCCTTTTTTTATTTTTAACTTAGAAAAATGATGTTATATATAGTCAATACACAAATAAAAAAGACATTATTTGACTTAAAAAAAAGTATTTATCAATTTCAACGGAAATGATAGCAACTTTTTAATTTTAACATGACCCCCCGGCAATATGACATGCTTGAGTGTTAGGCTTTTGTTTTTCTTTATTATTAGCGATATATTATTAAATGCAGAAAACGCAGTGTTTATAATAAATTTAAATATACGTTTCAAATGAAGTTCTCTTATTTCTTTAATGACTGTATTATTGTATTATGTACAGAGACGTTAAGTACAATGGCTTGAAATTAATTATTTTTCTGTTTCTATGAAGTAACTTTTTCTTAAGAGCTCTGTAATATTAGCGTTACCAAAGAATCACTACAAAGTAATATACTAAAGTGTTCTATTTAAAGTTCCTATAACGTTGTCGGGAAATTTTCTACAACTTTAAAGCTTATTAATAAAAATAACATTATTTCTACGAACGAAGATATTTAAAGTGATTTTTACTACTTCCCACTAGTCCAAATTACTACAAAGTTGCGTATACCTTAAACACCTACTATAAAGTGATATTAACTTTTAATTCAACACTTTCTTATTCGGAACTAATCGAACAAGGCGTCAAAAGGTAGTAAAATGCAGTAAACTATCCACCGACCTTTTATAGAAAGTTATTTGATTGATTAGTGGTGAGAAGTATGAAACTTCTCGTATGGTTTAAATGCTACTATCCGACCGACATCATAGATGCCTCTGTGGCGGATAGCGACTTGCGAAGCAAGTACCGAGAGCGGCGACCTCTAGCCCAGATGGACTAAACTACTGTTATTAAATATGATTTGAAGGAAACAACTACTCAGCGGGCAAATACCCCGACCTGCATTGTATTACACCTTCAAATCATGATAGATCGATAGTAACAGTAGTTTAGTCCACCTGGGCCAGAGGTTGCCGCTTTCGGTACTTGCTTCGCAAGTCGCTATCCGCCACAGAGACATCTATGATGTCGGTCGGATAGTAGTATTTAAACCATACCTCTCACCACTACTCAATTTACCTTAGTTGGTATATGACTAGCAGGTTAGCCACTATAATTTGTCTGTTCCATGACTTATGGTATACTGAGGAGAAAAAAATAAGTTCGAAACCGGTCTATGTCTGGTTAGGAATTGATAAATGATATTGGCTATCGATCTATCATGATTTGAAGGTGTAATCCAATGCAGGTCGAGGTATTTGTCCGCTGAGTAGTTGTTTCCTTCAAATCATGTTTAATAACTGTTTGATTGATACTGAACCAACCTTTATTTGTTGAAACAAATAAATAACCAGGTTAGGCAACTTCTCGGAAGAAGAACCAGAGTTGAAATAAAGAATGTAATTTATTGTGATTGTTTGTGATTTACCGTTCATTTTTATTAATTAAAATTTCGTCCACTGAACAAATTCGCGAAATTCAGACAAATTAATAACTTAGGGAAGTTACAAAAAGTTTCAGATATGTGAACGATAGGAGATAAGATGGCAGAAAATATGGATAAAAATGTCAATTTTGGCCAACCACAATGAATTTTGTTGGTAATCAATGTGTAAATCCCTGAGTTAATCATTTGTTTGATTTTCGCTATTAATAACACTTCCAGTTGACGCTTAGTCAGTCATTAACAATAAAAACAATAAAATTATCTTTACCTATACTCCATTCATTTCATATAAGCACATAAAAAGTTCTAGCATAGGCGCGCGGTATAATATAGATACATTTTGTGTATTTATGTAATACACCGAGCGTTTATGCTATAGAACTATGCACGTCTGAAGGTTGACAAAGGGTCGCTCTGCGAGCCCAGGTAAATAAATTGTATGTGCTCATATGAAACGAATGGAGTAGGGATTGAATCAGCCAGCTCTACCAGCTTAAAAGTGATGGTCGTAAAGTACGTGGAAACTTTGCAGTAGCCTTTTCGTAGCAGCGTAGTAGACGTTAGTTTAATGCTACCTGAAAAGGTTGAAAATGAAAATTTGATAAATTCAGTAGGCTGTATTGTTTTTGTATTCCTGAAAAAAAGAAAACATATATAAAAATAGTGCATGCTGTTTATCGGTGAACACGTCGTTATCACGCCTATACGACCAATACCTATATTTAAACGTGACACAAGCAAATATGATCCTAAATACAAGTATACATAGATATGTAAGCTGTCTATTAAACTATTTAACATGTAATAGTGGTAGCTCTACAATCTGTAGATAGATAGAGGTGAACACGTAGGGATAGGTTGTTTTCAACTTTAAAGAGAACTAAAACACATTACGAAATTCAGTTAGTCAAGAAGAACTTGCCACTTTGACAGTTCTGTTATAAATGGTTAAATGAGCAATACACTGAATTTTAATTATATTTTAGCAGAGTTCGCAAGTCAAATGTTTGTTTTTGTTTTTCATTTTGTCATTTATATGTTTTGTTCAGAATTAAAAATACATTGGTTAATTCTTTTTAAAATAGATACAAAAATATCTTGTATTTTTACTTAATTTTTATGAAGGATTGGGACTTGAAGGTGCCAGACAACTTTTGCCTAGGGACACATATACAGTAATCCGGTCCTGTTTACGAGCAACAAATTTCAGATCGTTTATTTGTAAAAATAGTTGTTGTGTATCATTGTCTCCGTGTGATTGTTTCTCTTAAAAATATGTAGGTGAGAGTCACAGGAATGCTGAACTTTCGCTCTAAACTTAGGATTTCGTTATACATTTTCGAGTTATCTGTTGTGATGTATTGGGTTTCACCCACTTAACAACTTATTATTTTATTACTAAAGCAGGCGTTAATAGGTAAGAATCGCTTTGTTAATTTATTGTGATTTAATAATAACTACTTAAAAGAAACAACTATCAATAAATATAGTTGGATAATAAAAACGTAGTCGAGCAACTTTAAATGGGTTTTTAAATAATAAACATTTAAACACAGCTTTATTTATTACCGCTTTAATTATTTATTGATTATAAATATGAAAAATAATTTATTTTTATGTCTTTATGTCCTAAATAAACTACAAAATAATTAACGATAGATAAAAAGCACTGCCTTAAATGTTATTATTATTAATTGATTAATTGTATTGAAACGGTAGCTACTTCTTTAATATGCATTTGCAATATACGTAAATATTATAATCTAGTTTGAGTTGATCGTCTAGTTTGTCCAACATACTTTTGATTGCCTAAAAGTTGTTTAGGTTTATTTCCCGAGGAATGAACTACTGTCATACCTATATCTTTAAAAAAATTTCCAATACCACAGGTGAATGGAGGATTATATGGAACCCATATAAATTTCAGATTTTCTCTTTCATTTTGAAAGGTCGAAGAATTCCGAAATGTCTCTTTAAATTTACGTTTCTTAATTATTTTGTCAATTAACACTAAATTATTAAGAAAATGTCGTCACAAAATAGAAAACTCAAAAGATTAATAAGTAGTACTTCAAAAGAAAGTGTTCCTCAGAAAATTCTCATCATTGTAGAAAATCTTTTCTCACAGTCGTTTGTTAAAGAAGAAATTGATCTTCTTAACAAGGGATTAAATTTTGCATTACCTCTCCCTGAAGGCATTCTAGATTAGACTGTTACAAGTGTTGAAAGCTCAATTCAATAACTTCCTGATTCCTCTAAAGTAAAGGATTTGTCAGAGAAACTTGCAGGAATCAGATTTCCACAAATATTGCCACTAAAGGAAACAGAAAGTCAGAATTCACAAACGATAGAAAAACGTTGAAACGGTTGTATGAGAAGGATTGTTTTTTACTTAAAAGCCGGTAAGGGTAATAAGTTTGTTATTTTAGATAAAGAGGACTATTATGAGAGGGTAGACAATTTGATTAATAGTGGTCCTTATAGTGTATAAAATCAAGAAATTTATAAGTAAGGGAAACAAAAAATTAATAGCCAACTACATTTATTCAGAAAAAACAAATTATGACTCTTTTCTCCGGATGGGGAAGTGAGTAGTTAAATAGACAAACTAAAATAAAACTAAACAAAATCAGAAACATAGACGGCATTTGCCTATTTAACTACAAAAATATCAGATCAACTTAATTTATTGTTATTGGGTGCCACTATATTTTAGATTTAGTCTTTACCAGAATCTCTTTCCAATTTAAACCACCTGCTACCGTTAAAAGATAGAAAAACTTGTAACTACTTCCAACAGTCTTTCATTTCGTTACTTATTAATTACAAGAAAGGGTCAAATATAGTTTATAATTCAAGTTCAGAAACACGGACCGATTTGCTAATCATTAAAGTCAGTTGGACAATTTACTTTACACTAGCGAGCATTTCCATCTGACACAAGTTAACGTATCATCGTTACTAGGTATTTAGTTTCTATAATTTAGGATGGGATGAAAGGGGATGAGGTATGGACATCCGTTTAATTTCCGATATTCGATCAGTGAAGTTAAGCAGCACTGATCGAGTCCGGCAATTGGATGGATGAACCACGGCCGTCTCTAGAGTAGGCCACGAACTAGGAAAAGTGGCAACAATGCACGTAGTGTGCCTAGTTCCATTAAATTACAAAGTGTGTATGGCTACATTTGGTCGGCTCTTGTTTAATTGCTGGAAATACATATTTTTATTTTGTAATAATAGTGTAAGTGTCTTGCTAATTGAAGTGCATTTAGTTTAGATTGTGTGGTATCAATTATAGGGTGTTGCGATAGTTTTAATCGAGTTTATACTCTGTTTAACAGTGCGTCAAACCCACCTAACCTAAAATATGCCCCGGCATTGTGTTGTACCCGGCTGTAAAACAAATTATATTTCTACTACGAAAATAGAAGGTGCAAAGACCACATTTAGTTTCCCTAAGAACGATGAATTAAGAGAAAAATGGCTTAGAGCTATTCCCAGAAAGGATTGGATACCATCAAAACATGCTGTATGCGAAATACATTTTGATCCTGGTGAGATTATTAAATTTGATAAATATCTTTTACCAGATGGAACATTTAAAATGATTCCTTATAAACCAAAATTAAAAGAAAATACGGTCCCTTCAATTTTTCCAAATTTGCCTCCATACTTATCTAAAAAGACACCTGTCCTTCAACAAGATCCGCAAAGTAGGCGCGAAAATCAAATTCGTGAACATGAAATTTTAATCCAAAACTTTGAAAAGTCAGATATTATTGAAAATTATGAGGAATTTAATAACTCTTTTTCAAAAAAATTGAATATCTCTGATAGCTGGAATGTAAGAACTTTGACGTCTAAAGTTGTATTTTACACGTTAAATTTATTACAACATGCTTTGATTATTTTAAAAAAAGCCTCACAACTTACCGAAACTGATGACACATTTAGATATTGTAAACAACTTGATATTGTTGTGGATCAGGTAGTTCAAATGACCAACTCAAAAAAAATATTCTACTTCCACTGTGATAACTGCATTTATGATATATATTCAATCACCAACAACTTATAATTTGTTACAAAATTTTTTAATTTTGCCTACTAAGAGATATCTTCAGTATCTATCATCAGGCATGGATGTTTCTCCAAATACGGAAAACAATAACAAACATTATTTAAGGAATATGTCGTCCTTACTTTCAGACACTGACAAAGTGGTAGTGCTCCTGATTGATGAAATATATATTAATTCCAGATTAGATTATCGGGCTAAAAGTATTGTCGCAATCGCTTCTAACAAGGAACAAGTGGAGTTTGCTAAAACTATTTTGTCTTTTATGATTTGCTCTGCTTTTGGAAATTTTTGTGAAATCGTCAAGTTACTACCTGTATTAAATGTTACTGGAAAAGAAATATATATAGAATATAATTAGCATGGTTCAGAATTGTGGATTTGAAGTTTTAGCTATAATTACGGATAATCACAAAATCAATAGAACAATGTTTAACAATTTTAACAATTTGCCTTCCAAATCTAAAATTGAGACATCAAAATCTTCGGAAAAACAACAGCCACAACCAACAGAGACGGCCGTGGCAAAACCTTATAATTTTATATCTAATCCTTCTGATCCCAACAAAAAAATATTTCTGACGTTCGATGTTGTACATCTCTTTAAAAACATTAGGGGAAATTGGTTAAATTTGAAAAATATTGACAATACTTTTGTATATCCAGATTTTAAAACATTTAAAATTAAGTATGCTAAATTCAAAGATATTCGCGACGTATATTCCAAAGAAAAAGATCTTGTTGTTAAAAAGGCATATAAATTAAATTATAAATCAGTTTATCCTACAAATCTTGAAACACAAAAAGTTTTTTTGGTGGATAATGTTTTTCATCATTCAACTATTGCAGCTATGAGAGATTTTAATTATGGCGACACTGCGGACTTTTTTAGAGATAATTAAGCACTGGTGGGATATTGTTCATAATACGAGTGCTTTAATTGGAAAATTCAAAAGAAATGAATGGTCAAAACCAATATACTCTGTAAATGATTCAAAGATACAGTTTTTGAAAGACTTTGTTATTTGGCTTGACGTGGCATAAAATAGATTTTAACGGGCACTTAACTCTGCGCCTTCTCGTTGGTTTTGCTAAACAATTAAACATCATTTTTTTCTGTACAAAATCAAGCATAATTCTGTACACAATTTCGTGATATTTAATTGACCGAGCAGAGATTTAAACTTCGATTGAAACCTCAATTGATTAAACACATGAATGATTTATAATAATCTCTATCCTAGCTAAACAAACGTATCATATAGATTTATGAATCAAAACGCACTATAAATAAATAAAATACAATTCAAACAGGGCCACCTATCTTTAGAGACGGCCGGCGGCCGTGCCAATGCTAATGCGACAGTTGGTCTCTGTGATGTCGTCGGACTACATCTTTCCTTCTATGCGGTGTTGCCACCTATTACTTCGCGGCCTTGTCTAGAGACGGCCGTGGATGAACGATAGCTCGTCTAGCAGTCGGTAGGCTGTCAACAGACAATCCCGTGAAGGCCGCTAGCCTGATGCAGGCGGAGAGGTGAGCCCGGGTGGAGGGTCGAAGAGACCTACCCAGGAGGTTTGCCACTCTGCTAGCGGTGCAGGCGGGCAGGCCCAGGTGGTGGGTTAGTTGACAGTCGAGGACCGTGGCTCGGAGTCCACGCTAAACTGTAGGTCCCTAGGTAAAAAGGGCCCATTGTGGCCTACTTGCCTAGTAAAATAAGTAGCTACTACTAAGTAGCTACTACTAGGATGGGATGAATTAACGTAACTTTAGTTGTCGTGCACGATCCAAATATAACCATAATTTCTTACTCATTTTCTCTGCAAAATATGAACAGCCTTCTAACACATACTTGGGTATCACCTTCTGATCTCGTGTACCAAGCAATCATTCCAAGGTAATAGCTCAGGCAAGGAAACTCTACTAAAACTCCAGGCTACGCCACGCATCCACACCGGACCGTGGCTCCAGCTCATCTTCCAGAGTTAAAACACCCACTCAAAATCGTCTGTTCCGCGCGCACAGGCGATGAAGTTCCTTACTCAACAAAATTTACACAATAGCGCCACAATACAAACAGGGGTAGGACAATAGGATTTAATGAAATTATTTTAATCGAATCTGGAATTTAATTTATAACTCAAACCATTTTATTTAATTTATAAGGAATGTGATCTAAATTATTTATGTCCTAAAAACGGACCGTTCAATAGAAAGTTTTCTAGAAATCCATTACCAAAAATTGTTAGTAATGTAACAAATATACTTAAGTCCTGTAACAACCTTATTACTCCAGCTTTAAATAGGAGGTTACATGTAACTAATCCAACTGCACCTAGACTGTACTGCTTGCCTAAGATAATAAACCAAGAAAGTCCCATTTTATCAGTAATTGAATCGCCGACTTACCACCTACCTAAGTTGTTAACAGAGGATTTCGAAAGTTTACGTATTGCACCACCTAGTTTTTCTGTGATTAATTTCAATAATTTCATTAATAAGGTGAAAAATATCCAGTTACAAGGGGTGAAGTTATGATCTCCCTCTTTTACTACATTAAATGAAATTAAAAATGAAAACAACAAGTAATTGTAATAAAAGAATATCGTTTTAATTAACTTTTTTATAAATATACCAATAATTGAAACTAATGCTATAATAATATCATTGTAAATATGAAGATTTGATTTATTTTCATTCAATTGTATTTTTGTGTTTTTCCTCATTTTGTTAATTACATTTTCATTGTACTCTTCATTCATTTGAAGATAAGGTTGAATAGATGAGGTACTGCCATGGCCAGTTATTTTTATTATCTCTTGATGCTCTATTTTAACTTAGGTAAGATTTAATTCGACTACTATGCTACTACGGCTACTATAATTTGTGATTTTCCTTTTTTCTGTGTCTATGCCAATCAATTCTACCTTTTTCTTAGTCCACTTAGAAATATCATAATGACCTATTGGCGAATTCATTAAAATACGTATTTTTAAAGCGATGTAATTCGAAAGAAATTAGAATCACCCTGTATTGCATATAAACAAAACGATTATCAAGATACTTGAAATGCCGAAATGAGAAACTTCTTGTAATCCGTTTGAACTATGATCTTCCTTTACTCTATGTTTAGCTAATTACTTTCAACTCTTTTGGTTAACGGTCATTAAGGATTGACCACACTCCCAACAGAATGTTATTCTATCAAACCGTCTCTATAAATATCAATTTAATTGATTGGCCAATAAAATTTTATTTTCTTTGAATCATCCGCATAAGAAAATCTTTATAATTGAGTAAGGGAAATTTATAATATGGCTACTAATAATTAATTAGCAACTATTATAGTAGTGTTTGTTGGGTCATAGTTTTATTCGTTCTTCAATTTAATGGAAATACGCCTTCATAAATCACTGCTTCGAGGTAGCTTAAGTAGTTAGTTCGTTGTTCGTCAGTGGTTTGTTGAATAATATCTGTTCATAGCCATGAACTTATGTAAATCCGCTTCTATTCATAAATGTAGAAATTTAAATCTAAAAAAGGAAACACATACACAAAAGAATTAATAATAGAGAACTGAAATTTATGTTAACACATCTTTTAAAATTGTGAATATATTAGATGTGAACTAGCTTTAGTTTTTATTGTGATTGGAAAGAAGCAAACAAGATTTTGAAATTTTTAATTATACACATCTTTAGAATATTTACTGTTATTATTCTGATGTCATATTTTAGTTTGATAGCCACTTTTGCTGCCCGCTTCTAAATCTTTTGCCGAATCGTAGTTTATTCTATCCCAAGCATATTCGCAAATTTTTGGTGTCTGAATTTTACCTTCCCTAATATAATTTTATTGCTCACCTAACCTTACATTGAGATGTTTATACGATTCTCCCACATAATGTTTATTACACTCACACTGAATATTGAATTTTGCTCATAGTTTACAGGTTTTGCATGGGCTTCAAAATATTACTGTTTGAAACACTCAGGGATAGATACAAGGGGGCGAAGGGCTGATCACTCCCCCTCCGAAACCAGATCTTATGAGGGTGTTTCAAAAACATCCACTAAGTTTTTGGGGCATGATTTTTGGCGAAAAATAAGTCGAAAACTTCACATACACTTATGTCCTAAATGGTTTCGCTTAGGGTGTCGAATATTAAAAAAAAAAAAACGATTTTTCCAAAAAATCTCAAAAATTAGAATATTGAATATTGGCATGTTAGTATCGTATAACTAAGCGTTTTTACGTATATTCAGATTTTTACTTCCACCAGTGGCGTAGGATCAACATATACAATAATATTGCTATAGAAAAATATGATACGACACTGTTTTTTATTCAGTTTGATGACGTGTGTCCCCGGATAAAGTTCACTATACTTTTTTTATTCAATTTTTCGAAAAAAGTAATTCCTTATAAAAAGTTTTGCTTAATTTGAAAATTCAAAAGCCGCAATTAAATCATCGAAAAATTATACAGGGTGATAAAAAAAAGACGTGAAATTTTTTTCAAGAGTAAATTACCAATATTTTTCTTTTTAGAGAAAAATATCATGAATAATAATTGTTCTTCATAATCATAAAACTGTCTTAAATTAAGAATTTCGTTGAAAAAATTGGATGCCATTGAAAACCAATATTTTCAAGTTAATGCTGAAATACCTTGTTACAGAATGAGAAACTTCTCTATTTTTTATTTTAAAGAAAAAAATATATTCTTTATAAAAAATTTTACATTTTTCTCTAAACAGAAAAATATTGGTAGTTTACTCTTGAACAAGTTTCATATGTTTTAAGTTTTTGATCACCCTGTATAATTTTCCGAACAGTTGATTACGGCTCAAGCAAAACTTTTTATAAAGAATGATTTTAAAAAAAAAAATGGAAAATTTCAAAATTATAATTATTGTGAACTCCATCCGGGGACACACTATACAATATATAATGTATTTAAATTATACTCTCTGGGCCCAGTACTCGTTTGTAATCAAACTGCAGCAATTTTTCATCTTCGTATTGGTAGCGTGACATAATCTTAAAGGTATTTTGTTATGGTTTCCATGCAGGTGCAATCATTGAAAACATATCTTGATGTCTCCTGCTAACGAGCTACAAGTGAAAGATTATCTGCCACGCACGCGTCATCCTTTCTTACAAAAAGACTCCAACACCAACCTGTTTAAGCAGGGGTGATTTGGTGGAAACAAAAATTATGCATTTTGTATTTACTAGGGGCCCATAGGTAATTGTTTGCGCAATGAATGAAGAAAGTTGGCACCTGTGCCTAATACGTTATAGGTACTAGATATATAAGAAAAGTTATAGTGCTAATCCCGTAATTACGTCATCCCCTAAAGTTATGAAAGGGTGAAAACTTTAAAATGCTATATTTTCGTAACGGAATAAGTTAGCGCATCATTTTTACATGTATACTCATGTACGCGAATGATTTAAAATGAAACGATAAATTACGCAAGTAAATTTGAGGCTAGGGACGTAGGGGTAGATCCGTCGCTATGGGTTGTTTACATCTTGCAAAAAAATGAAATGGTTTAATTATTCTTTATATATCAAAAAGAAGTATCAAAATTATTGCATACTGTGTTAACAAGCCCGACCTTGGCAGAGCTCTTGCTGTATTATACAGTCTATATTGTATATAATGTTGGTTTTCGGTTAGTAGCATAGGTTTATGTTTTATGAACAATTGAGGAGCGTTCATTCAAAAAGGGATATGTCCACATTTTTTCAAAAAACGTTTTATATTATTTTTCCGCTAACTTATATCACTTTTATTGACCTAATCATTCTAATCTGTTTAAAAGAAGACACGTTCCGGTGAAATTCCCATATGAAAGTACTGTGTTCGGTCAAAAGAAGACATGTCCGTAGTATATGGTTGAAAAAAAATATTCTGGAAAATCTAATTACAAATGAGAGAAAATAAAATGTTAGGACCATTCTAGAAAAACAATTTAATAACGAAGAAATTAAGTGGCGGACTCTTCCTGACTCAGAGTTTTTTAAAAGATTTTAGAAGATAAAGTAACAGAAGAAGTTTCAGATGGAACAGAACAGGAAATTGAAACATGCGATTGCCTAGAAAGTGTAAATGCACATTTAATATACACAATGGCATATTACTTTGTTGTTTTTTACTTTAATAAAAATTTAATACGTAAACACGGATTTAGAATTATTTATCCCAGCTACGTCCAGGCATATCAGGATATAAATATTAAATTCAAGCAGAACCAGACATGTCCAAAACGATTTTCAATTTTTTTCTTAAAATATGAACTATATTCAAAAAACTTTCTTTGTAGTCTGTTTTTAAGTGGTAAACAAATTATATTTTCACACATTTAGAAATACAAATACATTTTACAGATCTTAACAACAAACGTTCTTTACGTATGTTATTGTTATATTACGTTAAATACGTAACAACGACTGTAACAGTACTTATGTAGGTCTATCAAAACAATATCTGCATACATGAATAAACACACACACACACACACACACACACACACACACACACACACACACACACACACACACACACACACCTGTTCGCCAATATTTGCGACACCTCGACATAGGCCGCACATGTGGCATCTTTTAAACTGTACATATGGTAAATATAGCGGCAGCGCCACATGTCTGTAGCTCTTTTCCGTTTATTGATACACTCCATACAACTCTAGAAACTGAAATACCGACTTGGGACACCTGGTGTCATGTTAATAGCAATCCATACCGTGGGTATGAAACAGCCATAAATATTTATGAACATGTAGAGTGTATGATTGTGTAACCAAAATACATACTTATGGCAAATGGTGCCACAAGTAGGCACAACAAAATTACACATTTAGATGTATATGATTGTGTTACCAAAATACATGCTTACGACAAATGGCGCCACAAGTAGGTACAACAAAATTACACAGTATCTTTGTGTTTGAAGAATATCCACTAAGACCATGTTGCAATAAACGGTAAAATCCAATTTAAAACTAGAAATAGTTACAAACAATTTTTTTCATTGGCATTGGTCAATTCATTTTCTCTTTTTTTTTTAATTTTTGGTACATAAATATCAGCTTTAAATATCAAAGGAAAAGTCGGAAGTTGGTTTTCAACAGAATGTTACATAAAATGGAAAAACTATTAAAAAATGCATATTTCTAACGTTTCGAAAATTTAATCTGTTTCTTTTTTTTTTATGTGTTTCCTCCCTCAAAGTTTTTAGATCGTTTTTTGTAATGTGTAGAATTAATTCTACAGATATAAGGTGTTTCAAAAAACATGCATGAACGCACAGCTGAAAATTCGCAATCCAAAAATAACAGAAAAAGTTCCTATAAACGTGTCCGGAAACGCTTCGTTACTGAGGTACAGAGTGTTAAAAGATACAAAAGATCGTTTTTCTTAAAAAACCTAAAAATTGCTTGGAAAGCATTAGTTGAAATTTAGAGTAAGTATGTACAGCACAGGAAGTAATTTTGTCACAAACGAATTTAATTTATTTCCATCAGAGGCGTGCTTATGGGTAATATCAGTAATATTGCTGTAAAGAATAAGGTACGCCACTGTGTTTTTGTTATTTTCATTAAGGCTGGGAATTTTCCAGATTTTAGTATTCGAATATTCGTTCGAAAAAATATTCGAATATTCGAACTATTCGGATATTCGAATATTCGGATTATTCGAATTATTCAAATAGGTATTCGAATTATTCGGATATTCGAATATTCGGATATTCGAATTATTGGAGTATTCGGGTATTCGAATAATTCGAATTATTCGAATATTCGAATACTCGAATAATCCAAATTATTCGAACAGGCATCCGAATAATCCGGATCCTCGAATATTCATTATTAATAGGTATAGCACTGAATACTAGTGAATAGTGAATACTCTATTTGAGTATTTGGTTGGATAGACCACCATAATAGTCGTGACGTAATCCACTAAGCAGGCAATTTGATTTGCATTCCATACCCACAATAGGGTATGCCTGCTGTACATGTGCTTTAAGGGTCAGAATTATTTAGTTAGTATTTTATTTTAGGATTGAGGCGCTATTGTTCACATTTAACTATTGAAGCTTAAATAAAACGAAAACAGAGCTAGTTTATTATACTTCTGTGTCATAACTATTTTTCCTTTTCGAAAAAAATAAGTGCTCTAAAATTAGAATGTTTTTAAAAAAGACGCAGATTGTGAAGGTAAAACAAATACATGAAAAGTCAATAGTTAAATATTTACAGGTTTTCTAAAATTTAAAATTTAATTTTAACCCCTGCCTTAGTACAGTAAGAATAAGGTCGAGGCGAGAAAGAGATGGAATTGTTTGACTGGTAGTAAAACGTGCCACTAATGTGGTCTATTTATATATTTGGATTTTAGAATAGGTACCTAACTATACCTACTATCTACCTACTTTGGTTGGATGCATACTGCATACCTATTCGTACATAATTTAATATAGTTTAATATTCAAATATAATCGAATATTCGAATACTCGAATATATTCGAGTATTCGAATATCCGAGTATTCGAATATATTCGAGTATTCGAATATTCGAATACATTCGAGTATTCGAATATTCGAATAATTTCCCATTAGAATAATTCGTATTCGAATACTCGAATATTCGAATACTCGAATTATTCGTATTCGATTTCCAGCCTTAGTAAAAACCTAACTGCATTCGACTAATTACTTAGCTTATTCTTTTATGCTCATTTCAAATATTACATTTTAAAAATTTTGTTGTTTTTGGGATATACTAAATGGATATTTTTTATGTAGCTTATATAACTCCGTTTTGGTTAATAATTAATCGATTCAGTAATGTAACTGAAACACACCTACTGAATATCAAATTTGTATATGTGGTTCATATGCTGTGGCTTAAGACAAAATTAGGCAAAACTGACAAAACACTCTGTATATTGGTAATGAAGGTTGTAAAAAAAGCTTTATCCCTATTGGCATTTTTCAAAAAAGTCTACTGACAAAGTTACAGCGATTGTATGTTACTTTTGTTCAATCCTGTATATAGGTTGTGCGATTTAAATAAAATAATTCCTATATTACTCTGTGTACTCGTAGTTTATAGAATCATCACAGTGAAATACGTCAGACAAAAATCTTCGTAAAATTTTATCCAGTCATGGAACTTGGAACAGACAAATGATAGTGGCCAACCTGCTAGTCATAATAATATACTAACTAAGGTAAATTGAGTAGTGATGAGAGGTATGAAACTTCTCGTATGGTCCATAACCTATGGCATACTGAGGAGAACAAATAAGTTCGAAACCGGTCTATGTCTGGTTAGGAATTGACAAATGATATTGGTTATCGATCTATCATGATTTGAAGGTGTAATCGAATGCAGGTCGGGGTATTTGCCCGCTGAGTAGTTGTTTCATTCAAATCATATTTAATAACAGTAGTTTAGTCCACCTGGGCTAGAGGTCGCCGCTCTCGGTACTTGCTTCGCAAGTCGCTATCCACCACAGAGACATCTATGATGTCTGTCGGATAGTAGCATTTAGACCATACAAGAAGTTTCATACCTCTCACCACTACTCAATTTACCTTAGTTAGTATATGACTAGCAGGTTGGCTACTATCATTTGTCTGTTCCATAACATATGGCATACTGAGGAGAACAAATAAGTTCGAAACCGGTTTATGGCTGGTTAGGAATTGACAAATGATATTGGTTATCGATCTATCATGATTTGAAGGTGTAATCCAATGCAGGTCGGGGTATTTGTCCGCTGAGTAGTTGTTTCATTCAAATCATATTTAATAACAGTAGTTTAGTCCACCTGGGCTAGAGGTCGCCGCTCTCGGTACTTGCTTCGCAAGTCGCTATCCGCCACAGAGACATCTATGATGTCTGTCGGATAGTAGCATTTAGACCATACGAGAAGTTTCATACCTCTCACCACAACTCAATTTACCTTAGTTAGTATATGACTAGCAGGTTGGCCACTATCATTTGTCTGTTCCATAACCTATGGCATACTGAGGAGAACAAATAAGTTTGAAACCGGTCTATGTCTGGTTAGGAATTGACAAATGATATTGGTTATCGATCTATCATAATTTGAAGGTGTAATCCAATGGAGGTCGGGGTATTTGCCCGCTGAGTAGTTGTTTCATTCAAATCATATTTAATAGAAATTCAATGAAAAAATTTTCATAAAAATTTATTCACTATAGACGGGTTCTGAGGTAAAAACCTAACTGTACTCGACTAACTACTTAGCTTATTATTTTCCGCTCATTTCAGATATTACATTTTAAAAATTTTGTTGTTTTTGGGATATACTAAATGGATATTTTTTATGTAGCTTATATAACTCCGTTTTGGTTAATAATTAATCGATTCAGTAAAGTAACTAAAACATACCTACTGAATATCAAATTTGTATACGTGGTTCATATGCTGTGGCTTAAGACAAAATTAGACAAAACTTACAAAACACTCTGTATATTAGTAATGAAGGTTGTTAGATTGAAATAATTTGGTCCCAAATAACCTATGGGTTATTACTTACTACCGAAAAGAGAACTAGAAACTGCTTCGGAAAAATTAAAAAAATATAGGTTTTAATGGAAACGTGGAAGACGTCATATCTAAAAAACCACTAATGAAGAAAATGTATTTATATACGCATCAGTATAAAAAAGCTTTATCCCTATTGGCATTTTTCAAAAAAGTCTACTGACAAAGTTACAGCGATTGTTTGTTACTTTTGTTCAATCCTGTATATAAGTTGTGCGATTTAAATAAAATAATTCCTATATTACTCTGTGTACTCGTAGTTTATAGAATCATCACAGTGAAATACGTCAGAAAAAAATCTTCGTAAAATTTTATCTAGTCGTTTATATTTTTGAGGAAGATACATTTTAGATGACTCAAATTTTTACATAATATCAGCAAAGCTATTTTATAGTACAAACAATTCTGTAGAAACTATTAAAACTTATCGATGATTTTTCAATGCATAATAAATAGATAGACCCAATCTAAAGTGCGAAATTTGTAAATAAATTAAATTAAAAATACTATATGTGTGGGTACATACACAATCACCTTATTAGATCAGCTTACTGGAAATAGTCGAAACTCGCGATTTAAAACACACATAGTGTAACCGTCTTTTGGCGGAATAGAGAGAGATACGCATGTGTAGTTTAATGTGTGTATCTTAATAGATATAAAGACCGCATTGTGGTATTTATTTATTATTCGCGATTGAAGCGCCATCTATCCGTGAAGCTTCTGGTGCCACAGTGATAGCATTGTGTGTACCACATACTAAAATCCGCATTGTGGATACATACACACGAAAAATTGAAAGTAGGTATAGATCGACTTGGTTTGAGATGAAGAGTCCAAAAAAACATGATTTACTCTGTGGCAACGCTTGTATGGTGCCATAAAATTGAACAGGTGCCAGACTACAGCTCCTTGCACGCACATGGTGCCATAGGTAATGTAAAACACACACACACACACACACACACACACACACACACACACACACGCACACGCACACGCACACGCACACGCACACACACACACACACACACACACACACGCACACGCACACGCACAAATTCATCGAACAAATGGCGGCAACTTAGAGCAGCTTAGATTTGTATGGATTGCAATATTTCTGTTAACTTAAAATAAAAAGTTCGCATATTCAAAAGGGCATCCATGTGCGTCTCAAGGAGCTGTTTCACGGAATGATCGTCATGATCATCTAGTAGTCCCCAGAAAAAACAAACAACGAGTGATTTCTGCCACAACAAAATGCTCAAAATGTGTGTGGAAGTTCATGTAAAGTGTTTTATTAATTTTCATAAAAAATAAATATATATTTTTCTTTTCTTGACCGTTAGTATTAAATAATATCTGATAGTTTTTTTTTGTGGGGATTTCGGTCGGGTATAACTAATTTTTTTCTAACGTTTCAGTTTATTACAGCATCATCAGAAAACTACAATTAATATAATATTTTAAAAACATAGTTATGGTTATTTTACTTTACAATTTACTTACACTATTAATTATTAGGTATTTGTTTTAAATTTTGTTACATGTTATTAGATTGTCTGTTTTAACGCAACTGAGATATTTTAACATGGTTTGTAGGCTTTTAAAGTTTTGTTTATGTTACAGAGATAACGTTGGAAATGTATACATATGATTTATTGTAGGTGTTTTGCTTAAATAGTGAGTATATAATAAGATATATTATTTGAAGAATTATTATTTTGTATCGGTAAGATGTAAAAATTGATTTCATGTTGTAATGTACCCCAATCATTTAATTAAGTTAAAATAGGTTTCGCTTAAATGTTCTACACCAGTGCGATTATTTATGTCTTTTTATTTGCAGCATTTCATGTATGTTTCTTCGGTTATAGTTAGGTTCTTTTTCTAATATTTGTATGTTGTTAAAATTAAATCGGTGGTTTTGTTCTATGACGTGTTTGACTAAAGCTGTCGTGTTTTGGTTTTGAGTTTTTATGCTATATTTGTGCGTGTATACTCTTTTATGTAGATGTTGTTTAGATTGACCTATATAGGTACCATTACAGTCGTTGCACTTCCACATCTAATATACAGACTAAATAATCTAAGAAAAAATAAAAAAAATTTTTAGAAGCATATACGGCCTACCAAAACTGCATAAAGAAAATATTCCATTAAGACCAATAGTAAGCAATATAAATAGTCCCACATATAATCTCTCACAGTTAAGATACTAAGTAACGTTTTAGGAAAAACTGAATTCTTTGTTAAACTCATGGCAATTTTGTGAATTCCAACAGATTTAGCAATAGAATGTATAAAAAATAAATGGTCCGAAATTAGTAAATATTCACCCATTACCCAAGACGAATTTATCAAAGCAATAACCTTATGTCTAAACTCTATATATATTTCACGTACAACAATCAATTCTTCTCACAAATTTTCGGAACCGCCATTGGGCCACCTATATCGGCCATTATAGCAAATTTAGTAATGGAAGAATTAGAAAATAAAGGTTTAAAATCACTAAACTATAAACCAAAATTCTAAAAAAGATATGTAGATGACTGCATTATTTGCTTACTAAAAGATAAAATAGAATATACGGTTAATATTTTCAATAATTATCACTCAAGGTTACAATTTACTAAGGAAATAGAACAAAACAATAAAATAAACTTCTTAGATTTAACAGTTAAATATAATAAGGACGGTATTATCGAAACCAACTGGCACACAAAAGGAGTGTGATCGCAAAGATACTTAAATTTTAATTCCCACACACCAAACAACTACAAAAAAAGCATCATCAAGTCTAACAGATCGTGCCATCCAACTTTCACATCCAAAATACAGACCAAATAATCTGAAAAAATCAAAAAGTTCTAGATGCAAACTCCTACTCTAAACACTTATGAACCAATAAAAAACAAGAAGACACAAAACCTATATTAAAACAACCCGCACACCAAATAATAGTAATAATAAATATGCGTCCCATGCCATACATACCAACAGTATCCGAAAAAATAGCAATCGTGTAATGTACTCTCGCTTGGAAGGAAACACTGGCACAACTTTTAACTATGATTTATTTTGTAAATCGTATATGAAGAAAGTTGAAGTTGACAATAATACTTAAAACTATTTAACTAACTGATTTTGACTAATTAATACTAGAGACTGGACTGCGACTGACTAAGTGAATTGAATGAATGAATTATTATGATTCTTCCCTTTCGTGGTTGCCTAATGATTTTATACAAACAGAGGGTTGACGTAAATAACAATATTGGAATAGTGATTATTTAACATAAATACAAAATAGGAAATACGTGAGCTTACAGTAAACAATGTGGGACATTATTCTTAGAGTAACAAACAATCTTAATTTTATTGTAAATAAGAACTTTTGAATTCCTTTTTCCGAATGGTCGTTTGTATCCAATGATAAGGGTTTCTCCAGTCCTAAGTATAATTATTTGTTGACAGTAATATTCTTAATAATCACAAAATATTGGTTCTGAATAGGAATAACATCTAGAATATGAGAAAAACAATATACAGGGTGTTGGGTACATTACAAACGTATTTAAACAACACAGTATAAAAATAGCCCATAAACCATACAATACCACGAAAAAATTTTTCACAAAACTTAAACCTAGACTACCAGCCGAAGATGAAACTAACACTATACAGGGTGATCTACCACGAGTGTGCCAAACTTCAGAGGCTGGTAATTTATCAAAAAATAAATGGACTTTCATTAATAAACATATGTCCTAAAACGCATAATAAGGGAGCTACAACCCCTTGAAGGTGGTTGATGAATACCAATTTTTCGATTATAAGTCCGATATGGTGGTGACTAAAAAAATGAAATTTTCATGCATTACGACCCCGATGTAGGCGCATAAAAGTACAAATTTCGTAATTAACAGCTGGCTTTATTGAGGTAGTTTTAAGGGGTGAGGGGTAGTTTTTTACCCTAAACTTTTTTTGACATCACTTCCGAAGCAAAACTTTTAAATAACCTTATTTCCCATGCAATGACTCAGAAAAAAGTACTTTTCAAAATTTCTGTCACACCAGCCGTTTTTGAATAATTTGCGTTTTACATCTTACCGATACAAAATAATAATTCTTGAAATAAAATATCTTATTATATATTCACTATTTAAGCAAAACACCTACAACTAATCATATGTATACATTTCCAACGTTATCTCTGTAACATAAACAAAACTTTAAGAGCCTACAAACTATGTTAAAAGTTTGTACGAAGTCAACTGAAATCGTATAAAAACTAAAAGCCTGCAAAAACCGTCGGCATCTCTTTATTGTACATGGGCGGAGGTAAATAGAAATGCTTGTCATAAGAAAATGTTATACTTTCTTGAAAATTGTATTAATTTTTATTATTTTTTGTTTATTAGATAGGCTATTTTTGTTCATTTCGCCAATAAAATATTTTTGAAATATTATATCAGTTTTAGATATAAAGTCTAAATATTTAAATTTATTGGGTTTAGTTTTAAAGTTAACCCATACTATATTGAAATATGTTATTGCTCAGCAAGGACCAACGAGAAGGTATGAACATCTCCTTGCCAGGATGAGGGAATGGGACAGGTTAGATTAGCGAGGGGCAAGGATGTTATATAATAAAAAATAAAATTAAAGTTTCTTCTAAAATAAAAATAAAAATGTTTTTTAACCAAAGCAAAGAATTAGTACCACAAAAATAAATATTTGTTTAGATAAAACAAATAAAAACAAAATTAAAATATGTCTCTAGAATAAAGTAACTTAAATTAAAATTTCTTGTCAACTAAATAAAATATATTCCAAGAAATGTAACAATAAAAAAGTAAACTTCATACCTAATATAATATCTAAATATTTTGTTCTGAAAATATATGTATATTAAAAAAAGTTAAAGGCTAAAAGTTGACGCGTCCGAATCTTCACTTTCTGAAGAGGAATCATTACCCAGTTGAATTACAATCGGCGCAATGGTGGGTAGTGTTGGATATTGATTTTCTTTATTAATTACATGCTGAACGCAATTTTTCCATAAATCAGTATTGTCGAGGTCATTTATTACTTCTCTTATATGATCAACTACTACCGCGCTTAACGTTGGAGAGTCATTACATTTTCGCAAACGATCTTTTAAAGTTGCCCAAACCATCTCGATAGGATTAAATATGCAATAGTACGGAGGTAAGCGCAAAAGTGTATGACCGTGTATATTGGATAAGTTATTAATAACATATTCCTTTTTGAAATTCTGTTCTTTTATTCTTTTCAGTAATTCGCGCTTTATTGGAACTTTTACAGGAATTTCCATATTTTTTTCTCTCATGAATTTTAAAATGTCTTCCTTTCTTGTACTGATGTTTGGTATTTTATTTAATATTCGCGAGTGATAAGAAGCATTATCTAATACAATTACCGATTTAGGCAGAATATTTGGTAAAAGCTGTTCTGAAAACCATTTTTCGAATAGATTGGCTGTCATATCTTCGTGATAGTCTGCAGAAGACTGCGATATTTTTTACAAACCCGTTTTCACTTCCCGCATGAAATATGATAACGCGTTTTCCTCTAGAACACGGAGTATTTAAAACAGAATTATTTGAACCGTCTACCCAACCATACTGAACTACATTATGCGTGTCAAACCACGTATCATCTAGATACCTGCCTGTTTAGTTTACGATAATCTACCCGAAGTGCTACTATACGTCGCGATTCCATAATTATTTGACTTGACTTTGTACGTGTAAATCTTTATTTTGAAACTCTAAATTTATTTCGTCTTCCTCGACAATAACAGGCTCAACTATTTCGGGATTTTCGGGCGCTATTATATTATCTTCTGTTTCAAATGGTCTCCAGAAAGCCATGGTAAATTAGTAAATAATACAATATCTTAAATACCTTTTATGTAGTAATAAATATTTACCAATATGAACACTAAGTATAAACTGAACCACACTTGATATTATAATAGGTATTTCTGCACTGCACTGGACAAATGTAATAAATAACTAGGTAATCGACTCCACGTTGACTAATGACTGATATAAACTCAAACACCCACTGACCAACCGGACTGACGAATATCCTGATCCCAGCCAATCGTCGCCCATCGTCCTCAAACCATAGCCAATGCCGGCACATCTCACAAGTCTACGTAATTGCGGAGAAACGATTTAATGAGTTTTTTTATACTAGTGGGCCTGTCCGTTTTATTATCTTTAAACACGTGCAGTCGTAGATGGTTCATTCAGACTGATTACATTGCCAGTCTCGGACTCGCCTGCACAATTTCAACTACCATTCGATTCTCGATACCATTGCTAAATACATAGGACAGAATATCAAGTTAAGTGCGCACAGTCCTGTGCTTTAACAATGACCAATTTCAATTGACTTCGTATAAACTTTAAAATATCTCAGTTGCGTTAAAACAGACAATCTAATAACATGTAACAAAATTTAAAACAAATACCTAATAATTAATAGTGTAAGTAAATTGTAATGTAAAATAACCATAACCATGTTTTTAAAATATTATATTAATTGTAGTTCTCTGATGATGGTGTAAAAACCGAATCGTTAGAAATAAATAATAAAATTAGTTATACCTGACCGAAATCCCCACAAAAAAAAACTATCAGATATTATAAAAAATAAAATACATATTGACTCATTGCACCTTATACACCTAGCGTACTACATATAGTACAGGCCCATTTGTATTTTTGTTGAATAGAAATTGTATAAATATACAAAGATAGTTTTTACTATATTATTTTTAAAGATAGTTTTGTTATTGTCATTTTTCTTAACTACTACACAAAAAAAAAGATTTTACTGTTAGCAATTTTTTTTGGCGTATCTGAGTTAAAAGATTAAAATATGGCGTTGCTTGAAAAAACATAAACGGAAAGCTTTCTAGCCAAAATTTTTACATACTTTGCAAGTGGGAGATGAGGGCCGAAGTTATTGGGCTGAAAGGATTTTTAAATGAGAGGAAGTTAGTTAATAAAGTACGTCAAGCGTGCCAAGAAATAACTGACGAACTCCGTAAATTGAGTGAAAACATTTGAAAAATTGCTCTACGTGCCTCTGCTAATTAGAAACATCTAACTTAGTTTATATTATTATAGGTCCTATCATTAAATTTGCAATATAAATTTAATTAATATCAATACGTAAGTGACATAAACACAATTGAATTTTAATAGAAATCGTTTTTAACTTTAATTAAATGTACTGTGTCGTCATAATGTAAAATGAAATATTTAAATCTCAGTTGCTATATTTCTTTTTTTGTTAGTACCTGCAATGAAAATAAAGAGAGAGGATGGTTACTCTTCGCGTAGTTGATCGCGAGATACACGGTGGTCTGCATGTCAAACAATAAACACTATCATGTTACGCGAATCTCTTGTCATTATTCAAGACTTATTTACAAGAATAAAATAAAATATTGCATCTTGTAGCTACAGTCAAAAAAGAATTGGTTACGTATTTACTATATTAATACAACACCGTTAAACAAATCGCGCTTGGTATCATCGTTTGAAAACTTGTTCTGCGTGCTTTACAGAAATCAATAGAGCGATCGATATACAGGGTGAGTCTTAAGTGTGTAGTTAGTTATATTTAAACCACCGATTCTTGACATCTGTAGAAACTCTCTGACAATTTTCTTTTTAATTCCCACGTGTAACTGAGTTATTGACTTTCAAAAAAATATGACGAAACTGTTTTGAAACTACTGGTTACCGGAAACATTCTATATCTTAGCTAAAATGATGTAATGGACTGAAGCAACGTTGCCGCATATCTTACGCAATTTTCTCACCTAGGCGCGATTTTACAATCGTGAGTTAACATAAGTTGGAGGTTACCCAGCATTATATTTTCACAAAAGTCGTTGAGATTCTAATACAAACCACTTCAACCAAAAGTTACTTTAGCATAAAATATTTGTTGCTATAACCACTTCCAAAACAAATGTAAAATTCAAAAAATTCGATTTCTAAAAGTATGAGTTTAGCTAACCCACGATTGAAAAACCGAGCCCTAGCATTAAGTTCATTTCCGAATTTATAATAACATTGAATGAAATAATTACCTACTTAAACGATTAATTGTTCCATTTGAAATAATTTTTAAACATTTTGAAATACCTTTCAATGTGAGAAATGTACAATTTTGACTTTTTCTTGCACCAGTCAACATTTCTTTTTAAGTGTTTCATATGGAATGTACAACTAAAACAAAATTTTTGAATGAATAGTAAACTTTTTAGGGAATCTTGAGAGAAATTTAATGTTCCCATCTCATTTTTTCAGAGTTTATAAAAGGATTATTATTTTTAAGAAGTAGGTACTTACCCTCTGCTATTACAATAATTTGAAATGTGTAGGGGTTGAAGGAATAAATCAGCTCTCTACTATTTTAATTAGCCTCTAATAGTAAAACACTGAAGGTGCAACACAATAATAACAATCAAGTGACGGAAAATAGTTTGCAGTATTTTCACACACTTCTGTCACTTTTTACACTGGTCATACCTAACAGTTTGCATTTTTTTTTCCTCCATAATACTCTGGACGGTTAGGAGGATAGTATACTTCATTTTTTATAAAAAAGATCAATTTTTTTCTTGAGAAAACAGCACTTTATTCGGGATAGGCATTACATGTTAAAAATTCAACCACGCCATAATGTGAACTGCGATATTACCGTGGCGCATGTAACCTATGATCTTCACACATCTAACCACACATCAGTGTTGCCAGACATACCATTTTCATGGTATTTATACCATTATTTCCGTTGTGTACCTGCACATTTTTTAAGTAATAAAACTATTATTTAAAAATTTCTACCATTTTACACCAATATTAGCAAAAGTTAATAAAAAAAGTCAAATTTAAGTCGTCAGCCCCGATCTCGGCCAGTTCTTCCATTAAAAGAGAGTAAACTGAATTAAATTTTATACCGTGTACATAGATCTTTATAAATTGGAACCTCGCATAAACAGCGCTAGTTGTGCAAGCCCAAATAAATAATAGTCTTTTGCTGTTTTCTATTGTTTCTGTTGCGATGGTAAAACCCGTTTTTTCAATGCTCAGTTAGCCAAATTAACCGACAGTTAGGTTAATAGAAATTTTTTGAAAAGCATCATGATTTATTTATAATGAAATTTATAACCTATGTGAAAATCTCACACATCTGGCAGCACCCCAGTTAAAAATCAGTGTTATTGATAGTTCGCGAGTGTTCGCGTACCTGTCTGCATTGGCATGTACAAAAATGTGTTTAATACAGTTATTTATAGTTTTTTGTGATTAGAATTTTAGAAATTTATTATTTATAATTTGTTCCTTTAGTGGTTCATTTCGTGAAAAGTAGTGATTAACCATAGCGACTAATTTTATTATTCTAATGCTGGATATGTTAAAGGCATATTTTCAAGTAGATGAAAATGTTAGACAAGCAAAACGGCTATGGAATGCTATCCAAACGTCAAGCTCATATGATATATTCATGTAGTAACTGATGTATTAAGTAAGTAAACAAATCTGCTTTTTCGTTTTTTTAAAGTAAATGCGTTTTTTTAAAATGATTATTTTCAATATTTTTTTAACTGTAATTCTTCTTTGTTAACCCTAGTATAAAAAACCCTTATTTATTGACTTACTGCCTCATAAACTGTGTTTAAAATTTCTCATTGAAATACATTTTATTACATGGTATCGACCGAAGTAAGTGATCGGTTGGGTGGGGTATTTGGGGATCGCAGAGCTACATATTTTCGTTAACAACAAATAAAGATTATAATTTTCACCAATAACAAATAATGTTCTGGCTATATGAGTTTTCGTGTCAGAAATATTAAAAATTAGAATTGTTTCCTTATCATCAATGTTGTCCAGAGTTATTTTTGTCAACTCTTCAAATTATAAAATTCAAAGGAAATTTGGTTTGTAAGGTGTCCCAAAATTAATTCCCCAGCCGCTGGAGTTAGACTCTATGACCAAAAATAAGTCGAAAATCACTTCTGTCAAAATTTCGAAAAGTTACTCCTTACGAAATTATGGTCATATTAAAGATCGCAATGAAGGTATCTTTGCAAATCAATTTTTGAAAAAGGTATCCAGGTAAAGATAGTTTATAGTCAAGTCACCCTTGACGAAGACAGAATACGACATTTTGTGTGTCAATGTCAATAAAATATTTCAAATTTAAACTGACGTACAACGGTAAACAATTAAGTTTTCATACTTATTATAATGCCCAGAGGGTACAGCAATCAAGAATATTTAGATATGATTAAACTACTTGGAGTTTGTAATAATAATGCTCGTGCCGCAGAGCGTCTGTACCGCCACCGTTTTCCCACTAGGCGACACCCCGATCATAAAACAATAAGTGCTGTTGAAGTTCGTCTACTTGAAACTGGATGTTTGGCTCCAAACATGATTCATGCTGGTTGTCCTAGACAGCTAACATGACAACAGGAAGAGTAATTACTCCACGACATTGAAGAAGATCCGTCTGTAAGTATCAGGATCTTGGAAGCCAATCGTCACCATCGTCGTAGTACTATTCACAGATTCATGCAAAGAGAAAATCTGCATCCTTATCACTTACAGCCGGTTCAAAAAATGCATCCTGGGGATAGTGAGTTGCGCTTACAATTCTCCAGATCGTTATTAAATTGCTTAGATACAAATGAAGACCATTTTAAGCAAGTATTGTGGAGTGATGAGTCCCATTTTAATCAGCAAGGGGTGTTTAACCAGCACAACTTGCATATCTGGAATTACAAAAATCCACATCAAATTAGAGAATCACATAAGCAAGTGCGCTGGAGTGTAAATCTGTGGATTGGTCTATTGGGCAATGACATAATAGGACCACATTTTTTGCTTCGGATATTAAACGCAGAGAATTATGCAAATTTTTGTGAAAACATATTACCTACCTTTTTGGAAGATATTCCTTTATTGCAACGTCACAGTATTGTGTATCAACATGATGGAGCGCTTGCTCATTATTCTTGAAATGTTCGAGAGATATTAAATCGGCGATTTCCCAATAAATGAATCGGTCGCGGAGGACCTACTTTTTTGGCCACCTAGGTTCTCGGATCTCAACCCAATAGATTTTTGGCTTTGGGGTTACTTGAAAAATGTGGTATAAAAAGTCCTACCGAATAATGGAGATGATGTTATTGTTCGGATTTATGGAGCATTAACTCAAATTACAAACGAAACAATAGGTCGTGTTAAAAACAATTTTCTTCGCCGATTGCATGCATTCATAGAACAATTTCGAACATTTGCCTTTGTAAATTTAAGTATTTTAATTTTATTATGTGTAGATTTCACTTGATTTAAATTAATAAACTATCTTTACCTGGATATCTATTTCAAAAATTGATTTCCAAAAAATACCTTCATTGCGATATTTAAGATGGCCATAATTTCGTAACTTTTCGAAATTTTGATATAAGTGATTTTCGACTTATTTTTGGTCATAGAGTCTAACCCCGGCGGCTGGGGAATTAATTTTGGGACACCCTGTATATATACATATATGCAAGAAATCTTCATCAGGGGCTTCTAATACGAATTTGTCAATCTCCTCTTTCGTAAAGACATTAGATCTTTTGGGTTCATATTCAACACCGTTCCATTTCAAAATAGCATATACTTTAGGAAATTTCGTCACTGGCATCGGCTTGAAATTAGCCAACGCGTCTAATAAATCTTTCCGGAATTGTTATGTAAATTACTATTATTAAAATGTCATAGAACTATATATCACCATTCTCTCTTTTAAAAACAAGTAATACATTTATTGTTGAAAAGCGCGTGTTTTAGTTTGTTAATTTTGACATTTGAAATTTAAATCAAATTGTTGAGTTAGGTAAAAAAAGACAATGAATCTAAATATCTGTTATAGAGTACCATAAAGCTCCGTCCTTGGGCTACTGTATCTTTATTACTTATTTATATTTTGTTGGATTTTAATGAAGTATCTAATATTAATCATGTGTAACTAGTCTGAGATATTTTGTAAAACAAAATTAATGATTTAATTTATTCACAGTGCACTAGCAAATTGTTCAGTTCATTATTTAACAAAGGATAGTGGAAAATGACTTAAGTGAGTTCAGTCTGTCAACAATTACTGAGTTTAACTGTGACTTATACGTTGGATCAAGTAGCAAACTTTATCGGTTTCATCTCGGTTCAAGTATCAAGTAAACTCTCTCTCCTTTAAGGTATGTGGCTTATATTCTAATCCAACTCAAATCGACCGATTGAACCTATCCGTTCGGTACGACATACATAAAAAGAAATGTAAAACTTCAGGTTGTTTGTTTCTGCGTTGCGTGCACGTTAAATATTCTTATCTCACGATAAAATGATGACATGAAAAAATTCACCCGATCAGTAGTGCAAGTGAGAAAATCTTGGTTGGCTAGATTTAAAAAATATTATGTATCTGATTAATGTTACAAATTTCAAAGCGAATGTCCTAAAAAGTTCTATCTGATAATAATTAATTTAAAATAAAATAATTGTGTAATAAATCTGTAGGAGAAAACACAAATACTGCATTAACAAATCATAATTATCTTAATCTCATAAAATTAGTTTCTTTAGTGTAGGAGGATGATGCTTTAAAGGTGAAATGACGTTTTGCCATACGAGAACCACCATGTATGTTCACTTTTAGCTTCTCAACGAAATCATGGTCATTATTTTAATCCTGTATTTAATGCTTTAACTTGTCGAATGAAGTATGGGAAGTTAATTTATTATTATTATTTAAACATCGATATTACGTGTACTAATTTCATTTCAGTTTCCAGTTTTAATAGGCATCATTATTTCTTAGTTAATTTTCTCCACGGTTATTAGTTTTTAACTTTTACAGGTTGTACACATAACATAAAAAATGCTTAGAAATCGGAAACAAAGAACAGTGGTTTCTACGCGCGGATGTCATTTAATGAGGCTTTTGTCTGAAGCGATTTTTAGAATTTTATCAAAAAATACAGAAAATAAATGAGTGTTACCACAATTATTTGCAAATAAACGATACCTGACCTCCAATAATTTTTACGACTTACCAAAGTTCGCAAAAAATCCAGATTGTTATGTGATCGTCAACTTAGAAAACAGCCGCCTACTGTTTTGGCTTTACATTTTTAAATATTCATATATCTATTTCAAAAATATATAGAGAAAAAATAAGGGGTCTTTCAATATCAGTTCATCTTCGGATACCTAAAAAGTGTTTGAGTTAAACATCGATTTCTAGGTTGTAATTCTCTACGTTATCGATTTTTGTACATGCTGCGTTTCAGTCTTTCGTCATTTACATATTACAGAAGCAGAAGCAGGTTGCACCTTTGTGTTTTTCCCACTTCAATACTTGTAGATTCTTGTAATTTCTATACCACTGTTGAATTTGATGGTACGTTCAAAAAATTTTGACAAGCAGCTGCCTTGAGGAGATGGGATTGATATGATCGATCACATACACTTCATTGTCTCACTCGAAACTGTTACAGATAATTTAATAAGATAAAGTAGAATCGTACGTCTTAGGATATTAGTATCTTATTTAAATGCCCAACAACATTATTTAAAATCTTTTGTCCACAACTATTAAATAATGTACTCATTATGTATGTATTTCCTCAAGGATAATGCTATCCATTATTCCCTACAGTGAATAATGATTTCTTTATTCACTAGTGAATAATGAGGACAGTCAATTGTTTATAACAAATCACGTTGGTGACTTTAGCAAAAATTTAAAATGTCAAAATTTGTAGCAACCAAAAGACGTGTTGTCTCTCTAAGTTTTATAGGAAGCACTCAAATGGTACATGCCGAAAAAAATACTTTAATGAATACTCAAAAACTATATTTGGAAGTTACTTTCAAAGCATCATCTATTAGCAACACGCGGCGATCTCCAACATTGTTTTTGACACCATTTACCTACGTGCCTATAAACTGTAATATTTTATTAGTAAGCCGTGACAATGTGTCAAAGCGTACCTTTGTTATTGATTTGAAACGTCAAAATTTGTGCGTCATATTTATCTCGTTCATTTAAGTTTGTTAGTTGTATAAAATAAAAAAAGTGAAACTATGGATACCGATAGTGAAAATGAGATGTCTTGTACACCGCCAGACATTACCAAAGCTGCTGAAATCACCTCTTTGAATTTATTGCCAGAAAAATCGAGAAAACTGTTAAAAAATAAATTGTTATGTTAATATTAAATAAATTTTGTTAAATAAGGCTATAAAGCCTAAAATTTTGTTTTGTAAAATAGAGCTAAAAATTGATATTATAGTCGTCGACAAAGTATAGTATTCTACTCGCACTCACTCAGGCGATTTATGAAACTCGCCTGCGGCTCGTGTCGTAAACATCACTCTCGTGAATAATAGCCATCATAACAGGCTCGTTGAATAATATACTATTTTTATATGAATTAATCACCATTTATGCAAGAAACAAACAAAGCATTTTATGTTATTTTCCTTAATTTAAAATTAGTGTAAAAAAAATGATAGTCAAACTGGAGTTAATGGATCCTTTAACGAAGGAAATATACCTAATTATTTTTTTAAGAGGACGTAGTTGAGTATAGTCAATATTTAGCTTAAGGCATTAAAATGATCAGTTAGTTAAGTGGTGTATAAAAAGTAAGAATCAACTGTGCACCATTATTATTTCTGCATGTTAAAAATAACAGATTATCGTTACTTCTGTCACGACGTGTCTTTTTTCAAATTATAACTGTTCGATTAGGTAACTAATGACAATACAAACATAATCATTAGTATTTATAATCGTGTTCATCGTGAAAAGAGCAGTAGAACCCAAACAAACATTTTACAAAACTCCAAAAAAATACATAAAAATGTTAAATGATTATTATCCAATTTAATTGTTTGTATACTGAAAATGCCTTTGGTATTGTATATATAGAGTTGGAAAAAGTTCATAATTAAAATTACTTTGGGCTTACAACCACAAAGCTAAATATACAGGGTGGGGCAATAGTGTGCCGGATTTAGATATCTCGAGTTCTACGATAGCTAGAAATTAAAAAAAAATACAAGTACACTAGATAAAAAAGTCAGTGGAATCTTGAAATCGGCTGAAACATCTAATACAACATGAATTTATTGAAATAAAAGATTGGTATTTAATAAACTAAAAATATAAATTAGTTTCTTCCGCTTGATTGCTCATTGTCATCACTATTCATTCATGGTATTTGTATTTCAATTAGATTTACATTATACAGGGTGTTTTCTTGTGATCATATTTAAACATGCTTTTTAATTCAATAAATATAAAGTGGTTCATTCCTGGTATCGATGCAGAAACTGTACCAAAGTTTTTACTGAGACACAAAACTATAACATAAAGAAAACTAGAGATAATTAATTAAGTCGGCTTTTGTTTAACAGATGGTCGACGAGAACTTCATTTCATATAAAATGCTACATCCTGTATATCGACTTTATTATTATCTATGTAATATTTACCTAACCTTATTATTAGCTAGAATCCTGTTAAAACAGAGCAAATGAATGTCCGTATTTCCCAGACTATGTGTTGCGTCGAGTTTCTTAATAAGGAACTACCTAAGACAGGTCTCACTGTTTGCAGATAAAAGTTTCGACTTTTTGTGCTCGTCAGTACAAGATACTTTATAATGCCTATGCAAAGGGTGGCATCCTGGATGATGTGGTCTATATGTAATTACACATTCATTGTATGCATACCATGATAACTCTTTATAACACAAAGTTCTTGAATTAACTTTTTGTAAATCAGCGGTATGTGGTAGAGATATATGGGATATGTGGTTAGGGAATATGCTATTTAAGTTTGATTTGTTTTTGCCTCAGATGGTAGGTCGCGGGGTAGACGGAAATTAGTGTTATTGATATTGCTTCTGAAAGTGAAATAATCGAAGTCTTTACGTCATATTCTGTTACTTATATCTATGCGTGTTTTTATAACCATATTTCAGTACAACTTTATTGTAAAAAAACCGATATGTTGAAGAGTAGACAAGAAGACAGGATGCAGTAGGCCCACGTAAATTCCACGGTGGGTGTTTGTGATTTAAACAAATCGGATTGAAGAGGTGTGGGCCTCCACCTGACCGCATCTTTATGTTCAGATCAACGGCCTACCGCCCGCCGCCGTTGTTGCGACTTCTACCGTTTACTTATTTTATATTATATTTATATGTTAAAAGTTATCGATGATGAGACACAATATATAATAATATTTCTACGAAGTGGTGTTTTTCTTTTCTACTTTTTCAAAAAGTGTTTATGAGTGGCAGCGGATTTTTATAGATGTGGACTATAAAATTTAAAGTAATAAATTATATGACATTTACCTCTTTATTGCATTTTTTTTGTTTAGGTTTAGCAATGTAAAGAAAAATCGAGCGTACATTATTTTTATAAATTTTTATGGAATTTTAGTGTGATGTCTCACAAAAATTAGTAGCATTAGCATGTAAAACTTTGAAATTTATTGTTGACGTAGCTGTAATATGTTGTTGTTTTTTTTATATAGCATATTAATAATTAAGGCATACAGGCACACAAAAAAAAGGTCGTGTACTCGCGAAAATACATACTATACCAGTATGTATTTTCGCCCGCTGAATCCGAATCCGGGGTCAATATTGGCCCATCGGGTCAAAATTGGCCGGAAAAATAAAAAAATGGCCGGAAATTCGCCAAAATCTGTTGATTGATTACTACTTTATTAACTAATTAATAATTAACAACAATAGATTAATTACTGTCTTAACTATAATCACAATTAAACACTTATAAGTCTCTTTCTTATTTCTTCTTTACTCATTCACTTTCAACTTAAGACTGAGTTTCGGCCCACCGTGCGTCCTATTTATACATCCATTCATACGGTCTAGAACATTCCAGAACATTCCCGGTTTTTCTCGTACGATTCCAGTCGCATCTAATCAGTCTACACTAGTCCAGTAGCGTAACACTGCCCCTCCTTAAGCCTGAACGTCCCGATCAGGCAATTCATTGTTCCGTGCATACTTGGCTAGTCTCTCTATACGCACCACCTTCATCTTTGATTTTAGACTTTGCTGAATTCGGTATACGACGTCGATTATTCTGGTGACGAGAGTGTATGGCTCTTCCCAAGAGGGGTGAAGCTTCGTGGAGCTGCCTTTCTTTCGTTGTGGATTATATAGCCAAACCAGATCTCCCACCTGGAATCCTCCTGAATTCGCCTTAATATCATAACGAGCCTTCATGCGATCACTTGCTATGGCGATTTGGTCTCGTACTAGCTCATGGATATTCCTAAGCCGTTCACCAACTTCATCGGCGTAGTCATTTATGGAAAGTCGCTCCTCATCTGGTGTGCCAAACACCAAGTCACATGGCAGTCTAGTCTCACGTCCAAACATCACGCGAGCCGGCACTTGTTTTGTTGTTTCTTGAATGGAGGCCCTGTATGCCATAAGGAAAAGAGGTAAGTGACAGTCCCAATCTCTCTGATCTTTGTCAATCACTTTGGATAGGTGTTTCTCCATGGTTTTATTATATCTTTCCACCATCAGATTGTGGATATAGGGCTGTTGTCATTGTTTTATGAATTTCCAATATGCGACACATCTTCTGAAACACTCCTGATTCAAAGTTTCTTCCCGTCGTCTTCTCTTTTGTTCTTCTTTGTCTTATTTTCGTATCTTTTCTTGATCGTTCATCCGTTCTAACAATGCTAACAAGTTCTGTGTTTGTTTCTCCGCAATTCTTGTTATCGGTATTATCTCACGACACGTAAATCAGTTGAGAATAAAGTTAACTACGCAACAATGTCCATAAAATGTATCAATTGCGTCTATTTTAATAATGGAATGTTCCAGAAAAATCTCGAAACAGCACTAGAAAGTCTTATTTAGAGTTTATGTTACTTTTGTGTTGACAAAATTCACTTACCTCCACTAATTGTGCAATGGAATGTTCTAGAACCGAAATGGCCCCACAATGTATACTTAAAACTAGCCAGTTAATAAAATATGCTTTCCCAGATTTAATACATGTAACATGTGTGGTCCACACCTTACACCTGACAGCAGAAAAAAATTAGACAGGAGTAGTCGCGCTAATTGCAAATACAAAACAGATTCTTGTAAAAGCCACTAAACGTATAAATATGTTACTAAATATGAAGGTAAATTTAAATTCTCTCTCCAAAAATATAACATAACATATATATTTGTGGGAACCCATGATCCTCAAATTGGCAGCGTATTTTTTTATATTGAAGGAGAAATGTAAAATAATACAAACCAGGAACTGCTTTAAGGAAATTAATTAGCAATAAGCAATTTCACGGTTTATACGTTCTGCTAATATTAATTGAGATATTTGAGATGTCATGTAAAACAGACATCCCGTGTTTTCTTTAACCGTACGATAGCCCTGGCACGGCGTGTCACTATCGCTGGCACTAGCTCATTAATAATACTTCACTTTTTACCTCATAGTGACAAAATCTTCAGGCTTTAGACTATTAAAGAAAGTTGTTTGTGGGTGATTTTATTAACCGAAAGTGTTACTTAAATAGGACATTGCTTCTTTAATAGCCACTAAACCTGCATTTTAAAAAGCAGTTGTATATTATGAGTACATAATAAATCAGATATAATACAGTAAATTAAGTTTAATTGTAGTTTTTATAACTTGTTTTATCAAAATTGTAATTTAATAGGAACATTTTGAGTGGTTATACATTTTAAAATGTTCTTTCCGTTTAGAATTATTTAAAAAAATTTCATATTTTGAAGATTGATTTATAGAAAAATTGAAAATATTGAAAATCTTGAAGCAGTCAAGATTATTCTTTTTGCATAATGTTTTAAACATTAAGTAAAATTTTACTCAATTGAAAATTTTTATTGCATTTCCGGACGAATCTCGACGATTTATGATGACACACAAAATTTCAGACAAAACAAATTTTCTGTCTGTGTGTCTGTCTGGTTCGCGATAGTAGCTACAGTTTTTGAGATAAAGCTTTCAAATTTGGTATACACATTCTAGAGGTCAAGGAAGAGATTGAATTCGATGATGAGCAAAATCGGTTCTTAAAATTTGAAATGTCAAGAAAAATATTAGTGACATTTTTGAAACGTCAATTTGAAATGTCAAATTTTTTTTTGACATTACATATTTTAAAATATTAGTGACATTCCACCAATGTGACTTTTTGAAACGTCAATTTGAAATGTAAAAAAAAATATTAGTGACATTCCACCAATGTGACTATTTTGAAACGTCAAAAATTACTTTTATTACAAACCAGCACACATCGAGTTTTTTTTGAAACGTCAAAATATGACTTTTTCGAAACGTCAAAAATTACTTTTATTATAAACTCCACCACACGTCAAGTTTTACTACGGTGAGGAAGTTCTGATCTCCAAATAATTGGCAGTGGTTTTTTTATATAATGCCCATAATTGTTTTTTAGTAATTTTGCCTTCAATTTTGATGTGGTTAACCCATCATTTCTGCATTACACTTTTTTTGCAAAAGTGTGAGGGTGACTTATTCGTTTGTACGGTGTGTTATCACATATTCACTTTGCACATATTTACTTTGCAACTAGTTCAAAGCAGCAGTAACTAACCTTTTTTAAAGATTTCAACATTGTTTTATGGTAGTCTCTGTCATTGTTATTTGAGTTAAGTAGTAGATCGCAACCTCAAAAAACTGAAATAATAGACCATATGTAGAACTGAAAACCGCGTCCCCTCACTTACCATTTTGGTTTAATTATTTTTCATCAGAATCGTGTACCTATCGACAAACATTTGACCCATTTTGGTGAATGCTTTGCAGGTCAGTCACTAAGACATCAATGATGTTTGACGGGTAGTAGCACTGATCACCAGAGGGATACACTTATCACTAAGCCTGGCCAAGGTCATTAATCCTACAGAGACGTACTGGGAATACATCATATCATAATACTTGAATAAGTACAATAATAAAAACAAAAATATTTTATATATTGTGATGTATGTTTTTATACTATTTCGTTCGCTTTAAATTATTTTATATGTATTTCCTTATATTTTGTAAGCTTAGTGCTGCACATTATTATTAAACTGTTAAATGACGTTCATACATGTACATTGTATATCTAAATGATAACTAATAATAAATAAATAAATAAATAAATAAAATAAATGGAAATATATTTTATTAATACTGGTACTTTATAAAAATATGTACAAAACTCACCTTCTTAAGCAGATTTATGAAGTAGCTTGGTTGTTGTTATCACAAACTGGAGCACTTCTATAATAACTGTGTAGCATCAGATATGTTTCTACAGTTGTCTTAGTAAGCGATGTTCGCTGTGGTGAAAAAATATGCTTGTATTTTGAAAAAGACCGTTCGATATCTACGGAAGTAATATAGGCATAAGTAAAACACTCTGTGAACTCACTTAACGCAGCTGTAGATGCACCATCACAAATTTGTCTTAATTTGGTAAAATTTGGATCTTTCCGTAATACACTCTCGAATTTTTCAATAACGGGCTTAATTTTTGCATCATTTATAGTCTGTAGCTGTGTATTTACGTCGTCCACTATTTGCAGCGATTTCACTAACGACAACGAAGTATTTTGCAATTTTTCTATTGCGTCGTGTAGTTCTCTATAATTGTTATAAATAGTTTTTAAATTTGTTTCAAGGGAAACATCTTGAAAGCTTGTCTGGCTTTCCTTAATAGCTGCAGCTTCGTTAGGGTTGAACTGTAATATCACAGCTTTTATTTGTTGAAAATATTCAGCACAATAAAAAGCTGCCTTCAACCACGTTCCCCAACGTGTAAGAATCGGCTCTAGTGGTTCCGGAATACCAGGACACAGTGTGTGAAATGCTCGAAGCCGTTTAGGAGATTTGAGAAATACTTTTTTTGTATTTGCTATTAATGCATCTACCTCTGGAAAACATTTTCGAATCGTTTCTGCTACAAGATGGAACGCATGCACTTTACACATAACATGTAAAAACCTACAATCGTCTCTTTGAAGAAAACGGCCCACCAAACACATTGTCGCAGCACCGTCGGTCACAAACATCAACACTTGACTTGTTGACAGTTCAAATTTTTCGAAAGTCTCCAACACCACCCCCGTAATTGTTTCGCCAGTACACGCAGTTCATCTTTTGCTAGCTAGTAAAAGTGGAAATGTTGGTTTAACAGGGTCGAGTACACGTACTATAACATTTAAAATAGAATTTTTTTTACAATCTGTCTTCTCGTCAACACATAACCACAGCCGTGTATTTTTTAATGCACATTTAATCCTATTTACAATGTCTTCACGAACACTTGGTACATATCTACGTAACGATGAACGACTTGGTAAATTCACCTGGGGATTGTATTTATTCCAGACCTCCCGAAATGCTGGTTTATCCAATATGCGCAGGGGAACACCACAGGCAATCAGCATTAACAGTAAATAAACATAAACTGACGTTCCAAAGAAGACACGCCATTTTTTAATTTTTATGCCGGTTACTATTGACATGAATTTTGCTTTTGCACCCGTATTTATTCCAGCACATTAAGTCTTGACCACAAACTTTACAAATTATTTTACATTCATCATAGAATAAATCCGGAAATTCACCGATAAATTTATTCACTTTAACAGCGTACGGTCGTTTTCTACTCTTTACGCTTAACATTATTTATTATTTATTAGTACTCTATGCATCGACCGACAGATAACAACTGAAGTGTGTCGTGTCATCGTCATCGTAAACAAGCGCGCGATGGCATTGGTATTGCGCCCGACCCTGAATCTACCATCGCTTGGTCAGGCTTACTTATCACACACTATGTATGTCGTGCTTAGTCCACTATAGGTTAGCTTAGTTTGCTATTATTATTTGTCTTTTCCATTACTTATGGCATACTGACGAGAATATAACAAGTTCGAAACTGTTATATGTCTAGTGAGGAATGGACAAATGAGCTTAGCTACCAAACAAGACTTGCAGGTTTAATTCAATGCAGGTCGGGGCTTTTGTCCGCTGAGTAGCTGTTTCCTGTAAATCTTATTCACCAATTTAAAGCTTAAATTATAATGAAAGATATAGTGAAGGAAAAAATAAGGTTTATTAATTTTAAAAAATTAGTAATTGTCGTCCAAAAGTCAGGTACAAATTATTTTGATTTTTTTCAAATAATTTCATTATAATAAAAATTATTCACTTCATGTTGCATCCAAATATCAAAAATGAACCATATTTTCATTATACAAAGGGTTTCAATTATTAATTTTGAATTTCATAAAAAATTTAAATAAGTCCGCCATATTTGACGGTAATGTCAAAAATTTTGATTTATTATATAGAAAATTTCATGCGTAATCAGAATATGTTAAAATATACAGGGTGTTCTATTTAAAAATCCAAAATTGTTGACACTACCGATGAAACCGGAAGTAGTATTGATAAAATATGTTCGTCAAAATAAGCCCATTTACTTCTCTTACGTGAGGTTTAAATTAAAAATTTTTTTCCAGTTTTTAAAAATGCCAGGCTGAAAAGTGATCTCGTTGCCACCAGGTATCTTCATTAGCTAATATAAAATTTACCTGATTTAATTAATTAATCAGTAACTATGGCATCAAAATATAAATGCATATTTTAAAGAATTATATGTTCAACAACCATTACATGAAAATATTACGTAGCCAGATAATAATATTGCAAACGTTTTGCACTCTTCCTCTGCCATAAACATGCATTTACATAAGATATTTTCGCTTTCGCTGAGCATTGTAAGTTATTGGGTGTATAGGTGCATAATACATTTGGTATAGCGTGTAAGTTATCTGCACTTGTTATTCCCGTCTTCCTGCGGCATGACAAGAGAAGTCAGGAGCTTAACTGCGAACTTGGTGCACCCGCCCGACGCTCTGCTGCTGATATCATCGACCCATGTACTAGCAAATGCTGCTGGAATATATTTAGCTTTCATTCGAATGCGAATTCTGTCTTATTTACTCTCTTGAGAAAGGATTTATTTTGAACGTAGTGGAAACAAGCATGATGCTCATTATTTTGCTGAAAAGTAAAACAATCTTGATGTGCAGCAGAGCTAGCAGGATGTTTTATAGTCTACATTATTTTTTATCTAATACAAATTATATTGAATTGTATAGGGTATATTTATGGTAAAAAATGTAACCGCATGTAGAGGAACAAAAAGTAAGGAACTCGTATTTTTTTCATTTTGACATTTTTCAATTTTTAAGAGTGTTTCAAGGGTCTCTTCGGGGGATATCGGAAATGGTTTACCTGCAATATTTTACCGACTTCTTTCAAATTTGGTAGGTGAATACGAAACTATAGATGACATTTATGTTTGGTTTAATTGAATTTTAGTTCCCGTAGGGCCCCGTCAAATGTACTCCATAAATAAATTAGGCCACATTTATTTCCGTTTATTAATTGTATTAAGTTTTGATGTACCCTATACAATGTGTCCCCAGATTGACGCAACGATAGGTGAAAAAGACAAACAATTTTAGAGTTGAAATGAGCAAATGTTTATGTGACTAAATATTCCTAAATTCGGACAAGGAATACACTCCTTCATTTATGTTATTCCATTATGTTACACCCTGTATATAAAATCTAGAAAATTTTGGGAAACATATTTGATATACAAGTAAAGAATTAAGTAAAATCTATTTCTTAATTTTCAGATTCCTCAAAAATTGAGGGCGTTCGGTCGGGGCCAATTTAATACAACTGACGCTGTAATAAATAGTAATAAATTAAAAATATGCAATAAAACTGTTTTAAATTAATGATTATGAGTAAGCCTGGCCAAGCGATGGTAGATCCAGGGTCGGGCGCAATACCAATGCCATCGCGCGCTTGTTTACGATGACGATGACACGACACACTTCAGTTGTTATCTGTCGGTCGATGTATAGAGCACTAATGAATAATAAATAATATTGAGTGTAAAGAGTAGAAAACGACCGTCTGCTGATAAAGTGAATAAATTTATCGGTGAATTTCCGGATTTATTCTATGATGGATGTAAAATAATTTGTAAAGTTTGTGATCGAGACTTAATGTGCTGGAATAAATACGGCTGCAAAATTCATGTCAATAGTAACCGGCATAAAAATAAAAAAATGGCGTGTTTTCTGTGGAACCTCAGTTTATGTTTGATTTACTGTTAATGCTGATTGCCTGTGTTGTTCCCCTGCGCATATTGGATAAACCAGCATTTCGGGAGTTTTGGAATAAATACAATCCCCAGGTGAAATACCAAGTCGTTCATCGTTACGTAGATATGTACCAAGTGTTCATGAAGACATTGTAAATAGGATTAAATGTGCATTAAAAAATACACGGCTGTGGTTATGTGTTGACGAGACGACAGATTGTAAAAAAAATTCTATTTTAAATGTCATAGTACGTGTACTCCACCCTGTTAAACCAACATTTCCACTTTTACTAGCTAGCAAAAGACTAACTGCGTGTACTGGCGAAACAATTACGCGGGTGGTATTGGAGACTTTCGAAAAATTTTAACTGTCAACAAGTCAAGTGTTGATGTTTGTGATCGACGGTGCTGCGACAATGCGTTTGGTGGGCCGTTTTCTTCAAAGAGACGATTGTAGGTTTTTACATGTTACGTGTAAAGTGCATGCGTTCCATTTGTAGCAGAAACGATTCGAAAATGTTTTCCAGAGGTAGATGCATTAATAGCAAATACAAAAAAAAGTATTTCTTAATTCTCCTAAACGGCTTCGAGCATTTCACACACTGTGTCCTGGTATTCCGGAACCACCAGAGCCGATTCTTACACGTTGGGGAACGTGGTTGAAGGCAGCTTTTTGTTATGCTGAATATTTTCAACAAATAAAAGCTGTGATACTACAGTTCAACCCTAACGAAGCTGCAGATATTAAGGGAAGCCAGACAAGCTTTCAAGATATTTCCCTTGAAACAGATTTAAAAACTATTTATAACAATTATAGAGGACTACACGACGCAATTGAAAAATTGCAAAATACTTCGTTGTCGTTAGTGGAATCGCTGCAAATAGTGAACGACGTAAATACACAGCTACAGACTATAAATGACGCAAAAAATAAGCCCGTCATTGAAAAATTCGAGAGTACATTACGGAAAGATCCTGATTTTACCAGATTAAGACAAATTAGTGATGGTGCATCTACAGCTGCGTTAAGTGAGTTCACAGAGTGTTTTACTTATGCCTGTATTACTTCCGCAGATGTCGAACGGTCTTTTTTCAAAATACAAACATATTTTTTCACCACAACGAACATCTCTTACTGAGACAACTGTAGAAACATATCTGATGCTACACAGTTATTATAGAAGTGCTCCAGTTTGTGATAACGACAACCAAGCTACTTCATAAATCTGCTTAAGAAGGTGAGTTTTGTACATATTTTTATAAAGTGTACCAGTATTAATAAAATTTATTTCCATTTATTTTATTTATTTATTTATTTATTATTAGTTATCACTTAGATATACAATGTACATGTGTGAATGTCATTTAACAGTTTAATGATAATGTGCAGCACTAAGCTTACAAAATATAATGAAATACATAAAAAAGAATTTAAAGCGAACGAAATAGTACAAAAACATTCATCACAATATATAAAATATTTTTGTTTCTATTATTGTACTTATTCAAGTATTATGATATGATGTATACCCAGTACGTCTCTGTAGGATTAATGACCTTGGCCAGGCTTAATTATGAGAGAATGCTAATGAGATTTTTTTAAGTTCTCTGTCGTTTAAACATAGAAAAATGCTCTTTAAATAAAATAGATTCAATATTACCATTAAAAGAAAAATAGAAAAAAATTGCCAACTATATTAATTTGTTTGTAAATTTTTTTTACACTATTAGTCATTTTTGATTTCACTGTTTTTTATAAATGTGTAGTGTTTCTGTAATACATGCTTGTTAAACCTAGAAACAAAAAAGCGGATAATAAACAAACAATTTTTCTTGGCGCACCCAACGTGTTAACATTGTTGCAATTAAATACTTATATTTGGAAATACCTCAACTAATTCAAAACTTGCAATCATTTCTTTGTAGACAAATTTACAGTTAGCTTATTAATTAGATTAAAATTCGCGATAAAAAAGTGCTAGACCGCATTTTACACTTAGCAGGTGTAAATAAGTATAATGCGGTTTAATTATAGTAATTACAGTTACGTTTCAAAAAAATGGAATTTAAAGCGCAACAAAATAAATCGTGCAGAAAATATCCTAAAGTTTATCAGCTATTTAAAAAAATTACAGTTTCCAGCAATCGTGATCAAGGTTTCTAAAGAATTAAAAAATATTTCAAATTATTGTTGTGTAGATTTATGGAATGTGTATAGGGTGGTACACTCAAAATCCAATCCTTAGTATATCCCATTTCGATATAACCAAAATATTAATATTTGCAGTTTTTGGGCTTTGCAAATATTCTGAATTCGTTGTTTAAAATTTGATATTCCAAAGATTATAAAGTGTATGTAAATAATCCTTCGTGTACATCTGTACATCTTATACAAGGTGATCCATATAACTCGCCCATCCCCATAATCTTGCATATTTGAGGAAATATGAAAAAAATTAAAAATGCATCAATTAAGTACTTTTTTAAGAGAAATTAAATTAAATAATAATAATCTTTATTAAGTAGGTACAACCTAATATAATATATAATAAATATATCACAAATAGAACAGCATACCCAAGTAACAACTCTAAGATACTTTTGATTTATTTAGGTTTTAAAAGTGCTTTAACATGTTCAATAAAATGATAGAGGTTTTAAAATTACCTTAAGATAAACTAAAAGTTCTTAAAGACCACTGATTCTTATGCAAAGGATTTAAAGCACTCTTTAAATTAAAATAAAAAAAACTGTTTGCTCCTAATACCCTATTGATCTTATACTAGTTTTATAATACTCTTGACATTGGCTATTTTAAAATTAATTTACCTTTTTAAAGAATTAAATAGCAAGTTGGTTTTAAAACAATCCATTTTGGAACAAATGGTTTTAATGTAGTTTTATGGAGTATCCTTGATGTAGTCATTAAAACCCATTAAGAAAACTATTTTATCTTAGGCCTATATGCTCAATGAAATTCCACATTAAATCCTAAAACATAGTTTTTACTTTTTAAAGAGTAAATTGAGAATATCTTAAAGTTCAAAGGTTTTAATTTAGTCAATTTGATTAAAAGAAATGCCTGTTGGATTTTTTGATGACTTTATTAAAACTAATTCTACCCCCTCCATAATCGGAGAAAACACGCCATCTGCTCAATAAACTGATTGCTGATTTAGTGAACCAGTGCAGTCCGTGTACCTACTTTATGCATGAATGAAAATTAGAAGACATATTTAAAATGGAAAATATTAGTGACAAGTATTTTAAATTAAAACGAAGTCACTAAATCCAGCAATCACAAAACCGGCACAATTTTAACGTTAGGATTTCATGCGCGCGCCAGATCCCTTTAAATCAATAAGGCCAGGAGTTTAAACATATTAAAGCAACTCAGTTTTAAAAGGAAGAGTAAATAAATGTCTGGGAGAGTAATTGTACTTGAAGTGGTAAATAAAACGCTATTTTAAGTCTTGTAAGATTTAAAATATTCTATTAACTTGCAATCGGTTTTTATCTAGGCCACGCCATTTTTTATATAAGATACAGACCCGCCATGATGGATATTTTCGATAGCCAAAGAAAAAAATATTATTGAAATATATGCGCTTTACATCCTCTTAAATAACTGAAGGACGGTGTGTCCAAACATGCAATTTAATAAAAAAAATGCATTTGGATGTTTAGATGCAAAATAAAAATTGAGAAATATTTTTAAAAAATTTTTTAGATAATAAAAAAAACATTATATTGGTGGCGCTCGAGTTATATAGAAGTATTTTATTATATTTTGTCAGAAAAGTGCCATCCGTTGGTAATTTTTACCAGAATAGTTTGCATTTGAATATTATTTTTGATCAGCTTTATATGCGTTACGTTTAAAATATTACCACTCTGCCCCATTAGAGACTTGCCGTTGTTTTAACTATTTCACGCATAAAGTTGTCCGACTTTAAAAGAAAATGAAACCCTTTTAGGATTAATTATAATGATTCTCAAGGCAATTTAGTCTGCTGCAATTTTATTTTAAATGCAAAACGTTTTAATACACAAATTTAAGGTTGCCTTGAAGAACTCTTTAAGAATATGAAATTAAAACTAAATGGTTTTTAATATAGTTTTAAAATTTAGTCTTCAAGACCCTTTTAGGATGGGCCCTTTTTGGCTAGAAGCTGCTTTATGGTGATCCTAAGCTTGTCTTGAAGATCATTTGGTTTTATTCGAAGTTTTATTGTATAATTTTAAAGCGACCTTGGAGATCTTAATAAGAGCATTAGTGTTACCTGGGTATGATGCTCATAAATACACTATGAAAAATACATAAGAAAAACAATAAGACATTAATAAAAACAAAAGCAGATACATATATTTATAATATTATGATAAAAATTCTCTTAATTTATTTTTGAAGTGATTTAGTGCATCACAATTTTTTAATCCAGTTGGAAGGTTATTATATTCATTCAGTCCTTTAAAAAACAGACAATTCTTTGATTTTTTTATTTTTAGTTCTAGTGATGTGCATATTATCTCTGTTTCTGGTAAGGTAATTATGAACCTCACTGTTAAGGGTAATATTTACGTATAGATATGATGGCAATAATTTATTTAAAATTTTGTAGATACATATCATAGAGAAGTATTTAAGTCTTAACTCTACGGTCTGCCATTCGAGACATTGAGTCATCATGTTTATTGGTGTATATCGGTTGCATTGCAATATTATTCTCATTCCCCTGTTTTGCAATTTTTGAAGAGAAGCTTTACTATTTTTATTGAATAAATACAATAATGAGGCACAGTAATCAAAATGAGGTTGAATTATGGTTTGGCAAACTGTAATTCTGGTATTCATTGACAAATTACTAGCCACACGTGAGAAGAAAAATAATTTCTTTGAAATTTTATTTTGTATATAATTAAAATGGCTCGTGAATGTTAAAGTATTATCAATTATAAATCCTAGATATTTTATTTCCGTAACTATATCAATTTTAGTGTTATATACAGTTATATTAATGTCATTTGTATTGATTTGTATATATTTGTATTTAGTTGTTAAAATTATTACTTTGGTTTTATTAACATTGAGTTTTCCGATATTAAGGGGCCTAGTCGGGAAAAAGCTTCGGATAGCTGTGCACTTTCTAAAAAGTTTTTATACATGCGCCGCTGAATAATTTTGCTCTTGACTATACCTTCTCTGGACGTTTTATTCACCGACTTCATTGAGGTGCGATTCCCGATAGAGATAACACTTCCTTGCTCCATTTGTAGTGACAAAGATAATTATATAGAAAATTCATTTTAACCAAATGGTACGGAATAAAAGTTTGAAACTTGCTGAGCATAATTATGAAGATTCATTCTAGAAGACATGTATGAATTTTACCTCGAATTTTACCGATTGATATCATAATTCAGGAGCTAATCACGTTCAAATTTCACTTATATTTACAGTATAAATTTTCCTTACATAAAGTGAAAATTAATTAAAATAGATATACATGTACCCTCTAGTACACTTTCAACTACTGATCCTCCAAATTTGGTGTAATTTGACCAAACCGTATGGAAGAAATAAATTTTGAAAAATTACCTTACAAACACTGGTTCGATTAGCCCTTTTAAGATAATTTTTGATATTTTTTAATTCGTTGTTTACTTTATTAATTGCAACTGTTAAGTCCTTGCTACTAGTGGAAATGAGTGAATCATCAGCAAATAAATTGAGAAACTCAGGATTAACGTGGTAATTTATGTCATTAATATAAATGATAAAAAAGAAGGGGGACCAAAACACTCCATTGAGGAACTCCAAAATCATTAGTTATTTTTGCTGACTCATAAGAATTTATTTTTGTTAATTGGTTTCTGTCTTTTAAATAATCGATAATCCAATTTAGTACAGTGCCTGATATTCCATAATATTTAAGTTTATTGATTAAAATTCTACGATCAATGGTTTCGAATGCTCGTTTGAAATCAAGAAAAGTAGCTATTATGTAGTGATCTTCATCAATAAGTTTATTCCATGTTGATAATCCAGATTGATTTATAGGTAATAGATTATTTATATTGAAATATTCATAAAGTTGGTTGTATACTGCTCTTTCAAGAATTTTTTCTAATGCTGGCAAAGTATTAATTGACCGATGTCATAGGAATCTCTTAATCGGTGTTCTGACAGGCCAATGTAGACTCAGGAGGCATCTATCATTGATAGGCATTGAGGAAGATCCTACATGTCCAAGATGCAGGAGTGATGAAGAGACATCTTACCACTTTCTGGGACAATGTGAAGCGATTGGGCGCCTGAGACACAGTATCTTCGGTTCTGAGGCGCTTCTAAGGGAGGAGATGAGCTCCCCCGCAATGAGTGACATCCTGACCTTCATCAGAAGGTCAAAAAGATTCGATGAGGGAGCAAGAGAAGCACATGGCTGAGGGGACAGCTGGGGGTTGGTAAAAAGGGCCCGTCTGTGGCCTACTTGCCAGGCGTCAGCCTCCCCCACCATTACCATTATCATTACCTGCGTTATAGTTATTCTTAATTTTAGCAATGGGAGTTACAATACTGGTTTTAAGTTCATTAGGGAATTTACCTTTTTCAAGTGATGTGTTAATAAATTTTAACAAAACGTGTCCTATTACCAGAAAAATATTTTTAAGAATTTTAGCATTTATTATATCACCAATATTAAATTTATTATCCAATGAATTTATAATAGTTTTTAACTCATTTAAAGAAATCTATTTGAAGCTTGAAAATTCTTTTGTAATTTTAGGATACTTTTCAGGGAACCAGGGTTCAGTATCAGGAATTGATTGTCGAATATCTTTTATGCTAGATACAAAATACACATTGAAATTATCTGCAGTTTCTTGGTCATTTTGGGAAAAGAATGTATTGTTATCAATGTTAAATTCAATTTTATTAGACCTAAAGTTAGTCTTTTTTGTGTTTATTAAGATTTTTAAAGTTTGCCACATTAACTTGCTTAAATTAAACAATAGAATAACAAACAAAAAAGATAGCGACCAAAACTATATATTTTTTAAATGGAAGTCCCTATTTCTTAATCAGAGATTCTTAGTCCACATGTTTCAGATTTTAAAAATATATATACCTTTATATAATATTTTTACTAATAACGAAGATATTGACTAATTTGAGAATTAAATTAAATTCAATAGGTAGGCATAAAAATATTTCCGGTGTAGTTGGCTGTAAAAATAAAATAACAGAAGAAAAAGCAGTAATAATTGAAGTGACAGATCTAAACAATTCTTTGGCTATATTTCCTTGCCATTTTTATCAACCATATCCCACAAGGTACTAACTTGCGCCCATTACGTTTCCATATTTTTATTAAATATAACTATAAAACAATTAATTCAATTGTTAAACCAAAAATGAAAACAACGTTCCTTCTATTTTTACTTTATCATTTCTTTATTATGACTTAGATTGTTATATCACTTGATGTTACTATTTCTAAGGAGAATACTTTGACATACAACAATGAAATGTTTCTGAATCATAATAATAATAAAAGCTGCAAAATATTTTATGATGCTTATTAAATGAAATAAAGCTTTTATTAAACTTGAGACGAATGGTTTTCTTTAAAGAGATATGACCATCTTAAACGGGCTTAAATTTATTGCTAAAATTTCATATCCTGGGTGTCTTTAAAAAAAAGATTAAAATTGCTATTGCATTGTTTAGTGGGAAGGATACGATTTGATTTAATTAAACTATTAGGAATAAACTTCATAACCTTCCCTTTTCTAAGGCTATTATAGTGAGATTTTTACGGCAGTGGAGAAATTTTGAGATCTGAAATCTTAATATTACATAACGAATGAAAATTAAACCCAAGGATAAATATCACAATACCCAAAAGTGTAAATGGGTTTACAGGTACTTGTAACAAAAGATGTATATGTATTCAACCCTGCACTTTGAACATAAACGGCATTTCAGAAATACTTCCCGTGAGGAACCTGTGCTTCCTTCCCATGCATACCTGAAACAATTTTATTCAATTTATGCCCTTAAAACTCCTCTAATAAGCCCACAAGATTCCAGTTACATTATATTTACTTGTGAATGTGATCTCTACCTGTTTGACAAAGGCAGTGGCCACCGTGGCAAACTATACATGGGAATGGTTACAAATACTGGGTTACACACCCTTTTTACTTCTTTACCTAACATCCAGATAATTGTACAAAGATGACAGACTTCAAATTTCTAAACATGTTCATGAAATCCTCGCACTGAATAAGAACTAAATTAAACAACACTCAAACTTAAAAGAGATTAAGAAAAACTTAGATGACAGCAAGTTTAACATGCAACAGAATTGTTAATTTAGAACCCTTGAAAACGACAGTAAATGTAGCAGTTGTGTAAAGCAGCGAATTGTGGAACAAAAGAATTCTATATTGGGTGATTTTAGGGGCATTAATCTATTTTCTGCATATTAATTTAAAGGTGTATATAACAGAGACCGCAGAAACCTTATGCAAATGTACGTGACGGATTTTACAGAGATAAACACAGGCACAACGGTAAAATACTGACAGCGGTATGTGTAGCCGTTCGGTTCCCTGGCAACACGCTAGCCGCCACTCAGCAATGAACGAGTCATGTATTTCTTACATAGGGCTTATTTATTGCTGAGTGACAGCCGGCGACTCGCCGGAGAACGACTATGAGTTGGGCCGTTCGTCTTAATCTTACCTTGCATTGATTTTTGTTTATTAGTTACTTATTTAACGTGGGCCTATTTCCGTTACCAAGACCGACGCCAGGAGATAACCCCATCGATGCTTGTATACGCACTTCTAACACCCCTAACCTAGAAAATCTGCCAAAGAAACAAATAGGTATCTTTAACTTTAACCAAAACTTACAGACCAAAGGAATTCGTTCAGTGTCTTTTGGGTGAATGAATAATTAACTAATTATGTTTTTCAGTTCAACTTTAAATATAAATTCTTTTTATTTCATTTTAAAATATTTTATATAAAAATATGTTTGAAGAAGTTGCTCTTCTAGGCCCAAGATTACTTAAATCATGTATGTCTGCTGGAAACAAAAGTATTATCTGCCAATGATAACGAAATTATTTTGAAGAATAATATACTTGAAAAAATCGTAAGACTACAATAAATAATTGATATTTAAGTTGAAAGTAATATCGTCAATAAATGCTATAAGAAAGATTGGTCCAATAACTGAACCTTGAGGAACACCTGAAGCCTACAAGCAATTATTATACTTAATTCCACGAAGATGTATAAATTAAGATTTGTTACAGAAATATGATCTCAAAAGAATGAGTAAAACTTATTTTTTTTCATTGCAACCGGCTCCTTCCTGTTGAAACCATCAGCGGTGTTTTGAGGAAAATGACGCAATTCTGGTACTAAAAATGTCTCCTGCATATTTACACATCGAGCTGATGTAAGTTTGCGTGACATCATTGTCATCCTAGAAAGAATGAGGCCCAACGATGCCAAAGGATGAAATTTCACACCAAACTGTTACTTTAACGTTATGAAGTGGTCGTTCGTGAATTTCTTTTGTGTTCTCAATAGATCAGTAATGGTAGCTTTGCTTGTTAACGTAACCTATCAAATAAAAATGTGCTTCGTTGGACATCCATCCACACGTTGTTGATTAGGTCAGGTGTATCCTTTAACAAGTCACAAAACTGCTGACAGCAACGTTCAAGGCTAATAAGGTCTTGATTTCGCAATTCCTGGACAATCTGGATCTTGTATGGGTGGTAATTTAAGTTATGGTGCAATATGTGATACGAGCTGGTGTTGCATATTTTAGAGAAGAAAGCAATAATAACAATATACCAGCTAATTATAGAAATTTGTTTAATTTCCGAAAAGCCAATATCCCTTTATTATATCAGGAACTGTACGAAGTTAACTGGTCTTTCTTAAATGACTATAATAAGATTAATTCTGATTGCCAACATTTCTACGATAAATTATCGCAAATTTTTACAGCTTGTGTATCTAAATTTATAATTCTAAAAATTTCCAGCATAGTTTAATGCTAGACTTAGGTCAAAAATTCAATTTGATAGAAAAACTACAAAAATTACATAGGACAGTAAATAATATTATTAACGATCCTACTAAGTTTTGGACCTACGTAAATAGCAAGAGAAGAGTGACTAATATTCCTAAAGATATGTATTATAATGGTGAGCATTTCGACGATCCAAAAAATATTATAAATACATATGCAGATTTCTTTAAACAATCGTATTCTGTTGCAGAACCAGAAAACATCTCTTTAGATGAATATAGTTTAGAAAGTAGTAGCATTAATCTCGTTTCCTTCTCAGAAAATGAAGTATTAATGACTTAAAAAAAAACTTAAATTTACCATGGGACCTGACGGTATTCCAGCATTTTTATTGAGAGATAATATTTATGATTCTTTTTAATCTTTCTGTTAAATGCTCTTGCTTTCCTGCTATTTGGAAATACTCCAAATATTACCAATATACAGAAAGGGCAATAAAAATGATATAACCAGTTTTCGACCAATAACGACCATTTGTAATGTTGGCAAAACTTTTGAGATTTTACTATGTAATTTTATCTATCAGCAAGTTAAAAATAGTATTTCCATTCAGCAATATGGGTTCTACAACTACTAATTTAATATGCGCCACGCAATACATTTCTTAATCCATTGACATGCAGGTTCAAACAGATGTAATACATTTGAATTTCACGAAAGCTTTCACGAAAACTTTCTACTTTTGGTATTGCTGATAAACTGACAATTTTCTTTGAATCTCACTTAACTAATAGACTGCAATATGTCACGTATAATGGGTTCAAGTCTTCTGATTATATCGTCTTTAGGTGTTCCTCAAGGATCTGTTCTTAGGCTGCTGCTTTAATATTTTCGTAAATGACGTGTGTAATATGCTAGAAGTCTATTTATTAATGTATGCGGATGATATAAAACTCCTACATGGAATTTCTAACTTAAATAATTGCATTACATTACAAAACAGCATCTCCAAACTTAGCTTTTGACGTCTCGAGAACAATCTCACATGTGCAAAAATGTAATGTAATGACATTTTCCACTAAATGTTCTGATTATACCTTCGAATATACACTTAACAACGAACTGCTAACTCGACCATCCACGTTTAAAAACCTTGGGGTAAGTTTTGATAGAATTAGCTTTTATTATACCAATGGCCGTGATTTCTCAAATATTGCAACTTTAAAATTGTTGTATTTTTCATTTTTGCGGTCTAAGTTAGAGTATGTGTCCCTTATATGGCAACCGTTCTAAAATATTCATATTAATAAATTAGAAAATGTGCAACGCCGTTTTCTTAAATATTTTTATTTGAAGTCTCATAGAGTGTATCCACTTAGTGGTTGCCCTCAAAGTCATCTGCCTGATATGTTCTCTATGAGCAACTTAAGTGATATACGTAACAACTTTTGCCATACATTTCTTAAAGAAAATCATCCATCATGAAACAGATTTTAGCGATATACTTTATAGATTAAATGTTCATGTTCGAAGAGTAAATTCGCGACACAATAGCTATTTGTGTATTAATAGCGCAAAGTGATATATTGTCGCTCCGAGCGAGAAGTTTGACGCACGACGCGTAGAGGAGCGCGGCTATCTCGCGAGAGCGGCGATGTCACTTTGCGCTCGAATTACACACAGGATTTTTTCTACAACCGGTGCTTTTATAAAAATGTTTGGTAAAAATTAATAATTATTCATAACCTCAAATTTGACAGTTCAGATTTCAAAATGTGAGCATCAATTTGCGCTACACATGTTTTTGTAGAAATGTTTCCGGCGGAGTGCACGAAATTTCACTAATTTCATCGATTTCCATTGAATTATCATGTAGACATTTTTATTGTACGAGAACGATCTTAAAATCACGAGCTGGTCACAAAATTGTCGACATTTGTCAAATACCCTCAATGCTTACTTTTGTGTCAAAAGTCGCAGATACACTAGACTTTTCTTTATTATGGTTTCTATGGTAACTCGGCGAGTGACAAAGTAAAAAAACGCTCATTCCTTGGAAAAGTGCAACTTTGCGCTTTCTTTTGGAAGCGCAAAGTTGCACTTTTCGCTCGGTTGTAGAAAAACACATATTTTATCTCCCTAGAGCTCGTACTAATGTCTTAAAGTTTTCACCTATTCATAACATATATGCTCTAACTATATGTTTATCGAGTTAAGTTTCTGGTCTATGTCAGCCTAGAGCTGAAATGAATCAGCGACTTGCAATACAGAATAATTCTGTATTGCAAGTCGCTGATTCATTTCAGCTCTAAGCTGACATAGACCAGAAACTTAACTCGATAAACATATAACTCATACAAAATTGGTAGGAGAGAGACCTACAATTATTGTAGGTCTCTCTCCTACCAATTTTGTATGAGTGTATGTTGTTGTCATTATTTTAATAAAACATTATAGAATTTAGTCTATGCATGGTAACAATTTGTTACAATTTATTATTAGAAAGAAAATCACCTCCTACTAAAATAAAATGATAGGTTTATAATAGTACAAGATTAAAGATAAAGACGGTAATGTATTCACCATGATTTCTTAGATTGACAGTATTGACACTGAGATAATCATCATGAGGTTCTAAATAAGTAAAAGAATTTGTAAGAGCTGTGCCATCAATCTTTTGCAAACTTGTCAGAGATTGATAAATAATATGATGATGAAATAGATCTTGGTGAAATACCATATTAAGCAGACCAAACTTCTAAAAGACTATACACTACAACATGGAGCAACCGATTAGAGAGAATATTCGGTATCCACAGGCACAACTATGCTAATAATATATTTAAGATGTCTTTGTGTCTTCAACTGTCTTGGAAATATCTGAAGTCCTTGAAGGAAATCGTACTGCCGATAAGTACCAGTCGTATGTTAGTACTCTCTATTACATACTTTTGAAAGGAGAGCAATGCAAAAGGTTGATAATATTAGTATCAGTGTGTCTTCCCTTCTTAAAATGGGTTTGCAGGAATAACCTTGTATTTGGATGGAAAAAATACTAGGTACACCTTTTAAATATAATGGCGGTGATACCATAGCAACTTAAGCGTGGAGAATGTGATTTACAGTACCTGCTGTGCCTGAACTCTCATTTCTTGCATCGAATTAAAATATTTAGTTTATTTAATTTCTTCCTAATTTTACATAAATTATGGAGAGATTCTTGATAAAACGAAATTATTCAAAATATTTACATGAATACATAAGACACAGCAATAAAAACTACCATTAATCAATTTGACCACTCACTATTTAAAATGGTGCCCAAATCCGTATATAAGTTAATTTATAGTAGCAAGTGCGGTATGCGGATCATGTAGGAGTTCGAACAAGAATCTTCTTACATAAAAAATTCAGTTCAGCACTTTAAAAACATCTTCCAATAGCGTCCTCAACAACCATTTGTTTAAGTTTTAGGTCAGTTTGAACAATAAAATCCTCCTACATAAAGAAGACACTCGCAATAAATAAAAGAACGGATTAAACATATAATTCAAAGCACAGGTCAAAGGTGGACGAGGCCGCGGGTCGTAAAAAGCCATTTAATACGGTTTTACAGTCGGCATCTCGGGTCTTTCCGTAAATAAGCGCATTCCTTTGTCTTCGGCGATAATAATGTCTGCATTAATTTTGACTGAATATTGATGAGTATATTTACGACAACGGAAAGTTAGTTCCTTGATTATTTTTAGATCAGATTTGCTGTTTAATCGGCAGTTAAACAGATAATTTAATTAAGTTTAATGCTTCTATATAGCTTATATGACTCTTACATAATATACAGAGTTGTCTCTTTAATTAACAATTCCGTATATTTATAAGGAATTTGAGCAGATGTATTCTAACCTGTATTTTATTTTAATAAGTAGATAAATAACTCATCCTTTCCCCGTATTTGGACAAAGAATGTCAATTAGTGATTTACCTGTTATGGAATATTGAATATAAAAAACATACTTTCGCAAAATTTATTAATTTGCTTAAGGATTTTACAGGCACCGTTTCGTCGGGTAGGTATTCAACATAAAACTGTAAATTTCTCTTGAACTTTTTCTACTAATGGTCGCATAAAAAGAAAATTATTGGCTTTCTGTTAAAATACTAGATGTCAGAAATTGACATGGTTCACAGATCCAGTATGGTGGGTGTGATCAAATTTACCTTATATTTAAAAACCGTTGGAACTTTTTTATAATGACAAATTAAATGGCCGATTTTTCTATCTCGAAGCCTTATCTTCTAAGAATATTTTGACGTATAATTCACGAAATTCGGTTAAAAACTTACAAAGACATGACTAATGAAATTAATTTAATTAGAACAATAACTCTGGTTAAAACTAATATTCAAATAATGGAATAGTACCCCCATTAGCGGCCACAACAAGCTGACCCGCCTGTACCAGCCATCTAATGCTTTTGCAATTGTCTGTTGGTCAATTTCTCCCTAACACTCTAAAATGCGTTGTCGCAATTCATCTGAAGTATTAAAATAACGGCCATTATTGTGTACCCTTTCTTGTAAATCACCCCATAGATAATAGTCACAGGGATTTAGATCTGGACTATTAGGAGGCCAGTGTTGTTCAATAAAATTTATTTCACGTTCCCTTAAATATACAAGTGTATGGTTACTTTTGTGACACCTAGCTCCATCCTAAAATTTAAAATATGTTAATACACAATTTAATTGCAGGTACCAACCTGCATCAGTATGAAATCGGGCATGACATTACAAATTTGAAGTAACATTGAATCCAGAACAACTTCACAATATCGTTCAGAATTAAGCCGTATCCCTGATTGATGAAAATTATGCTTTAAAGTTAATTTTTAACAAAGTTACCTATGTATTGTCATGGATACGAAACAAATGAAAATTGATAATTAACTATCATTTAGCTGTTTAACAAGTATTTCCGTTGCCTGGTAATGGTTGCACATTCATCGGTTATCGTCTGCCTCAAATAGAAGAGACTCTCCGGTTGAGTGAATGCTTTGCAATGGAGGTAAGAGGGAACCCCACAGCAGGAAATCCAAAGGTGTTAAATCTGGCCAACAGGCAGTCCATTTAATTAGGCTACGATGACGTCTGATACACCTATAACTTGTAATTAGCTCACAGTAGTTCATTTAAATGAAAATTATTTCAAGTTGGGGGTACAAAAGACGATTAATATTTTTCAGATTTTTTCATTCATATAACTGAAATATCAACTCTTATCATGTCACATGCATATAAAATGTGATATAATTTATTTAAGTGTTTATTTCATAATGCTATTAAATACCCTTTCTACTTTTCTCATTTTTTAAATCTCAATGAGATAATTTGACAAGTATTTTTTTTTACTATCAAATTAACGTAATTATTTTAAACATAAATTTTTCTAGAATCCGGGAGTAAATAACCCATCTTTTAACGTAATCATAAAAATAGTTTTTAACTAAGATTGTTGTCTTTTTTTGCGAAATTTCTAAAATACAGTTCAGTATGTAGGAATTTTTATCCTGTTGAATAATAAATAATCCGTCAATAAATAATCCATGACTCTACTGCCTACATGGAGGAGGCCTTTTTAATCTTTGTTGATGACGGTGCCTGCTAGATTAATTGGCAAGGCAATTAAGGCACTGATCGACTGTCTGCAAGGAGGTATAAATTAAATTATAAACTCGAAACCATAAACTTATTTTACAGACTCTGATTTTATTATTTCATTTGCATTTTCTATTTGCATATACCAACACTAACAGCAATTTAGTTTGTCAATCTAATTTGGTTTGGTTATTGAGTCATGTCACTAATAATGAAAATGGATCTGATCTGTTGAAACAAATAAATGTATTTATTGATTACAAAATGATTTACTTATTTTGTATTACAGCGTTTGTCAAAATTATGGAAACACGCCATTTATGCCGTTGTGGTAGAATATTTTTTGTAGTATTTTGGCTGTGGATATTTTGGTGATAATAATAACTTTGACCTCATTCGCTTCCACGCAGATTATGTAAACTTTCTAGGCAATTCAGCAAGACATTCCCATTAATCGGCTAAATTTTTCTTCAAATTGCTCAAAAAATAAAAACCCAGAAGGGTCATATCCGGTGATCGGAGTGGCCATTCAAAAGACTTCTTTTCAAATAAGTTTTCTGGAAATCTTTGATTTAAATATTCCCGAATGTCAAACCCGTTATGTGGTAGTGATTCATCCTGTTGCAGCCGGATGTTCTTATTGGGAAGTCGATTACTATCTGATTAAAAAAATGTGTGTGTTTTATAATATTAATTATTTTAACTTGATAAAGATATGAATGTAAGTAAAACCTGCCGAATTTTTAATAACAGTTCCCATGTTCCTACTTGAAGAATTCAACGGTCTCTTCGACACATTAAAAGTAAGTTAATGTTAAATGTAACACCAAGATCGTTAAAGAATTCGACCCGTTTTAGCACTGTAGAGTCTAATTTATAGTTATAAAGAAGAGATTCTCTCTTTCCAGAAAAAGTCATTACAATAAATTTGCGCACATTGAATTAAATTACACATTAAATCAACAAATAACTCTTTATTGTTTTCTTTGAAGCTTTTGACAATCATCCCGAGTAATGACACCAAAAACAATTCTGATATCATCAGCAAATAACAACACATAAATATTCAGATCAACCAGTGATTTTGTGAATGGGGTTGTAAATGCTCTCGGTAAGTCACAGGTGGCATTAGGGCTCTTTGTTGACTTCTCGAAAGCATTTGACTGCGTGGACCATTCCATTTTACTGTCAAAATTAGAGACATATGGGATTAGAGGTGTAACTAATGCATGGTTTAAATCGTTTTTGTCTAATCGATTACAACAAGTTAAAACCAACAACAGTGTATCACCATTAGGAATTGTCAGTACTGGAGTTCCTCTAGGATTTGTCCTGGGGCCAATTCTATTTATAATCTTTATTAATGACTTGTTTAGTTATATAGATCATCTAATGTGCCTGACGGTATCCTACGCTGATGACACCAATCATCTTATCCGTTGTATCTCTTTTAAAGAGGTTGAGGATATATCTATGGGCTACTAAAAATAGACTATGTATAAATTCCGATAAAACTACTATAATGGTTTTTAGAACACCATAATCTGGTCGTAAAATACACGAAACCATCAATTTGGAAAATAATAGCTGTGTTAGTTATGTCGAAGATAGGGTTAGTGCTTAATTGTAATCTGAAATGACAAGCCATATACACTGTGTTTGCTCCAAGTTAGCAAAGGCTTGTTATGCTTTAGCAGTGACATCCAAGCATTGTAGTTCTTTAATTTTAAAACAGTTGTATTATGCTTCTTTCCATTCGCATCTCAAATTCGCTATAACTCATTGGGATTTATCCCCTGATGCACAAAGTATTTTTTGTATTACAGAAACGTGCTGTATTTATTGTTGCGAATTTAGGTTTTAATGAGTCATGTAGAAAAGCTTTAATAAGTAACTGGGAACCACTATTTGTTGTCAAGATGGTGACAGATCGGGCATTGATCGGGTTTCTTCGTGCTGTGTTCATGATTCTGACCAATAGGAATAAAACCAGCGATAATATTTACGTATCTTGCGTCGGATGTAGATAAATCAGACAACTATTTATGTTTTGTTACTCATATTCTAGTATTATTAATATGAGATTTAAATAATGCATAAGTAAATAAACTATTATTGTGTAGAAAAAATCTGAAACCTAACCAACCAGTGTAAACCACAAAATTTTACTAATCCTTTTATTTAAAATGTCTTGGTTGAATGGTTTGACTTAGAAAGTAAAATTGCATTTATATAACAAGCTGCATGTCTTCGTGGTGTTACGATGTTTTTTTATATTTTGACAGAGCTCTTGAAACAGCATGTTTTTACGTAGTGGTTTGCGGTTTAACACAATGGATATAATTTGTGACAGGTTCACAAAAATGTGCTTGTAATGAAATGGGCTTAAACTTAAATGCACGACAGTTGCGTTAAAATTTAAGATCTAATCGCAATCTTTATAATACATATTACACTAAAAATATATTTTGGGCAATAACAGACTTTTACTTGACGATAGAATAATCCGTACTATTAAAATAAATATAAATAGTCCCATATTTAGCTGTGTCATTGTTGTATCTACGTTGTTTGTTATGACACAGTTATCAAAAAAAAAAACATGATATCTAGTCCAATTACTTCCATACCTCACTTTTGTTTTTGACTAAAGTATTTTCGGTTATTCTCAGAAAAACAGTTTATTGAAAAACATTAAATAAATAAACTAAATTGGGAAAGATTATAGCATTTATTGATGACGAAGATGTTTAATATACCCATCAAAGATTAATCCTACGCCAAAAATTAAATTACTGTCCTCAATTTTTTTTATTCTATTGGGGGTTTTATATCCTTGTTCAGAGTTGTTCTTCAGTGTCAATTTCGATCTCATACGCTTTTTTTTCATAGTTCTTCAAAGAAAGAAATCACATATCTGGTAAATATTGTGGCCTCTGTTAATCAATCTGGCCAGGTATTTTTATTTCGATAGAAATTTACATAACTGTAACCTAATGGTCCAATAACAAAAACTTCAATATTTGCTAACGATACGGTAATCTTGAATTTTGCCTGGTAACATCTCTCCATGGTTGCATGAAGATTTTCATCTACGTGCATATGTGTATGTTATGAAGATTTGTGATACCATCTCTTATAAAACATGACTCGTCCGTAAAAAAGAATTTTTTTCTGAAAATCCACACAACTTTTTCTTTGCTCTTAAATTATTTGCTTGCAAAAAGTTCAGACCAGCTTCAGTATCACGAGGCCAAAGTTCACGTGCTGACTAAATGTGGTAGAGTTGGCGGAGCTCTTCTCTAGTTGTTCCGTTTGTCGTACTCTTGGAAAATCCAGTTTGGGATTCCTGTAATGTGGTACAGGTGACTGGATTCTCGTTTATCATTTCAAGAATTTCATTTGTTGTTCCATTTCTTATTTTGACGTCAAAAAATCTGAGGTGGTTTTATGTCCCTGTAATTATGGGATAACGTCGACGTTATTTTTCAAAAACCTTAAGTAGGATCAAAATAATATATAAACAAAAATAAAGATTTTATGGGCAAATTTTTCAAACAAGCTAAAGTTTGTTAAATAAAGACATTTTCACTTAAAATCTAATAAAGAAAAGTTGTTCCTTTTCAAACGTGAATCCATACTGTGTACTGGTATAATTAAATAAACATAAATTTATTTAGAATGAGTTAAATTTACAAACCAACATGTATTTTTGTATAAAAGCCTGATAATGTGGGCGTTAACTGCAATCACACATTTTATAATTTATTGTCCCATTTATTTTAAATAATATTTTCGTATTAGGCATATAATAAAATAATTATTATACACCTCCTCTCGTTAAAAAATTTCCGTTGTCATTTATATTGCAAAATAACAATTATTATGGCAGTAAAAAAATTTGCATTTAGTGGTCATAAAGTTACTGTTAATTTTGATGAATATATGCTAAAGAGCAATGTTTTTTATAAAAGGATTGGCCTGTCATTAATACGTGAATATGATACAGTGCAAGAATTCTCCGTCAATTTTGATAATTTATAATTTGGTAATGTCAAGGTGATGAGACAGTTACAGGTATCTAAAAAAATTATATAAAGGACATATATAACAGTGTTTGCCTGCATCAATTCTAGTATGAATATTCAAATATATCAAAAAATATTGTACATAGGACTTTATCTAGGAAACCTCACACATGCAACTAGCAATAAGACTTTACCCACGTCGGCCATAAACAAATTTTTTGTAAATATTCAATGATTTATAGTGAAATGTATTGTATTTTCTATTAATTAATATACATTTTTTTTTGCAGCGAAAGAAATGCAGACTTTAACCCGGTTGTTTCTACCATGTTGGATCATGGACCTTGGACACAGTATAACCAGTAGCTTATTTCTCCCTGTTGCTAGGTCTCGTCGCCGGAAACCTTCAAGAGCCGTTATTCTGAAAAGCATCACTGTAGTAGTGGCCGTCAGAGCGGCATATATCTTATCAGCGAAAGAAACATAACTCGTGGTGAAAGTGGTAATTGGTTTAATGTGACAATTGTATGCATTTTATTTTAATTTATACTGGGGAACGATAAGAAAGGAGGGTGAATGGTTTGTTTATGTAAAGGGTGTACAAATAAAAGTTACTGTAGTAATGAAAAGTTTTATTCATTTCCTCATGATGTCGAAAGGTAAGTGAAAAACTGTTATATTATGCAAGCATAAAACATATTGATTTTGGTATAGTAGTTAGGTATTGTTTTGCAAAAATAAGAACCACTAATGACGTAATTTTAAGAATATAAATTGAAAGTATAAATAAAATAGGAAATAGAATAAAAAATAAAATCTTTAGTTTTGTATTTACAATTACAAGAATGCTCTTCTGTAGCTATTTTGAATAATTTTTAAAGATATTACAGAATGTATTTTAAAATGTATATGTATGTTGTAGACAAATTAGAAATTAGTCATTTTATGAAAAGTTTAATCATTTTTTAAATAATTATTGGTGCCTTCGTTATGTAAATCCATATTTTTTAATTCAACACTGATAATTTCAGCCAGGCGGCGACGGGTTATTAGATTTATGTAAAGCAATATATAGGTGATTATTTTTAACACTACGTATCTTGGGTTCTATTATTTGCAGGCAATTTACAGGGTGAACGAGTTAAATAAAGTTAAAGTATATACAAGGGGTCCCATTATTAAGTATTTTCTTTCAGGGGGGTAATTGTTAGGAATCCTTAAATTTATGTTGACCATCCGTTAAGTTAAATTGAAAGTATAAATTTTACTCCACACTCCATCATGTGAGTTGAAGCGCTGTGTATCGGCAGTTTTTCTAAATTATTGAGAATAAGTGCTTTAAGAAAAAATACGAACATATTTTACAGTCTTAAATATATTAAAGAGATTTTAAAACTGGCAAACAAAACACAAAATTAATAATTTGGAAATATCAGTAATTCATATGTTTTTTATATCTAGCTATTTTATTTGGTAACCTAAGAAATGTTTAGCAATCATTATTCAATTATTAATAATAAAATATTATGCCTATTGTATATTTTATTTCTATATAATCTACAGATTTTTTATTTTAACTATATAAAATGTGTAAAAATGTAATATATACACCTGGCAGCACAAACATTAAAAACCCGTGGTCTCTTTCCTAATTAATAATTATTTATTTTATTAATTAATCAACTACGGTAAATTTGCTTCGTACACCCATGGTATCCTTGTAAAATACTACGCCTGTGACGCAACCACCTGTATTGGAGGTTCCAGAGAGCTCAGTTATGAATGATATGATTGATATGTAGCTGAAATAATCTACTGGTTATACTGTGCCTTTGATCTGTGTCCGAAGTTAATCCAGGCTTGCAAGAAATTGGAGTAATCATAACATTAATAACGTATATAGGAGCCCATTTTAAGGAAATGTCCCTTGTGCTGTTTACAGACACATTGACAAACTTTTTGCAATACTAGGGTTTAGACTGTCGACTGCCTTGTTCTGGTATACGAGTGATACAATATAAAATTATGAAAATAGCTCGAAGGAAAAAGAAAGGTCATAAACGTTTGATAATGCACACATAATATTTATTTCAATAAAATGTATTTAAAAAGAAAGGTAGGTGGGTGTTGTTCTTTCAACAATTCCGATTATAAATTCCTATGAATGGCAATATTACCGATATACATTAAATAAGTTATAATAACTAATCATAAAAATAAAGAACTAATATGAGAATACGTAAACTCAAGTCAACAAGTTTGCCATTTGCAAACCCATTAAATATATCCTTGTTCACGCGAACTGTAGTATCATTTAAATTCAAACATGATGAAATATTAAATAAATAAAAAAAGTTTGTTTGATTTATAAGTCGATAATATGCGGAAACGATGTCACACCAGTTGACCCCTTACTTGACAACTAGTAATATACTTGAATGCAAATCTGACTATACGTTAATCATTATGCAAAGTAAAATATGTTTCAAATTTACGGCGACAAACTTCAGCGGCGTGATAGGAGCCTCAAATAGGAAAAATCTCCATTATTCCTAATAGAGCTACCGGCTCCCGAATCATATATAATCCATCGTTTGCGAAAATGCTAGACGCCCGAACAAATTATTCAAAATGACGATCAGGTCTAAGAATTGACCGTCAACTTGAAGGGAACCATACACATTTTTTTTTATATAGGAATGATTTACTTTCTAAATCACAGCATGGTTTCACCAGTAATAGAAGCATTGAAGCAGCAATGTGTGTCTTTCATCATAAAATAATAGATACTCTAGATAATAAAAAAAATGTGCTTGGATTATTTATAGATTTCTCCCGAGCCTCTGACTCTTAAAGCTGTTAAAAGCCAAACTGTGTAGATATGGTGTAAGAGATATTTCTTTAAACTTGCCTTCGTACCTTAGTAACAGAAAACAAACTGTACAACTATTATCTACTGGTGTGTCCAGTAATAGTTGTGATATAAAACAGGGCGTTCCACAGGGATCTATACTGGGTCCCCTCAATTCCATATTTTATGCAATTTATTTTCTATACTTAAACAAAATACCTAATGTTTTGACAATTTGTTGTGCTGATTACACTAACATTCTTATAGTGGAAGACAATTTAGATAAATTAAAAATAACTACAGATAAAGTATGTAATATGATATTTAAGTGGACGGATAAAAATATATTACATTTAAACACAAATAAAACTACTTACATACTATTTAGGTTAAAAAGAAACCGAGATAATCTGCTGTCACATATTTTTGGAATGACATAAGTCAAAGTTTTTATAAAAAATTGTCGAAAGATCAAAATAAAAATATGATCACATGCTATACGATTTTGTAATTTTTAATCATTTTTAACGTAGCTTAAGCATCCAACAAATACATAAAAGATGACCCACATTTTAGATATTCACTTGTTATGATGAAATAAAGGAAACTGTACCAAATAAGGCTCACCTAAATTTCGGTATGAGTTAATTGAGATATAAACTAGATGATAATTAATAGATTCACGTATACTACAACCATAATTAATTATATTCATTTACGAAACAGGCGCTGTATGGCATGTTAAAAAAAATTATGTTGCAGAGGAACAGCATTTATTTTTAAATCCTGCAAGTAGGAACGGCACCTTTTGATGGGCACCTCGAATTAATGATGTACAGAAATAAAAAATAATCAAAGAAACTACTATAAATTGCACTTGAATCTTGCCGACTCCAAATATTTATTTGACTAATATTTTAATTTGATATAGCATAGTTTACTTATAATCTTACATCACTACTAATTTCAATCAAATTTTGCATTATGTTTGACATTGATGCAAAAGTCAATCTATTACCAAAGAAATTTTCTTTTAGTTTTGAGAACGGAATGAGTGTATTCCAAACCTAAGTATCTGATATTTAAGTTTAATTTTCAGGTTAATATGATATTTTTCTAACGCAAAATCAGGTGGTAACTGGACTATAACTATTTGTGATGCGAATATATGATTAGTATTTAATACAAAAGAAAACATCACATACTTACCTTGGGAGTTGGGAACAAACTTTGTTCTTTTTTTCGAAGTTCCACTTTTAAAATCATCGAATTGAGATATGACTACGCAAAAACGATTTAATATTACAGTTAATCAGCTTTTATTACCTGAAGAAATTGATATACACTTTTTCTATAGATGTTCTCCGTACTATAATCATCGTAACGCAATGTAATTTTAATTCATTAAGAGACAGATCATCATAAATCAATATCAATTTGTAGCACATCCGTGTAGTATGTGGGAATATCAAAGAGAGACCTCGAGTTCATAAAGTAAATAAATATGTTTTATACAAACAATAATATAACAATAGACAACGTTAGAGACTTTGTGGGATGGTATTTTTTTGTCACATAAAGGGGTCAGCGCCACAGCCGGGAGCGGCATTTCTCGGAACCATCAAGTTGAGTCCTACGTCAATCGTGCTGAGGACTTTTTAACTTCATTGAGTTTACGACTAGTACAGTTATTTTAGATAATAATTGTTGTAACTGAATTAGTAGACAGAAAAATTACTCTTATGTTATTATTAATAGACCAGTCAAATTAAGGGTTTTTCAAAACGATAATTCCCAACCATTCTCGACCAATACCATTCGATTCAGTACGTTTTTTGAATTCTCATGGTTAATTTTGCCGTACGTTATATGAGCAAGAATTTAATTTATAAACAATTAAAGTTGTGAAAATGTTGAAAATCGATGTTTCTGAATATTCAACTTCAAACGCTGCGAAAACGGCAACAGATAGAGAAAAATTGCTCAGAACATTTTTTATAGAGCGTTAAATTCCCATCAAAAAAAGTCCGCGACGGCATATCTCTACGATGAATAGTTAAGGCGTTACAATGAGTTAAATATTTATTAGTTTTCTGCTGTATATCAGTCAGCTGTACAAGTAACGCGCATGCGCGATCAACAAACTCGTACGCCGCGTAATGGCCGCCTGCGCAGAACATTTTAAAGTAGACTTGCTGTAAATCTTTCATAATTTTCTTATTTTTACAACGTATACAGCTGACCAGTACGCAGTAGAAAAATAATAAACATTTAACTCATTGTCACGCCTTAACTATTCATCGTAGAGATATGCCGTCGTGGACTTTTTTGAAGGGAATTTAACGCTCTATGAAAAAATGTTCTGAGCAATTTTTCTCTATCTGTTGCCGTTTTCGCAGCGTTTGAAGTTGAATATTTAGAAACATCGATTTTCATCATTTTCACAACTTTAATTGTTTATAAATTAAATTCTTGCTCATATAACTTACGGCAAAATTGACCATGAATTCAAAAAAAAACTGAATCGAATGGTATTGGTCGAGAATGGTTGGAAATTATCGTGAAAATGGGCCTGATTTTTGCTTAATTTGATTGGTCTATAAGATATGGCAAATATATTTAAACAATATACAGCTTTTAAAAACATATCAACATCTAGAGCGCATAAAAATCGAATTAGTAGCTCAGTGCTGATACATTAGGACTGATATCAAGGGCGTCGTTGTGTGGCAGAACACGACTAGCCACTCTCTGTCTCTCCTGAGTTTGTGTCTCAGCTATGGCATTTGGCAAATGTCGAAGACAATGGTTGTTGTGTGTGTGTTTAACACAAACTGTGTGTGCCTGTCCTAGCCGAGTGGTGGAATAGCAATGTGCTAAACTCCGCCAGGACGTTAATATAAATTCAAACGAAAAAAAAAATCATAATGACATTCACGACATCTAACCTAACCTAAATAGTTAATCCCATTCTTTTCATACATTTCCAAAAATCTTACATATTATTGCTTCGAATGTATGCATTACTAGAAAAAAAAATAAAATAATTGTTGGGTATTACAAAAGCATTATTTCAAACCTAACAGGATAATAATAATAAATACCTATAGATCGTTATATTTTATATTGTCATTCTTATCTGAATGTTTTAGTATAAAAGTTTTAGGCATATATTGAATCAAGAAACAACACTTGCAATACATTTTATCATAGAAACTGTTAAAACAACTACTCGGTTTAGAAGTAAGAACTGCATTGAATTAAATAACAGTGTTCTTAGTATTAGAAGCAAAAAGGAATATTTTCACACTCAAGAAATTATTTTATTTTATCCTAGTTCGCAGCCGTCGCTCGTATTCTTCTACTAACTAATAATATTAACAGAGTAACACATTATAAATATACTTATCCTTTGTTTTTGTTTTTAGTTAATAATTTTTGTATTTGGATTCCATTAAAGGATGATTAAGTAGGATTTTTAACACAATTGTGGAAATCGATCACGTTAATTAACTAAGGTTTTCACGTCATTATTTTGGATAAAAGTAGTTTCGAAAAAACTTTTTGGATCCAAGCTATTTTGAAGCGAAAAAAGATAATAAAGTCATGTATTTTCAATGTAGTAGTTTTGCTGCAATCATTAATAGTCTATAAAACACTAAACGCAGTCCACAGTCCTCTTCATTACAGTCACATTCAGTTCGGCAATATTTTCTTTGGTATCCTCCTTCATCAACATTGATAAAAGATGTTTTGAAATGGAGATGTGGACAAAAATCTCTGAAAATTATTCTTGTTAAACATTAAATTATAATGGGATACAGGCTTATTTGACACCCTAGTGGCATCTTAGGGAATTTTTTTAAGCAAGAGAAGTGACGTATATAGCCAAAGATTTTGTATAAAAGCCGTTTTGAAATTTTGCTTCTCATATTTCTTAACCAATTTCCACAACAACAGTTGTGGTTTTTCTCGATGTATCTGTCAAACAAAACACCTACATCCTACAAGGTTCATCTTATCCTCCATATCCTTCAAAACTAATGATATCTCAGGTTGATTACACAGGCCTGCAAAATAAAACTTATGGGGCGGGGGGGTTCTATATTTTAATGTAATTCTGTATGACTGTTTCATACCGAATCCAAAAATGACTTGCATTTTGCTGTATCACGCAAGGTATTTTCACAAAGTAAAAATACATGAACGGTTTTCTAATAAAATGTATTAAAATAATGCATTACAGTAAAACATTTCTCATTTTTAATTACAAAATTTAAATAAAAATTTACAAGTACCTACAAGAAAATAATATTACAAAAAGTTCTTAACATGTTTACATGTCTCTTTGCGAATGAAAACGCTTTCTTTTACTTTCAAATGAACGCTTAGTTGAATGTGAAGTTTCACCTTCGGAAGATTCTCTCTTTAAACACAATAGTCAGCCATCATGGCGACGTTCCATCTTCCTTGATATCTCATCTCCATCTGTTTAATGTCCTGGTGAAACCTTTCACCTTGATCTTCATTCACCGCCCCGAGATTTTCTGGAAAATAGTCAAGATGGGAATGAAGAACATGAAGTTTCAAACTCATATTGCACCCCCAATGTTTTATAATTTTCTAACATATCGTTGACTATATTCTTGAAATCAGGATCTCTGTTATTACCTAAGAACTTTTGAACTATATTTTTGAAGCCAACTCATGCAGCCTTTTCTTTATCATTCATTGTTGAGTCAAACACTCTGTCTTTCATTAACTCTCTAATTTGTGGCCCAACAAAAATACCTTCCTTAAGCTTGGCTTCTGATAAACTAAGAAACTTTGAACATAAATACTTGAAGCAGTTACAGTTTTTGTCGAGAGCTTTAACAAATTGCTTCATTAGCACCAACTTAATGTGTAACGGAGGCAGAAGAACTTTTTTTCGGATTGACTAAACTTTCTTGTACAATATTTTTGAACCAGGTACTAAATTAATTCTACGTAGCCATTCTTTCTTTTGCCAATGTTCACCTCATGCTCTACTGTCCCATTCGCATAAGAAACAGGGCATTTTAGTATAGCCAGACTGTTGGCCTAAGAGCATACCTAAGATTTTAAAATCTCCACATAACATCCAGATGTGATTTGCATATTTCACCTTTTCAAGTAGGAGTTGCAAATCTTCATATTTTTCTTTTAAATGAACAGAGTGTGAAACCGGGACTGATGCGTATGTATTAGCATTATGCATCAATACACCCTTTAAACTCCTTTTAGATGAGTCTATGAACAACCTCCAGTCATTTGGTTGATAAATGGATGCTATTAAACTTGCTAACCAATCCTGGAACATCATGGCAGTAAACAAGGGATCCCTCATGATCAAAGTAATCTAAAAATTCAGTTTCACGGGTTCTATACCATGAGAATGTCATTCCTGGAAGAAGTAAATTCCCTTCACTCAGTCTAGAGCCCAAAGTTCAGCAGACTCTTTTGAAAGTCCTAAGTCACGAATTAAATCGTTTAGTTCATTCTGAGTAAAAAGTTGAGGCTGAGTACATGTAATGAAAAGTCTTCATCCGAATCTTCAATTTCTAATTCCGAATCAGAATCAAACGACAAAAGAGTATAATTCTCTGGTACGGCAGGTACAGGTACATCTGGCCCATGCGCTACTGGCCTTATTGCTGATGGAAGGTTCGGATAAAATATTTTTTTCTTATTTTTAGTATTAAAGCCACTTACGTCACACAAGCAAAAGTAACAATCTTCTGCATGATTGCTGGGTTCCCGTCACACCATTGCTATGCCGAAAGGTAAGGATTTCTTTTTATTTTGAGTCCACTTCCGTAACGATTCAACACATGTATGACAAGCTCTGTGTGGCGCCCATGTTTTGGCTTGGTCTCCAATTTTTACACCAAAGTACGCATGATAACTTCTTTTCACGAATACCGTAATATTTCTTTGTCTTTTTTTAACTGTATATGAACTACAAATGTACCAAAACACATCGGCTCTGTTTTTACAGTCTTGAAGACATGACGAATTTTTAATAACTTTATCACGCTATTATATACTATAAGCACACGTTCAACCACAGTTAACTTACTACTGACTGCTGTATGTGCTTTTCGAATACTATGTGTATATTCTGGTTCTAACTAGAAACGTCTAGATTAAAAGGCAGTGGTCCTTAACAATTTTATTTTAAAAAGATATGTATTAATTACTAATAATGTCGTTATGTATGTTTAGAGTAAACAGTGCGTGATACACGAAAAACTAATAATACTGCAGAGTTTAGAACGACTTATTTACTCTAAAAATATAAAAAAAATTGTAGACCCCGAAAACCATGCAGGCCTATGTTATCTGCAATAATCTTTCGATCCGTACTTACTAGACCATAGCCTATTTGCCCATCTTTTAGTCGAGCATCAGTCTATACCAAATATCTCTGCTATAACTAACTGAAAATTTATGAAATATATCTAGAGTCCTGTTCTCCAAGTATTATTTTACATGTCGTGGACTGAATCACAGAAAAGGGACATATGTCAAGGTGTGCAAAAACTTGTGTACATTTGGACAGCCAATGTTAACGGTCAAAGCTTCTGATTAGCTGCATTGTCAATTCCATAGTGATCTTAGTTTTTCAATGGTCGACACTTGTTTAAAGTTACAGGCATGCCTATAAAACGCTCTGAAGTACAAGGTCGCCCATCACGCATGTTGCAAAGTAAATGTCCTGTTACTGTGTGAATAGTGAAGTCTGGTTGAAATATTATTATTTTAATGTTCATTTAATAAATAACTTTACAAGTCTTGAGTTTATACTATATAAACACATGTCAGACATAACTTCATTTTGTGTGCATAATAATATCAATTACTGCTAAATTGGCTTTAAACAAGTCGATTTAACATTTTATTCAGAACCGTTGTCTGATACCGCCGCGATACACTAAGGACAAGTCAATCACGTTCGGGAAAATATTTGTACTTTAATTTATTATAATTGTAAGTGGCTTTAATTTAATCAAATGTGTACATAAAACATACCGGCTTAAGTAGTCATTCTGTTATTTCACCTATTATGTATCAATCAGTTATACTCGATCAACCAACAAAAAATGCAATTTTATAATTTATCATTATAAAAAATATACCTACTTATACTTTCCGTTCAAAACACCTTTTAATTAAATTTTATTATAGTTACCGTTACTCCATTCTAACTTGTTTTTTTAACATTTCAATGTAAAGAAGGATTTATTTGACACCTTCTCAGAAGTTAGAACAACGTGATATTTAAATTTTTAATAAAACTATACACTGTGTCCAAGATAAGAATGCACAGCATGGGCATCTTGGAAATAGTAGGAGATAGGAATTCGGTTAAATGGGGAAAAAGTTGCGTAATTAGGATACTATCACAATGGTCTTAACCAATGTCAAAAATTATTTTTCGTTTTTGATTTGTTTCGAAAAAAAGTAAATTTTTGAAATTCACTTTTTAATTTTTTTTCCACGTTATTATCAAAAATATGAAAAAACAAACAAAACATCCTCATTGTACTTTCTAATAAACTTTAACGTGACAATGATATTTTCGCCCTCTGACGTTTCGTGATTGTGGAACCATCATCAACTTCTTTTTTTTTTAAATACTGACCTGGATTTTTTTTACGGATTTTGAATGCATTCTTTATTCTAAATTCACTTATGTATTACATATAGAGCTTACAACGTGTTTTTCTCTAGTTATAGTCGTTACTAGGATTTATGTAGTACGGCCTTTACTTTGAAAGTTGCAAATAAAATGTATTAATTATTTCAGCCTTCAGCAACGGAAAATAAGGCAAGAAATAAATTTTAAGTCGTTTATTTTTAAATACTGATTAGGAGCAAGCAAATCGGCAAATCCGATCAAGTTTTCATCAATCTACATTTCTCATAAATGTGAACACTCTAAATTCAAAAGTAATACCACGACTTCGATTGAAGATTATTTCATTTAAACTGATAAAAGTCAAGCAAAAAATATGCTCGATGTGCTACACGTTGAGTTACCCTTTTTTAGTGATAAGTAGGCTGGTAAAAACAATGATTGTTTGAGTTTAACGATCTGTCATATTCATAAATAGTCGTTGTTTCATCTTGTTGTTTTTATACATATTTATACTAATGGATTCAATTTCGAATGAAGAACAATTTGATAACTTGTTAACATTTTGTGCCACCGAAATTGTGTTACTGCTGTGAATTTGTATCTCGATAGGTATCCAGAAAGAAGGCAGCCTGATAAAACAATTTTTAGAAGGTCAGTGTCAAATCTTAAAGAACACGGTTCTTTCCGAAAACCCATTTGGTATCGACAAGAACCATGTAACGAAGAGAAAGTAAACAGTGTATTGTTGACAGTTACTGAAAATCCACGTGTATCAACTAGAAAAAATTGAAGGAGCTACTGGGATATCAAAATCCACGTCCAGTTTTATTTTACTAAAACATCGGTTTCATCCTTATAAATTTAGAATTTGTCAAGGGCTTAGGCCAGGCGACGAAGAAAGACGCAGGATATTCTGTGAGTGGTATACTAGGAAATGCCAGGATGATGAAAATTTTCCTCATAAAGTAATTTGGTCAGACGAAAGTATGGTCACTAATAATGGTATTTTTAATCGAAAAAATACACATTATTGGTCCCGAGAAAATCAACACTTGTTCAAACTAGCCAGACACCAACACCGCTTTGGTTTTAATATGTGGGTTGCCATTGTTGGTACAAGAATTATAGGCCCTTTTATTTACCATGACTCATTGACTGCCCAACGTTATCAGAACTTACTTGACACTTATCTTGAAGACGCCCTAGATAACTTACCTCTCGCTGATTCCCAGAATTGTTGGTTCCTATATAATTCTAGGGCTGTTTGAGAATATTTATCCCATCGGTTCCCAGAAAAATCGATTGGCACTCATTCAACGCCGGATATGACACCGTTGGATTTTTTCTGTGGGGATATATCAAAAACTTCGTATACAGGCATAATTTTGAAAATGAACAAGAATTAGAGGCATCTGTTACCGAAGCATTTAACAGCATTACTCCAGAAATGCTAACTAGAGTTTTATACTCTACTATACGAAGATGCTATCTTTGTTTAGAAAATAACGGTTCCCATTTTGAACATTTATTAGAGGTTTGACATCTATGGTTTTAATAAAATCGATTGTTTATATCTGTGCAGTTACTGAGGTTAATACATATGTAATTAATTTATTATTATTCAGTATTAAACCATTTGTTTTGTTACCTGATTATTATTTAACGTACCAGATGGACAAGTACCTGATAAATTGTATTTGTATCTAGTACTCGAAGTAAATTTATTATTTATGCATTTCATAAATCCTAGTAACGACTATAATTAGAGAAAACATGTTGTAAGCTCTATGCGTAATACATAGGTGAATTTAGAATGAAGAATGCATTCAAAATCCCTAAAAAAATCAAGGTCCGTATTTAAAAAAAAGAAGTTGATGATGGTTCCACGATCACGAAACGACGGAGGGCGAAAATATCATTGCCACGTTAAAGTTCATTAGAAAGTACAATGAAGATATTTGTGTTTTTTCATATTTTTGATAATGTGAAAAAAATTAAAAGCAAATTTCAAAAATTTACTGTTCGAAATAATTCAAAAACGAAAAATAATTTTTGACATTGATTAAGACCATTGTGATAGTATCCTAATTACGAAACTTTTTTCCCCATTTAACCGAATTCGTATCTCCTACCATTTCCAAGATGCCCATTCTTATCTTGGACACAGTGTATATGAGGCACCTGCTAATGGAATTAAAAATTAGAAATTCTTATGTTCTAATTAAATAAATAAAGCAGCTTCTTTAATAAAAACTGATGGCTACTGGTTTTATTCATAAAAAATGACATAGGCACTAATATTCTGGTATAATCTAATCTAGTGGCTACGTTTTGACGCAGCTTAATCTGTATAATAAATAATACACCGAATGGAAGATGTTGCTTGGCTTATATGTTATATGTATGGGCATATAATCATTATTTACTGACGACTTGTTAAATTTTTAAAGAGGGATTATTGTCGTAGATCTTATTTCCTCATGTCGACAATCTCGTAGCAATAAGTTTTTATGTTGTCGCGTACACGTAGTGTTTAGTAAGTATTAAATCAATTAATATATTTATATCTCAGTTAATGTCTGTCATGTTGAACTAATAAATGAATATTAAGAAGATTATGTGTGCTATTACTGCTTACCTATGCAAAATAATTATAATACTTACATAGGTAGAGTACAAGGAGATTCAAATTCGACTCCCACGCATAATTACCTGGAAATTCAAGAGGTTATGCATTATGCGCGCACAAACTGTTATCATCGATATTAAGGAGCTCGTACAGACTACACGTTAAGGCCAAATGCATATTTTTCTTGATACGATTCTAGGCCCCTGGCGCACAGTGGTTTAAATAAAATAAATTGGCCAAATAAAGGTGCGATAAAAAACTACATAGAAACTTTCTACGATGACCGACTAACAGACATTTTGTTGCAACATTTCTTACAAAATTTGGGTTTAAAGTTGAATTACATCTTCGGCCTAAAATTGGAAGACTTTTTGACAAATTTTCACAGACATAATAAAACTAGGAGGTATAGATATATGTAGATTATCGGCCTACGATTCAAAAAGTAACTAAGGCTGTTTTATGGACAGGAATCCACAATAATTCTTTGTCTGACATTATACAAGTTATAGGTGTCTGCGGACGTGGAGAAAGCATACAAATTTATTTTTGCAAAGACTAAACGTTTGCAAATGCTAGGGAGTGTAAAAAATATTTTTGTTTCTAAAACTGTCTTTACAGCTTTCCCTACTTATCAAGTTGGAAATTAATCTTTTTTTGGAAAACAAAGACCTGTTGTAGGTGATTAGATTGTCTCGAGATTATTATATTTAAAGAAAGATCTAAAGCTAAAGCTTGATATACAAGAAACCTGCCTAGCAATTGTGTCTTTTAATGGAAACTTGCGAAGTAAACTTTATTAGGCAGTTTGCAAATGTAATCAATATGTGATTCCACTGTCAATCTGCTGTCTAAAAAGGTGCCTAGGAACTTTATTGTTTCGGTCAATGGTATTTTACCAGTAGAATAATATTTTCCTAAAGTTAAAATTCATAAAGATTGTTTTTTCGTAGTTTAAAATGAGTTTTTTCTGACACCACGCATGCACATGTCAAGTGTAATTTGAATATTATGGTCTTCCTGTGTAACTGCTGATACTGATATTGTTATATTGTTTGCATACATCATGGTAATGCCATATTGAATATGATTTAGTAAATCGTTAACGTAAATCAAAAATAGTAGTGCCTCTAAACTTGGGCCTTGAGGGACACCCAGACCTACATTGCCAGTATCAGATTAAAAATCATTGCAATTTACCACCAGTTTTCGACTTTCCATGAAATAATTAATACAGTTTGGAAAGCAGTATGCCAAAATGTCTGTGAAAGCACACTTTATAGTTCTTGTAAGTGTTGCCATTATTGCCTCTTGATGGAAAGTTTTCTCTCATGAACTTGAGGAAAATTATAAATAGGGTCTAATAGTTTAGGTCTCAGGGAGTTCTTTAAATTCATGATTGTGATTTGTTTTATAATCAGTTATAGCACTAGAGCCACGTTTCAATATCACAATATATGTGCCAGATGAATCCGTACTTCGACTCCCTGGTCAAATGATTTATAGCATGTGTCTTCGTGTAGTCTTCAAAAAAAAATCTTATTCACATTTGAACTTACTATAGGGCTCTGGGAATTTTCTAGCCTTTTCAGTAGCTCCTAAATAATCACTTGGAAGTTAAACCTTGCGATATTTTAATGTTTAATGCAATGTACAGAATCAACCTCCATTTGTGAGTGACCGTTTACTAGGTATTTTTGGATTATGGTTATATTGTGAATCATTGAAGAGTTGAGTGATGCATTGGCCAAAACTGAATTGAGATTTTGGAAAGTACAACCATCGCCGTAGATAATGATTGGTAGTTTCAGGGCAAACAGTTTAATTCTAAGTAATGTGATAACATAATTTGGTTTTAAAAAAAATCTTTATGGCATTAAGATATCAAATTAACTTAACAGCTTGTAAGTTTGTTGTTAATAAAATATACTTATTTCCTTTGCCTTCTTGAATATCTTTTTTTTCCTATTTTTACTGTATTTTTCCTTTTGATAGATTTGTTCTATTCTTCTTCCGATTTATTTCCATAGTCGTGTTCCAGACAAATGTCACATTGATCTTTTTTTTAGAACAAACAAATTAAGGGTCTTTTCATTAAAAGCATTCATGAAAATCCGTCTCCCCAAAGGGTTCACTTCATCTTCTCTATATTTGGTTTCGTAAGTTTCAAACAATTGTTTGTATGATGTGAAATGTTCTTGTAAATAAAGTTTGTCGGTTATTTGCCTTATGTAATGGGATGGCTGTCTTGGTAATTCGGTAAAAATGTATTTAAATCTATTCTTTTGCAACTGAATCCTTTTGCTCTGGGATTTCTTTCTCTTTTTTTTCATTTACATGTTTTTTCCCTTTTCCCATGTTTACTGTATTTTTTATAACTTTGCACTGTTAATGGTTAAGCCCTAAAATTGATAAAAAGAATTGTCTACTGACTTTTTTGGCCGTTTAACATATATGCAGAGTATCCCCTGTTCTCGAAAATAATTTTTTTCTGTTATAGTTGCTTTTCGTATGGTCTTCTAAGTTTATCTTAGAAATCCTGACATTATCGCTTAGAAATTTTCTGTGGAAAGGTGACTGACATGCATCATCCCTGTCTTACAATATTCTGTTTCACTTTTCTATCTTTCCTCTGGTATAATCCAAGTGTTCCTTTCCTTTTTCACGTAGCTCTTATTCTTAAATTTCTTCCATGTGTCTTTCTGACCTTTTTTCTACGCTTTCTACTTTCTCCACATTTTCATATACGGCGCCTTTAATACGATTCACTACTTCAGCTTCTAATTGCCCTTCACTTGCTGCACCATGAGAACCAGAGTCACTGCTGGTATCTTCATGTTGATACTCATATTCCTTATCATTTACATAGTTGGGGGCTATGAGTTTTATTGGAAATGTTTTGAACATTAATTAATAAAAGCGTATTTTCTTTACTGACACCAAAATCGAAGACTACTTCCTCAAACTTAGGTGTGGAACCTTGGTCATTCGAATTTAAATTTACTAGTTTCAATTCCTCGCAATTTAAATTTCAAGTACTTTCCTTGATGACTAAACCATCTTTGAATAAAACGGGGATGCTTTTAACATCAATTTGGACTTTCATTATCAGTTGTTTCAGATGTGATTTCAACATCAATTTGGGAAAATTTATTATCAGTTGTAGATAATATCTCAACTTGGAAAATTGTATCGGCAGATGCAGTGTTGACATCGATTTTCTTCCATCCTCAGAAGCTAATTGAAGAATTTTCAAACTTCGTGAACTCATTTTTCATTCTGCAAGGAAAGGAAACAATGTTCTAACTAACACTTCTAAGAATATATGTTGTACATCGATACTTCCTAACATACCAAAAAATTAAAAAAAGTGTTGCTAAAATTATTTTTTTTATGTATAATGAATGTTAAGCATGTTTTAAAAGCTATCATACAAGGAATATATGCTTTTAAAGGTTTATTTTACTGTAAACAATAAATTAACTACTTACCATAACCTTCAAAACTATTGCCTAGAGGAACTGTATCTAATTCGTCTATTTTTCAATGAGATTTCTGTATAATCAGATGAAGCACTTTACTCTTCTTAATATCGAATTAAGTCTATACAAAAACTTTTAGTTATTTAATTATTTATACATTAATTATAACGCACCTAGTTGTACTACAGATAGAAGACATTAGAATTACAGTTTTAATATGGAATGTATTGTTTCAGTCCTGGTTTACAGGAAATATCATATCATCTTTTACATAGGTGGTATTCCGAATGTGCTGAGTAAAGTTGGGAATATGGTATATAAATCTCAATTTTGACAATTTTGTCAGGTACTGCACCCCTGAAACCGCTCCTTGGGAGACACCTAAACAAAAGCCGTTGCTGGCAGTGGACCAGTTATATCGTACATTTCATTTTTCTTTGATTGTACAAAAATGCACGAGTGATTATATTTAAACCAGTTGATTATACCATACGTATAATGATCAGTAGGTCAAATTTAACAAAAAAAAAAAAAAATTGTGACCGAATGATCCTGCATAATTCGCACGAGTTAGAAACTAATTATAATAAATCTCTTAATTTATTTAAAAATATACTATTTCTTTTGCCGCCTACAAATAAATGCTGTCTTTTATTTATTATTTTTACTAATTAGCATACAACTTATAATATGAATTTTGATGAACTAAAATCTTCAGGCGCCGCCACACAATATTTAATATTCTAATTGGTTTAAATTATTTTATGGTATTCATCGCATGTCACAGTTAGTTGGAGGTTGTTTGCGGACATATTATAATACTATAAACTTGCACCGTAAAATTATTATAACTTTCGTTTTGTCGGAAAATATCTAAAGATAGTTATTTTGTATTCCTCTAACAGGCATTTAAAGTATGTATTTTATTCGTTTGATGTGTAGTTTAATTAACAATAAATTACTGTTGTTTATGATGATACGATGTTAAACGCGTGTTTTTGTATATTTATTACGATTTTGGTTTAATTGGCGACTTGTTTTCCAAAATATTCCTAGCAATAAAAATAACATTTCGTTGATGAGCTACCTGCTTTGGTATAATAGAATTTAAAAACAGGTATTTAATTACTTAATAAGATGGAATACCATATACTATACAGGGTGTCCCAAAGTTATATCTAATAAATAAATTACATGTTTAACACGAAAAAAGTTGTTAAGAATCCAGACCCCTTACTTAGTTTTAATGCATATATTTTGAATTTTTTTAATAATATTACGCGCAGTGCAAGAAATGTTCTTAAGAATAACAAAAATAAAGTGACTGTAATGCGCTATACTTGTATATGTTCTAATTTAATCATGTGTATGGTGAATGGAATCTAAAAGTTCTTAAATAATTCTTCCAAGAGAAAAAAAAATAAAATTTGTGGTGTGTTCTAACTCTTGAAAATATCGCCTTTATGTTCATGAGCTTAAGGGTCTAGTTCTAGAGTTACATATATTAAACCAATATGCCATGACTCCTTTAAGTAGGTTGCATAATATTATTGTCTTAATATGGTCCATTCTGAATCTCACACAACACATGAGGATGGCTATAAAGAAATTAATGATTGGAGTAGCTTTTATTGATCTGTCTGATGTGTACGATACAGTTAACCACCAACGATTACTCACCAAGGATTTCTGCCTCACAAATATCAAGTTCTTGCTTCAAAACAGGTTATATGTGATTTTGCAAGGGCATAAGAGCCGTTGGAAATACCACAAGGTAGTGTGTTGTCCTCTAAGCTCCACAACATATGTAAATACAAACGATCAGTCAAACCATTTGGAAGTATGACGCTTCATAATATATTGACGATAATGCTGTCACAGCTTACGAAGAAAGTTTCAAAGAGATAGAGAGGAAACTTACTACAGTCCTAGATAACCTAGCAGAACACTACGAAGAAAATTATTTGAGTCAAATTCAAGTAAAACACAAGTTCGTGCCTTTCATCTTCACAACTGAGAAGCCAGTAGAAACCTCAACATAGTATGGAGAGAAGTGAAACTTGAGAACTGCAACTCAAAGTTTCAGGGAGTCATGCCGGCCAGTACCCTGTCATTCAAACAACATTGCCAAAAACTGAGAGGGAAAATTAACGCAAGAAACAACATCATCCGTAAACTCAACTGGGGATCCCAGCCAGAGGTGCTGCGTTCGTCTGCCCTTGCAATTTGTTTCGCTATAGGAAGCATATGTCGATATGGCTCTGAACGAATCTGCCCGCATCGTAACTGGTTTGTATAAAACTGACATCAATTCAGAAAATCTACACTCTAGTAAGTATAGCATCAGACGTAGGATGGTTGGTAAAATAGAGAGGAAGAAGTAGATGACAGATGAGAAACATCCGATGTATAATCATATTAATCACCGGTCTCAAACTCAGAAATTGTTTTGTTCAGAAAACTATACTATGAGAAACCCAGCCCAAAATCTGTCGTAAATCTTTATGAATTTTTAGAGACAGTATCTGTGATTTTCTGTTGATTATTTTTCTACTGCTCCTCTAAAATAAATGTATAAAATTTTGAATTCCAAGTTTTAAAATTAATACACTTTGTTTATCAAACCGAAGGTTATTGAATAAAATTAAAGAAAGCATTGCAAAGTCGAAAGACGTGGGAAATTTTAATATCTTAAATATTTAGAAATATCTTAATATTTGTACCAAATATTGTTTTATTAAAAATGTGTCCTAATCCAGGTTTTGTTTCCTCAGCTACACAATTAGACTTAAGATGTATCTTTATACGTTATTATAACAGGGCTGTTAAGAGTTATAGCCAATTAGAAATATTTTCCTAAAAGGAGGTTTCTGATTGGATAAGAGTTTTAACAGCTCTGATACAATAACATAAGAAGATATATACATCATAAGCCTGAATAGGTCAAAATCATCCTTGGTATTTTATGGATCTAAGCTTGGCTGTGGTATATACTCACAAAAAAAGCTATTTCAGATTAATTTGGACATTTGGACTTAATACTTTTAATCAAATTCCATTATTTATGGTCAATGACTAAATAATATTGAAAATGTTTTTAATTGTGACTTTCGATTACTTTGAACTTCTCAGTCATTATGGAAAATACAAGCTTTCAATCTTAAATCTATACATGTAGAACGCATTATGCGGACTTTCTGCTGTTTTACAAAAATAGCAACAATAGAGAAACTGTACATACCCATTTCTATTATCCTTTATTACTTTTGAAACTAGTTTGATAGTTGAGTCTTAAGTATATGAAGAACTGTGTCAGTCATGTAAGATTTTGCAATAATGCTGACAGAACGGCATAATGTACAATATAATGAAGTTTATAATGTTCAGGAACTCTCATTAGCACTACAATAGAGTACCGATCCTAGTTAAATTGATTCTTCCATTTAAATTCGCTTTTGAAAAATGTTCGGATACTTTGTAGGCGGATTTATTTATTATGTGCTGATTGAACTTGTAAGAAACTAATATTAATCTTTTCTTATACCTAAAATATCCACTGGTTTGAATAAGACAGAAAGATAGGTTGTTATTGAAAGGAATAAGTGAAAATCACAATAAATTATAGGATATGTCGCAAAAGTTGCAATTTCACTAAACGTTTTAACGGTTTTTTTAAATTTATTCAAGTCTATATTTGGGTACGTACAGCGGATTTATTTAAGTACTTTTTCAGCACCTGATATTTAATACACACACATTAACACACTTAAGTGAACTATAATGCTCTAACTAGATTGTTAGTAAGACTTTTATATATAAATATTTTACAGATGTAAAATTTCTAAATAAAATCAAAATCTTCTGCGGAATAAAAGAAATTTGATACAATAAATAGTATTAAGGTGGTCAAACATATTCCTAATAATAAGTATATAACGGGGTTCATCCTATCATTGAAATAGTTAAATTAAATTTTATTAAATGAAACAAAGGTCTAATAATAAAATACATTTATTCAAAATAAGCAAGATTTATGACTCTCTTCTCTGGGTGGGGAAGCAGAGTAGTTAACCAGATAAATCAAATAAAACAAGACTAAATGAATCAAAAAATAAAGACATATACGGTATTCGCCAATTCAAATCAATTAAAAATATCAAACCAATTTAATTAGTTTTCATTGGGCGTCACCATCTATTTTTTTAAGTTTAAAATATACAATAATTCTCCATAGCTAACAAACAACTGAATACCTTTAAATAATGGAAAATAGGTAGTTATTTAAACAGTCTATGATAATTAACCACAAATGCATGTAGAATACGTTAAATAAATTCAGTTTAAAGGCACAGGGCGGTTCGCAAATTTTATAAAAATTTTTATTCACTCGCTTCAAATTCTGACAAGTTATTGGGTAGTGCCTAGGTACCTAGAGGTTCAAAGTTAATTTTGCAGATTATATATATCTCTTGGCCTTGGCCTTACAACACTTCAACCACATTGGCTGTTTTCATAAATCAGCATCACCTTTTAGTGCGCTTTAGTAACTCACAAAGTTAATAATCCAAAAACACCATCTCAGATCATCGGCATTTTACACACAGCGACTTTAATCTTGTTCACTCGATGGCCTGCCTTGTTCTAACTAGTGCTGGGATAATTCGAATGAAAAATAATCGATTATTCGATTATTGAAATATCTCGAGATATCTCGAATATTCTCGTCATGAGAATTCGAATGATTTAGTTCTCGAAAAATAGTGCCACCGACTGCCGATTGAATAATTGTCATTCGTTTCAGCTCATCATTCAAATTTCAAATACGCGATTCGAGCGATGAGATACGATGCGAGTATTAGTGCATTTGAACGCGTGTTAAGATTGTTAAGTTGTCTTTACCGTCGGCAGCGTTTTGGTTGTGCTGATCTGCGAAATGTAGATGGCTATATTGGCTGATGACATTCGGAGTTAAATTGTCGTGAGTACAGAACCGGATTGAGGTAAGTTAAAATTTATAATTTATAGTTGAGAATTGTAAAGAAATAATAGCCAACTGCCAGCCAAATCGATTATTTATGATTATGAATTATGACTCGAGATCACGAATGTCACCGAGCAAAGCCATCGATGTCGATTTACCCACTTCTGGAGTTCTAACCATAATTCGATTAATCATTCGAATATTAAAGGTATTTGAATAGCCGTTATTCGATTATTGAAATCATTCGATTATGACCAGCACTAGATCTAACGTTCTCCCGCTAAAGATCATATATCCAATACAATTTTTCTTCCCTGTGCGTGACGGAGCTTAACAGTAACCAATTCTGTCCGACCGCACAGTAGCGTCGCACTACATAGTACAATAAGGTTTATTGAGGTTATTTATTCGAATTTGGAATTTAGCTTATAATTCAAATGATATCCATATAGTTTATGAGGAATATAGGCCAAATTATTAATCTAAAGAAATGGACCGTTACAAGTACTAGTGATATATATTAAATCAGTACCGAGTTTATTATAAGAATGATCCCATTTGATTGTTTATTCATAACATGTTTTATTTATGACAATTTCTTAAAGCACTTTGGAAGTGGTAATCGATTATTCACAATTTATTCCAAGAAGACAACACTAATGAAACATAATTAACGACTTTGCATTTTTTGGTTTTGAACAAACTCTTCCATTCCTCAACAAGAGTTTCAAAGGCCAAAAGTCTGTGGAGTATTTGTTATATTCCAAATACGTCTTCTATTATAGTCGTTTCTTTAATCTTTCCGGGTCCGCCTGCCTGATACAATCATCGGCACTGCAACCAAGGCAGGTTATGTATCCGTCCCTGATTATCTATACCGTTCCGGTGATTCCTATGTTGCTGATTAGTCGAAACAGTTCTATCACAAGAATAAGGTTGCATAGAATAGACAGTTGGAAATTTATGATACAAATAGCTACAAATTTTATTTGACCTCGCTGCTGATTCCTTACTGGGCACCACCAAAGTACTCGTATGTTTTAATGAAAGGATGAGGGGCGCTAATCACGATTCAATCTGAGTAGGAATTTTAGTTTAACCACGTTTTACCTTGGATTTAACTGTTTTGTTTTTATTTTATCATTTCAAACTAACCTAAATTTGTAATATATATTTATATTTATAATTAATTACGAAACACGATGTACGTAAATAGTGCAAAGTATTAAATATTAAAATTTTGTATCTATTAATATTTGGCTTGTATTAATAAAATGAAATTTATGTAAGTCCATTTGCCGATGTTACTCAGTATTATGCATCTATGAATGTTTGGTTTACAATAACAAAATTAAATTTATGTAAGTCCATCTACTATTGTTACACAAAATTATTATATATTCAGAATAAATATATTATTGGTATCAAAAATTCCATTTTTATGGTAGTCGTAAAGTTAGAACCTAAAAACAAGAGTATTTATAGGTTTCCTTTTTCCCTTACTAACAATATGTTGATGAAATTTGCTTATTTACTACCTAATTCATAAAAAATTAAGTTACTGATGTTACTGTGACATTTATTTCGACTAATTATTTCTGTTCAGACCGCACCCTGTATATATAGGTTTAGAGTTAAATAGTTTATCTAAGTTTTGTTATATGTATATTTCCTCTTTTGCTTTATGCTATTATCTAGTTTAGTGATTATTTCATTATTATAAGGCAATTCTTATTTTATTTCGGAAAAACCTCAAATACGCGCGCTATCCGCTGGAAGGGGTTAAGACTTACTTAGACGTCGCTTGAGAGAAGATAGTGCGAACTCATGCTCAAATTTCCAAATTAATAAGTACAATTTCACTCATTCTTTAATAATAAGTTTCTTAGTGCCTGTCAAGATTATATGTTTTCTGTGGTGTAAACGACAACAAGAATTAATTCATCAACCCCGGCCGGAAGTGACAGCCAAAAGGAAGGTAAGTCAAAGACTTTTTCCAGCTAGCGGGTTTTCTTATCCCTGTCATTTTCATTAATGGTCCTTCAGAGCCAAAATCTTCAAAATTATACCAGCATTTCTAATAATAACTGTCTTAGTAATATTTTGATTAAATTGTGTAAAATATTTCATTAAAATAAAACTTGGAAATACATATTTATTATCGGAACATAGTTTCAGTTTTTTTGTTCAATCTTACTTTGTTCAGTTTTTATTCCTCAAATATTTCAACTATTTTCCTTTTTATATATCATCTCATACAAATAAATTTAACATTTAATTTTATTTATTTCGCATCTATTGACTATTGTAATAATTATTATTATATTATAAAATTATTAAAATTACTGATAATTTTTGTAGTAAATTTTTAGGTAAAAAATATATAAGATAACAAATACACATGGAATAAAAAAGACATATTTTGTTATCTTTGTGTTTTGGTTGCTATTTATAATTGAACTTACTGTACAGGGTGGCACGGTTTAACTGCAATTTATTATTCATCAGTTTTCTTTTCAATTAATTGTTATTGCATTTTACCAGCATATACAGAGTGTTAATATTTTATGTTGGGTTTAGTCTAAAGTGAATTTTCTCATAATAAAATAATAAACTAAAGTAAATTATTATTTTGGTCAGTTTTTGAAACATTTTAGCGCAGTTAGCCTTAATTTAACTCATTTTCATTTACTTTTGTATATTCTTTTCTATTATGGCTAGTAGCGTTAATAAATTAAAACAGGCCAAAGCTTTGCGTCAATTGCAAATTGATCATATTGAGGAACTCTTGGTGCTTGCTCAGGCTTCTGTAATTGACGAAAGCCTCCATGTAAGATTTAATTTAAGATGTGAATGTTTAGAGAAAATTTATGTCGAGTTTCAAAAACAACATGAAGTTATTGTTTCTCTTTCGTCAATTATGGAAGCTCCAGAACTCGAGGATGAAAAAAATTATTCGAACCACCTTTCATGATAATTATTTCACCATTAAAACAATCTGTTCAAATATTCTTTCGGGTAAACCGTCTAATGAAGCTAAAGATAACTTAGTTCATTCTCCAAATGTAAAATTACTAAAGATATCATTACCCATTTTTGACGGAAATTATAAAAATTGGCTACCATTTTTCGATCTCTTTTCATCCTTAATTCATAATAATAATAATACTCTATCTAATATTGAAAAATTTCAATATTTGTTAAGCTCACTTACATCACATGCCCTTACGATATTAAAAGGCATCACTATCACAGCTCAAAATTATGAAACCGCTTTTCAAACTTTAATTGATAGATACCAAAATCGCCGATTACTTGCAAATTCTTGTTGGCAAGCTATCTACAATGCTCCTAAGCTTACTAATGAACATGCGGCGGGCCTACGTCAGCTCTTTAATGAAAACCTAGCTGCCTTAAAGAATTTGGAATTACCGGTAGATAATTGGGATTTTATTTTGTTTCACATACTAATACAAAAATTGGACGTCTCTACGATTAAACGATTTGAACTCCATGAAGCCTCTACTGAAATTCCTTCCTTTTCTAATCTCAAAAATTTTCTTTTAAAACAATGTACCGCTCTCGAATCTGTTGCTTTATCTATGTCCAATCAAAAACCAACAAAAAATATGTCCAATGTTCCAAGTCCCTTTAAATCGAGCCATAGTGCCCCTAATTCTCGCACAGTGTTACCTAAAGGTAACTCGTCATTTCTAGTTCAATCTAATACTTCAGCTAAAATATATTCTTGTAATTATTGTCGTTCTGCTCATACTATTTGTAAATGCTCTTTATTTCAAACCCTAAGTCCATCAAACAGGCTTAAAATCGCCAAGGAAAAAAATTGGTGTATAAATTGTCTCCACTCTGGTCATCGTCTAAATTCATGTAAGTCACAATCAACCTGTCGTATTTGCCAAGGTAAACATCATACTCTTCTCCATATTTCTCAGGACGCATCTCTTCCATTTCCAAATTCGGCAACAAACAATTCACATACTCTTTCTTCACAAGTAGCTCCATCTTCCTCGAATGTTACCGTTGCACAAGTGCATTCGCTAACAAATTTTCTTCCCTCAAAGACGGCGATCTTACTATCTACAGCTAGAGTAGAAATTGTTGATGCTTGGGGTAAATATCAGTCAGTTAGAGTTCTGATTGACGGAGGTTCACAAGCCAATGTGATCACACAACACTGTGTGCAAAAGCTTGGTTTACATACCTCTAGCATTTCTTTATCAATTTTTGGTCTAGGTCAAACTTCATCCTCTACTTCCAGTGGCGTCGTTTGCACTATCCGACCCACAGGTAAAACTACTCCAACTTTCACCTTCGATGCTGTTGTTCTCCCTAAAATATGTAACGCTTCCATTTCTGTTGGAAATGGCAAATATATCGCTAATCTCCAATTAGCAGATCCTCAATTCCATATACCGGGTGAAATAGATATGTTATTAGGTGCAGATATTTTCTCTCAAATTCTTCAAGATGGGAAACTGTCAGGTACTAATAATGAACCTACAGCAATCAATACTGTTTTCGGGTGGATTTTAACGGGAAAGGTTACTTGTACCCCTAATCACTCTGTTATTAATTCATTCTTTTCTATGGTTGACTCTTCATTAGATTTGACAATTAGGCGTTTTTGGGAATTAGAGGAAATACCTAAAATTAATTGCTCTTCACCAGATGATATTCGATGTGAAATTTCTTTTCTAGAAACCCACCATCGGGATTATACAGGGCGTTATACTGTAGCTCTTCCATTTAAAGGTCCCGAACCTTTATTTGGAGACACTAAATCTAGTGCTCTCCGCCGATTTCACTCCCTTGAGCGTCGCCTACTCCGTGAAAATTCTCTTTATAATTCATATCGCGACTTCATGTACGATTACCTCGAAACCGGACACATGGAACTTATCCCCTCACCTCTATCGAATTGTGGCAAACTCTTCTACATTCCTCATCATTCTGTCGTAAACCTTAATAGTACCACATCTCCGCTTAGAGTTGTCTTTGATGCGTCGGCACAAAGTACAGATGGGTTTTCTCTGAATGACACTTTGTTAGTCGGCCCGAAGCTTCAAAAGGATATCGTCACGCTGTTATTGCATTTTCGCTTTCATTCTCTTGTACTTACAGCTGACATTAAGCAAATGTATCGGCAGATAAATATTCAAGCTCAGCACCAAGATTATCAGAGAATTTTGTGGAGGTTCTCCCCTGATGATCCCGTGCAGGAGTTTAGACTTAAAACCGTTACATACGGAGTTTCGTCAGCTCCATTTCTTGCTCTTCGAACCCTTCAGCAGTTAGCTAAAGATGAAATGGAACATTTTCCTATAGCTGCGAACATTATTCATTCTGATATGTATGTCGATGATATAGTAACAGGATGTTCCAATATCAACGAGGCTGTAGAACTTAAGAATCAGCTCATCTCTTTATTACAGAAGGGCGGATTTACTTTACGAAAGTGGGCTAGCAATAATGCTGCTTTCTTAGAAACGATTCCTGAAGATCTTCGACAAACACAATCTTTATGTTTTTCAGATGAAAATAATTCAAGTATCAAAATTCTTGGTTTAAGGTGGCTTCCTACTTCTGACACTTTCTTTTACTCACTCGAACCTCTCAATCGACCCTGTACTAAACGTACAATACTCTCAGAAGTGGCAAGAATTTTCGATCCCCTTGGCTTTTTGTCACCTCTCACCTTCTTCACAAAATATCTCATTCAGTATCTTTGGACTTTAGGCGTAGGATGGGATGAAACTCCTCCGTCCGATGTGTTACATCGTTGGGGCAAATATAAAAAAGATTTTTTCAAGTCTTTTGCAATTAAAAATTCCACGTTGTTGTGTCCCGTCCACATTTGTAACTTGTCAGCTTCACGGATTTTGTGATAGCTCAGAGAGAGGTTATGCTGCAGTGATTTATTTTCGTTTTCAACTTGATCATGATCATATTTACATTTCTCATATTTGCGCCAAATCAAAGGTATCACCCCTTAAAACAATTTCTATTCCCCGATTAGAGCTTTGCGCCACAGTTCTTTTATCTCAACTGATTTCTTTTATCGTAGAGGCCTATTCAGAAAAACTTTCGTTCGAAGATATCTTTGCATGGTCAGATTCTTCAGTAGCATTATCTTGGATCAGATCTTCACCTCATCGATTTAAGACCTTTGTTAGCAATCGTGTAAGTCAAGTTCAGGATCGAATTCCCCCCGATCGTTGGTTCCACGTATCGTCAGTAGATAATCCTGCCGACTGTGCCAGTCGTGGATTATTTCCATCTGAATTAATAAACCATCCGATATGGTGGACTGGGCCAACATGGCTTAAGTTGCCTTGCGAGAATTGGCCTACCAGTTCTATCGATATCGTTCATTCATCTGCTCATTCTGACGAGGAACGGACAATTATTCTATCCAATTTCATTTCTCTCGATTCCATTGATAGCCTACTTGACAGATACTCGTCACTTTCAAAAATAAAACGTATACTCTGCTACTGTTTGCGATTTATTAAAATTCTAAAAAATCCTGGCACTCAAACTTGTAATGCATTCAATGATCAAGAATTGCACGAAGCTCTATTTTTACTGGTAAAACGTGTCCAATATTTATGTTTCTCAGATATTATTGACAATCTTTTGAACGCTAAATCCGTTCCCAAATGATTTCGGAAATTAAACCCATTTGTTGGAGACGATGGAGTTCCCAGGGTAGGCGGTCGACTCACTCATTCTGGATTGCTTTATGACCAGAAACATCCTGCTCTTTTACCTCGCCAACATCGTCTCACTGAACTTATAATCGAGGATGTTCATAAACACAATCTCCATGCTGGACTTCAAACTCTTCACTTTCTTCTTTCTCAACAATTTTGGATTCTTTCTCCCCGGCGAGCTATTCGTCGTACACTCTCCAAATGTCTGCGTTGTTTTAAAGTTAAACCTACCTCATACCAACCTCCTATGGGTGACTTACCCCCTTAAGAGTAAGTCAGTTGAAGCCCTTTCAGTGTGTAGGGACAGATTTCGGAGGTCCTTTCAATATTACTCTAGGAAGGTCTCGGGGTGTCAAATCTCAAAAGGCATATCTGTGTCTATTTATCTGCTTCGCCACAAAGGCAGTTCATTTGGAACTAGCCTCAGATTTGACATCAGAGTGTTTTCTAGCCGCCCTGAGGCGTTTTATTTCCCGTAGGGGTCGTTGCTCTAATATTTTTTCTGACCAAGGGACGAATTATATTGGAGCGAAAAATGAATTGATCGAACTTATGAAACAGGCTACGGAATCCGAAAGACTGTCCTGGTCATTGAATCCACCCTCAGCACCTCATTTTGGGGGACTGTGGGAGTCAGGCATCAAAGCCGTCAAATCACACCTTATACGCGTTATAGGGCAACAAGTCTTAACTTATGAGGAGTTCTACACTGTTCTTGTTCAAATAGAGGCACTCCTAAACTCCCGTCCACTCTGCCCACTCAGTTCCGATCCACAAGATCTCTCTGTCCTAACGCCGGGACATTTTCTCACTTTAGAACCTCTTACCTCTCTTCCAAATCCCGATCTTTCTCATCTCTCATTAAATCGTTTATCGCGGTGGCAATTACTTCAGAGGCTTCATCAAGATTTCTGGAAGCGTTGGCACCTCGAGTACCTTAATACTTTACAACAAAGACAAAAATGGTTGCAATCCGATTTTTCTCAAGTTTCTCCGGGTACATTAGTGCTTATCAAAGATGAGCTGGCCGCACCATTAAAATGGCGCCTAGGCAGAATTGAGCAAATTCACCTTGGTGCAGATGGAATATGTCGGGTAGCGACCTTGCGTACAGTTAAGGGCTTAATGCAAAGGCCACTGGTAAAACTGTGTCCTTTGCCGATTTCGGATAATCAATAAAATGCACTTTGCATTTTAGGTAGGCGGTTATGTTCAGACCGCACCCTGTATATATAGGTTTAGAGTTAAATAGTTTATCTAAGTTTTGTTATATGTATATTTCCTCTTTTGCTTTATGCTATTATCTAGTTTAGTGATTATTTCATTATTATAAGGCAGTTCTTATTTTATTTCGGAAAAACCTCAAATGCGCGCGCTATCCGCTGGAAGGGGTTAAGACTTACTTAGACGTCGCTTGAGAGAAGATAGTGCGAACTCATGCTCAAATTTCCAAATTAATAAGTACAATTTCACTCATTCTTTAATAATAAGTTTCTTAGTGCCTGTCAAGATTATATGTTTTCTGTGGTGTAAACGACAACAAGAATTAATTCATCAACCCCGGCCGGAAGTGACAGCCAAAAGGAAGGTAAGTCAAAGACTTTTTTCCAGCTAGCGGGTTTTCTTATCCCTGTCATTTTCAATTTCATATATTTTACTGAAACAATTTTTCTTTAATTGAAGAAAGGATATTTATAAACTAAGTAATAACAAAATGGCGAAAATAATTCATAATTTTCTAAGAATGGAGACAATACAAAGAAAATGAAAAATTCTGAATATTAAATATCTATATCTTAAAATTTAAAAAAATGCAAATATAGGTACTATTTTATCCTGTGATTCCTCCAACTTTTTGTGTCGTTTAAGGAAAACTTTCGTATGGTGAAAGAAAAAAGTGAGAGAAAACTTATATTAAAATGTTTTATTAGTAAAGCAAAAAGCATAAAGTTGATAATTAAATAATAAACACCATCGTCTATGTTTGATTTTTTCAAATACCTACATTTATCGTAGTTATAGCCAACTGAAAAATATGATCTGCAACATTCTAACAAATTATAAAAGTATAACATTATTTAGGCTTCATGGATATCAAATTACCCATTATTAATTTTTATTTAATTTGACATATAACGTGAGTATTTATGTAATCAATTAACCGATCTAATCAAAATATCTTTTCTTTCGTTAGGTACCTTCACACACACTTCTCTTCATATGATTTTTCTTCATAATCTCTTTATCCTTGGTGACCTAGAAAATAATAAATTAGAAGTTTACTTCTGGTAAACTGAAGATTGAGAAGTACATTTATATTTAACGCCAGAATGCTGATTGTATAAATATTGATTATCATCTGTTTGGCTTTCTATTCTTATAAATTCTTGAACCATTTCTATTTCCACATAATGTGCTACTCCCAAGGTTTCTTTGTTTCTATAACTATATTCTTCTTGGACTCTTGTTTTCTGAAATAGATTCATTCATCAGCTCCCCAAAATTTTGCAGCATGAGAAGTCCCATCCTCGCCTGCCCTTGTATTACTATATGGAGTGAGAGAAGAGTTAACAGGGCTCCCATTGCTACAGTAGGGGTTGAGCAGGTTGTCCCCGTTATACCCAAACATGCCAGTCTTTGTATCTGGCTTGGTTTGTTTGAAGTTGTTGCTTGTAATACCTTGGGCCACTCTGCCAGGGCTGCATATGTAATTGAAGATCTTACAACCATGGTATAGAGCTAATGCACCATGCCAAGCTTGAATCCCCAGATTTTGCCACAGATTCGTCTAATTACCGTTAGAGTAATTTCCAATATTAGTTTTATTTTATCAATGTGCTGGTTCCAGGTAAGTTTGGACTCAATCATGGTTCCAGGATACTTTACCAGTCCCGATATTGTTATTTATTCACCTGGGAGTTTTAGAGGTGTTAGATCCTCTTGGTTTCTCCTTTTGGTGAATATTATAGTCGTTAAAATAATGCCAAGTCTTACACTATTTTAAATATTTTTGCCATGTTTAGTTTTTCAAATATTTAGATACGAATCCAAAAATACATGCCTATTTCCTTATATTCTGCGAAATTCCAACCTTAAAGCGTTTTAAACAAATAAATGACGAACAGGAAAATGTTGGAATGTTTTATGTTTTATTAAAATAAAGAACAATTATTTCCAAAAATTTGTACTAAATCCATATGAGTTAGTATTTACAAATAAAAGCATAAAATATTAAAATAACTTAATTTATGGTAAAATAAAAACCTACCAAAATTCATACTATATGTATTTTAAATGAGGTACTACATACCTATTACATTTATTAAATTATTCATCATTAGACACCGTGTCTATTCTATACATTATTCTAATAAAAATAAGATAAGGCAACAATTTGAATCGAAAAACTTGATTTGTCTTCACACTGCCACAAAAGCCATATTGGTACTAGTTGTGTGGGATCCATATTAATAACTGTCATATATGTTTATACAGTTATATAAATTTATTACTTCTAATTAATAAAGACGACGATTGATATAGAATATGTCTATTAAAATATACGATTTGGACAAAATTACATTATTTCCTTACTAATATTCTTCTTTTTGTATCAATGCAATTTCTAAGTTATGTTATGACCTCAACGAAAATCAACAAACTATATTATATATTTTTTTGTTATCGTAACAACATTCAAATTGGTTAGCAATAATCGTTAAGATATAAGAGTATACACACTAATCTATTTTTTTTTAAATTTACTTTGTGGGTGTTTATATTGTTATTGTTATGGATGCCCAAGTTTATTACATACGTATTAAGAAATTGTGTGTAAGCTTTTAAATGTGGATAGATATACTGACCACGCCTACACTAACTTTTAAAATATTTTTTTGAGACATTTATGACACTGTATTATTTATGTTTAACATTTTCGATAGTTGCCTTAATAAATAAAACTGTGTAAAGTACCTCTTAAGGTACACATTTATATGTGTATATATGTATGCATATACAATATGTATATACTGGGTGTTTCAAAGTTAAATGTACATACGTTAACTGTGGATAGATGGCACTTTGGTGTTTTCAAGTTAACCATCATTAATCAGTTCATCTTCTTCGTTACTGTGATACAAGATGTTGTATTGATTTTGGCCAAATCTATCTTTGGTTATAACTTCTGAACCACCCTGTATAAACTTGTTATATATATTTTACTTATTTTAGTAGCCAAAACTTCATAAATACCAAAATTAAAATACATAATGTTTACGAAAATATATAAACAAAAAAGTATCATGCCTGACATTGCCAAAAACAAAAAATCTTTTATTTATTTATTTTTATTTTTATTTATTTATTTAAATACAAAATCCAGTAGGCAGGAGCCCAATTGCAGGATTAGGTATATTGAAATTATGTATAGATAAATACACAATAAACAATTTTGAGTGTTACAAAAAACATCTTAATTAAATATATAATATATACGAACAAAACATACAGAATTGTATATACACATATAAATATACACTTGCACACATACATACACGTACATATACAGATAAATAACGAATACAGTAGATTACACTTTCATTGCAGAAAACTATATCAACACAATCCTCGATTTTAGCATAGTTGACATACATTTGGTGTATTGGAGAAGCCAAGAGAATGTTAGGTCTTGGTACGTGTGAAATAAATAAGTTGTTATGGCGAGCAGAAAGTGTAGGTACTTTATAATTTATTTGATTTAATAGGTTAATACAATCCAGACTATTATTAACAATTTTATATAGAAAAATTATTGATTGAAATATTCTTCATTTGGCAAGACTTAGTAAGTTAAATTTTTCTAACAATATATTTTGTGGAAATCCAATAGGTGGATAAGTGTCCTCAAGAGTGTACACTATAGATTTTAAGAACTTACGCTGAATATTCTCTAATTGTAATATATTGACATTATAAATTGGGTTCCACACAACAGAAGCATATTCAAGGCGAGATCTAACAAATGTTACATAGAGTAATCGATGGGTGTTGACATTTTTAAAATCTTTGCAGTTCCTGATTACAAAGCCAAGGCTCTTAAAAGCAGAAGTAGTTACCATTTCGACGTGCTTATTGAATGACAATTTAGGATCAAAAAACACGCCAAGGTCTTTAATAATATCAGGTCTTTGTAAAACAACATTATCTATATTATAATTGTTCACGTACAGATTATGCTTCCGGCCAAATGACATGACATTACAATTGCTAGCATTGAGGGGTAGATAGTTGTTGATGTACCAGATGTTAATGGTATCCAAGGTCTTTTGCAGAATTTGACAATCATGAACATTATCAATAAATCGGTACATTTTTAGGTCGTCTGCATACAAGAGGAAATGAACATTAGTATCCAAGCTTTCAAAAATATCATTAATGTACATTACAAAGAAGAGCGGTCCTAGTATCGAATCCTGTGGCTCGCCAGATCTGTGCAAGAAGCTATTCGATTTATGACCACGGTACTGAACAAATTGATATCAATTCTCTAGATATGATTTTGAGAGACCAAATTTGTCAAGTTTAGAAATCAAAGCACCGTGGTCAATCCTGTCAAAAGCCTGTGTAGATAGTATCTACCTGACCCCCTCGATCAAGACCTTCGCAAATAAATTGTGTTTTGCACACAAGGTTCGTTACTGTAGATCGACCCTTCATAATGCCATGCTGATCAATAGATATTAAGCCAGATATATGTGTACATAGAACCGTGAAGAAAAATTTCAAAATTTTCCTGAAGTTACAACTAATAGTGATGGGCCTATAGTTTGTTATGTCACCCTTTTCCCCCTTTTTGTACACTGGACACACACATGAATTTTTCCACTTTTGAGGAAATCTCGAAGTACTGAGAATTAAATTGAAAATTATTAGAAGGACTTTAGCGAATACAGTTGAACAATCTTTAATTAGAAATGTCGGAATTATATCATATATATGGTCATTGTGGTTTTAATTTTCTTTATAGATTGGCATTTTTTTTCAAAGAAATTTTCCTCTAATTATGAAAACAACCCTGAAATGTCAATTGTCAATTATATAAAATATTTGACATTTAAGTTTCATTTTCAGGTTAACATTTTTTAAGTGTGAGACATTTTTGGATAGACAAAAACATTTTTTCAAAAACCAACCTCTCGGCGTAGAGGTTTAACAAAATTTTTAAATAATTTATAGGACAGTGGCTTAATACCCAAAGAAGGTGAGAAGAAATGTTAAAAAAATTGTCATATTTAGCTAAACTAGACATTCAATCTGCTGCTATTTTCACGTTACATGCTGACTACAAAAGACCATTTTTCTCCACAGATTCAGATTCCTTGAATAAAATATTTAAGCTAGCTTTCATATTTTCTCTTTACTTCTTATGTAATAAAATTTTATAAATAAAATCATCAATGTCATTAAAGTTATTCCACATAGGCATGTGTAAATAAAAAAACATGTACTTTTTTTGTAGTAGTAATACAATAAATGTCTATAGATGGCATCTTCACGTCGTCAGTAGCAGCGGCCGAGGTCCACATGTAATAAAGTACTTAAGATCCAGCATCACGTGCCACTGATTCCTTCCACCGACACTGTATATATACAGACTGTGGATACTCAACAATTGCATTTTATTACACGTCGCTCCTTTCTAGTTAGTTAACGCCAGCCGGATCAGTTTTAATTATGTTTTAAAAAGTCTTGCTGCCCCAACAATTGCTACGCAATTAACTTCTACCTTCATGTCACTCTTATGTTTGAAATTAACACTAGAAGCAAAGAGTCTTTGCTAGAAGACAAATATTTTTCAGTTCAGCAGCGTCAAGTTTCAAATATTTATGGTAGTTATATTTTTTTCGATATATGTATGTATAAGTATTTCATATGATGAAATCATCCAAATGTTTGTGCATCTAAACTACTGAAAAATTTAGGTGAACCACCCTTGAAATTAGAGCAATTTCAAACATTGGTAATTCCTACAAATTTGGATCGATTTTAGTACACTTTGTATCTTCCTATAGCAAATTTTATTGGTATATATTTATTATATCAATTTTAATGTAATTTTCAATTAACTTACTTTATTTTGCCGAAAGAGTTTTGAAATTATTGGTCCGTGTTTTATTTTGAGAGATGTAAGTTTTTTAAATAGTATGGGCATTTTTCGCAATACCAAACCGCATCGCATCATAAAATTGTTTGTTAATTCTAGCCATGATATTATTGAGAAATTCTAATGAATTTCATTGAAAATCATGCGTTTGTCGTTTTCCAATATATGCTTAAACTTGAACACCCTGTAGAACACAAAGGAATCAGTGAATAGAAAATATCCACTGAGAAATAACTTATCTTAAATTTACATCATTTTATCAAAAGTGGCGATCACTGAGAGAGAGAGAGACCCATTGTAAGAAACTCATATAAGAATAAAAAAGAAAATGATATCTACCCTCAAAAAAAAAAAACAGATAGACCAACAATTTATTTATTATTTTACGCTACTCAATACATACAAATTTCGTTTACAGAGTATGAAATACAAAATTCAATCAATACAAACAGAAATACCTAATTAACATAAAAATTGCAGGTATACAAAGAAAATACAATTTTAATGATAAAACCGTAATTATAATATCGAAACTATACTGCAGTTAAAGATATCAATAAGGCTGCTAAAATTATTACAATTACTGCGTATTCCAAATAGAGGTGAATAGTTCTAAACATTTGTTCTAGGCATTATAAGGTTTTGTCTAGGTGTCGATCTGGAAACATGAAAACTAAGCATATGTAAAATTTCACTACAATCAGACCTTGGATTAGTTTAAAAAGGAATAGATATTCAGATATATTTTTGAGCAACTTTGTGGATATATTAGCATATCAAAAATGCAGACAATTCCAACAAAAGAAGAAAGGTTAATATGATACGATAAGTTTTGTATTGCGAAAAATCTCCATTAAATAAGAATATGAACCCATATTTCCAAAACCATTTCGGCAAAATAAAATAGGTTAACTGGAAATAGCCTTAAAATAGAAATTTATACCAGTAGTGGTACTTCCCAAAGTTTTATGTTAATATCATAATTTCACAATCCAGGTAAATCTGAATTGATTGACCTGCAAGCCAATGAAATTTGCTGTACACATAAAATGTACACTAAATTCGATTCAGATTTGTACATATTATCATTGTTTGAAATTGCTCTAATTTTAAGGGTGGTTCATTTCAGTTTTTGAGTAGGTGTTAAAATAATAAATATTTTTTCCAATGTGGTAGTTATTCTTTTCTGCATTTCTAAATAAATTGAAACGGTGTTAGAAAACGGTCATTATAAAATTCTATCACACCAAATTTTACCTAAATCGCTTAAGGTGTTTCCGAGTAAAAAAAAAAAACAATTTTTTTAGCAACTTTTAGCTCAGCCCAATTTTATTGTGAAAAATTTATGTAGCAGATGTCTTTCGCCCGCAGTACATTCTCCCAAACGTTGAACATAATTATTATGCAATCCCGTTTCCCTAATGAGTTCCAAAATTACGTGATTATATGCTTTAACTCTCCCATTTTTTTCTTAAAAAAGAATTTGAATCAAAGATTCTTACCTAAAAGTTTATATAGGACAAACTGATACAAACATTAAGAAAGGAATTTTAGAACACAAAAAGAAGTATTAAAAATGGAAAAAAAATCCATTTGCACTAAAATTAACACTATTACACCAAATAAATTATATAACACAATTTTTTTAGTCATTCTATTTTTGAGGAATACCTGTAAAACCTTTAGTTAAATTTATTCAACATAATTGTCAGTACAATACTCACAAATGAAGAAATTACTGTGTAGGCAAGATAATTGTAGTGTTTTGTGATAATACATAATCATTAAAATTTGTGGAAACTTCGTTTAGGGTTTTCGTGGATTTTCATTACGAAATTACTAATTCGTTCAGTAGAATAAATATAACCACATGTCCAATCTGATCTATATTTTATACATAATTGATTTTAACTGAACATATAATAAAGTAATACTTTCTTCTCCAAATAACTGTGTATTTTAATTAATTCATTAAGTAGTAACATTTCTTGTTATTCAGGTAAAGTCTATAGTAAATAATAATTCTCACATTCCCTTTTGACCAGTACATAAATATTTCGGTTATTTCCGATTCCCATGAAAGACATCCCCCCGTTTCCCAGGGTTCCGGTCATGCTTTGCCATGACCCAGCTTCCCTAGCACTCACCATGTACCTGCTCTAGTTTCTCAACCTGATTCAACGTCTCTTAATATGTTGGGAAACACGTCTGCTTCAAGGAGACTCGATTTGAGACGGAGGACCTATCTTGTTATACCGGATACAACCACCTGCTTACCACCGATATGGAGATACGAATGTTTTTTGCAATTCATTTTAGGGTAACGGTGTAGCACTCGATGGGAACCCTCTTTCAGAAGATTTTATAATATTGTTTCTAATACGTCTGGTTAAATAATACATGCTATAATGGTATGCTTTCGATTATATGATTTAAGCAAGATCTAGATTTGGCAGTAATATACAGGGTGTTTTAGATTCAAAGTGACAAGAAGGACTTGTTATTTAAAATATTATCTGAAAATATTAAAACTCAGTTTTAATCATTTCCCGATGATGCCAACTTGGTTAAAGAAACGTGCAACGAGTGCAGTATATGATGATTTTGGTATTTCATGGAAAACTACGTGTATTATTTTCACATCAAAGGTTCCAACCCACTTCAGGACTTTATATGCAGCATTTCTAAGCATTTTTAGGTTTAATATTCCTAATCAAAATGACGTACATTCCATTTATTTCATAGAAAATATCTGATGTGGCCAGCACATAACTTTCTTATACCAGGATATATCATCCTGATATAAGAAAATCATTATATTGAATTCTTACTTACCTCAATTAAATTTTAATAGCGTACCTTGAAATATTTTATTAAAATTTTTAAATAATTAATTATTAGCGTCATTAGATACTGTCAATAATAATTCATGTCATATATTTTAATAAATCTACTTATTGACATTGACATTTTTGTAACCAAATTAGACATTTCCAATGTAAAACTGCCAAATTTATCCTAACCCCATTTTATGAAGTCAAATGTGTACAAAATTTCAGTTTACATCAACTTTATTGTACATGAAAAATATGTTATTTTCTCTTGATATAGTAGACATGATTTATAATCTTTCATCAAGAATATATTTTTTGGTAGTAAAATACAAAAAAGTTAGGGTCCCGTGGATCTCCTTTCAGCTAGCCTATTTTGCTCATCACCGAATTTATCATTGTTTTTGGCCTTTAAAACATATTTACCAAATTTGAAAGCTATATCTCAAAAACTGTGGCTACTATCGCGATACTACAGACATGCGGATAGATTTTTTCCAAAAAGTTATGTTTTTTCATTATAATTCGTCGAGATTCGTCCAGAAATGTAACAAAATTTTTTAAATTTTTTTCCCGAAATTGTACCTTTCTTCTTCCATTCTTCATGTTTCTTCTAGTGGTATCACATTTACCAAATTTAATGTGTCATCTACAATATTGTTGAAAATCATAATTGCCAAATTTGAGAATTCACCCGTTAGTATTTTTTGAGTTATCGCGGATACATACATACACACATCCACACACACACGCACCGACAGACATCATTCGGAAAATAGTCAGAATGCATTCAGAAGGGTTCAATACGTATATATCAATCAAAATATCGATTGCTATACTTCCTTATATTAGGTTTAAGAAAGTAATCCAACTGTTGGGGTAATGCTAGTTAAGATGATCTCGGACCTGTACGGAAAATGGAACCAAGCACCATCATGTTGAAACTACATGCTTCTAGTATTGATGTCTTATAATAAATCTGGAAAAATAAAAATATATTTCAAAGAAATTGATAGAAAATCTATATTTCATTAATACATATTTACATGTTTCCACTTTATTGAATATACAAGCACAAGTGCAAACTAATAACAGTTTAATACATTACACATTTTTCGGACGTTGATTGATGTTTATTATTATGCCATGCCTATGAGAAAATCCCAAGGAATTAAATACGGACTGGTCCTGAGAGGACTAATAATTAGCAATAATAATAATAGACCAATAATAAAACAACAGCCGTACAAAAACTTCCGCGATTCGTGTAGATCCGCAATTGTATTGACAGAAAAATAAATCGCCTCAAATGAGAGGTAGCACTTTCTATTTCGCGGGCTCAGTTTCACATCTTGGTTCTGAAACTGGGTTACACCCACACCGATCTGGGTATTCACGAATTATATGGATGCGAATACAATATATACGCATCCTATTGAAATAAATTTTATGTATATTTTTTTAATGTAAATGATAAACCAGTTGGCGAATTTAAAAACTTTTATCACTTGCAGCTTGTAATCCTTTTTATACTTGCGAAATTTTTCTATACCCGTTTCACAAATCGCACAGTCTATTATAGTCCAGTCACATTAGAGGTTTCACCTCGGAATGAGAGATAATAAGCTGTAAACTTGTAAAAACCTTTATTTTGGCGTTCTAAAAGTTGTCTCAAAAGTCTTATAGAATCTTGTCCGCGTCTTAAGATATTCAAGGTCAAAGGTCACAAAAATCGTTTTTTTGCAAATATCTCGCTTCCTATGGTTTTAATGCCATTTGCATTTATTATAAAAATTGTAGAGAATAAAATTCTCTACAACTTTTGTCAAACATTTTTTTTATATACTCTACCGTTTTTGAGATAGAGGGCGGAGAGCGCGCCGCGCTTACTTATTCACAGCATAATGCAAGGTCAACCGTAAGTCCCGGTAAATAATACGCCGTATAAAGTCTATAAATCATTAAAAAATATATAATTATGAATAATTTGCATTGTTTATTAATTAATACATTATATTTAATGATATTTTTCATTTATTGAATATATATTTGTTTAATATTACTTACCTTTCCGTGTAATCAAAAAATTGTTGAGTGGAATACTTTAAGTAGGTATATTTTAATTATATTCTAATTAATATGTTAATTATATTTTAAATAGAAAAAGAACAGAGTAAATACATTTTAATTATATCTTTATTTAGAAATACTTTTTCATATATTTATTACAGTTGAAGTTCAAATGTGGGGAAGTTTTTCAAAAACTTTTATAATTAGAAGGACTTGAGTCTTAATTTTCTTCTTCTTCATCATCATCGTCTTCCGGTCGCTCGAAAATTTCCAATTCAATATCATCATTTTCATTGTCAAGGATATTTGTCTCTAGTTCTTCGAGAATTTCGGGGTCAAATGTACTATCTTCATCGAGATCGCTTTGATACGGTGAAGAATTGAGGCACGCTTGCTCATTACACTGGCCACAAGCTAAAGAACATTGCAACCCCGATTTTCTGCATCCGCAGTGTGAACCACAACCATTCTTGCAGATGATTACACGGAAAGGTAAGTAATATTAAACAAATATATATTCGATAAATGAAAAATATTATTAAATATAATGTATTAATTAATAAACAATGCAAATTATTCATAATTATAAATTTTTTAATGATTTATAGACTTTATACGGCGTATTATTTACCGGCACTTACGGTCGACCTTGCAATATGTTGTGAATAGGTAAGCGCCGCTCTCCGCCCTCTATCTCAAAAACGGTTTAGTATATAAAAAAATGTTTGGAACAAAAGTTGTAGAGAATTTTATTCTCTACAATTTTTTATAATAAACGCAAATGACATTAAAACCATAGGAAGCGAGATATTTGCAAAATCCCGATTTTTGTGACCTTTGACCTTGAATATCTTAAGACGCGGACACGAGATTTTATGAGACTTTTGAGACAACTTTCAGAACGCCAAAATAAAGGTTTATACAAGTTTACAGCTTATTATCTCTCATTCCGAGGTTGACCCTCTTTTTTGGCTTGTGACTGGATTATTATGCCAGAGTTACATTTAAACTAACTAAATGTAATAGATTCGTAGTGCATTAAAAATAGATATTTTACATTTTTTAAACTAATTAGCAGAGTAACTAACTTTTCAGTAGTAAATTGCACATGTTTAGCGATTGTCAGGCTTTGGAGACATTTCTGATATATGGTTAGGTTAGGGATGGATTCCTTATCGTTCACAGGCGAATTTCGACGTCTGAATTTAAATCTTATTGTCCCCGTTTAATTCTTCCTTGGACTCTGAAGAGGCCACGTCTTTACAATTTTACGTAAACAGGAGACTGCTCTTACTAGAGAATTACAGTGCAAAAACGTCCTGGAAATAAGCTTGAACACTGGTGAGCTTATTTAATATTATCTACTCAGGCGAGGGCGCTAAAAAAAGAATTACTATTAATTTACGACGATTACATACTGTATGCATTTTGTGAACACCGCAGTAATAATAAACACATAATATGAAATATCAACATATCAAATAACTTTACGTTCAATGCAAGACATAAATTCCCTTATATGAATAAATGATAATATGTTCGTGCAGGTTAACAGCAAAATAATTTTCAAGTTTGCTCGTGCTGTATAAAGTATACCTCGTTTTTATTCACGCCGTACATCAAAACAGGCGTTAAAACTGATGGCGATAAGTAATTTTAATACCCTTGCGTGTCACAGACAAAATGATCGTTTAATGCAAGCTTTATCTTGATTTCAAGTTATTATTGCTCTTATATTTTGATGAGATTGTTGTAAGAACATGCTTGTTCAAAAATTAATAATGAGATGTGGTAAGAAATAATTACTGAATGAGCTTGCATATATGCTAATTAGACTGGCATGCAGCTATTTAAGAGCACGGACATAGCATTATAATCTTGCAATAGCTTTACATATACTCGTACTTTTTCGTGCTTTAGTTCCAGAGCCGGGCTAAGACAAAATTGCTCCTGAGGCGAAAGTTGATCTAGCGCCATCTTTTCCAGAAGCATGATTTAATTTTTTTCAAGTAATAGTAAAACAATATACTTTTGACGAAGTCTTGTTGTATAGCGTGAACCACTGTTGAGCAGTTTATCAAAGTTTAATATAGTGTTTATACGAAACATAATAAAACTTTTTGTTGTTTTTTGATTTTCACAAAATTTATTTTGAATATATACTTGAATATATATTTTACATGACAATCGTTTCGCCAACACAATGGCTTCGTCAGATGTGAGTATTATACTAACTTTTACAATGCAGAAACAGGGTATAAATATGAAATTTATCTAAGGTTGTAAACTATTATTAAAGTAGATAATTTAAGAACTGTCCTGATTTTAAACACTAAGAGTGGTGGATGCAGTAATAAATAGAAATATATAAAAAGTGTACTTTACACTCAAAATAAGTTTAACAATGGTGAAGAATTAGTTTCTAATTGATCATTTAATATTATATTCTGTCTTTTAATTCATTAATTTCTAGTGATTCTAGTAACGTCAATTTAGGACCTTTATTTTCTAAATGCAGGACTTCTAAATTCGGTTTGAAACTATGGTTATCTTGTAGGAGGTGTGCTGCATATGTGGAATCTTCTTTACCATTGGTAAAACTTCTTCTGTGTTCTGCAACTCTTGTTTTGAAATTTCTTCTCGTCTGCCCGACATAAACTTTAGGGCAAGTACCACAGGTCAGCTTATAGACTCCCGACTTACTTTCCTTTTTAACTCTATCTTTGTTATTTTTAATTAGTTTACCGAGTGTGATATTAGTTTTATAAGCAATGTTGACATTCAATTTTCTTAAATTTTTGGCTATTTTGTCTGTAGGTTTACCGATGTATGTGAGGGTTTTATAATTAGATTCTTTCAAAGTGGTGTTTGGATATACTAACTGTATCGCTTTTTTGTAAATTTTTGTGGTAATTATTTTATCAATCATTATTGGGCTGTAGCCATTGTTAATTGCTATCTGTTTTATTATATTGAATTCAGAATCAAAGTTGTCTTTAGATAGAGGAACGTTGATTAATCTACGTATCATACTGTTGTATGCTGCTTGTTTGTGTTTTGAAGGGTGTGTAGAAGTGTTGTGTATAGTAGTATCGGTATGAGTGCTTTTATGGTATATGGAGAATGTATGTAAGTTATTTAATTTTGAAATAGTTAGATCTAAAAAGTTTATAGAATTGTCGTCCTCTATTTCCATAGCGAATTTTATATTCGGATGTAAATTATTAATGAATTCTAAGAATTGGTTTAGCTGTATTTTGGTTCCTGTAAAACATGGATTTTCATCAAGTAAAGGTCGACTCAATCAACTATAGTGTTTATAATCTAAGATCCGAATTAAAAACGACCTTCACCCATCCGTTTAATTAATGAAAAATATTTTATATTAATTTTAATATGCTATAAAATATATCGCAAGTGGGTTGGCTAAAAAATTCCTGGCAAGACTATGATTAATTAAAAATTCAAAAATAACTATTTTTTAAACATTGCACTCATTTGTTTAAGGAACAAATTTTATTCCAATCGAAACTATGAAGCCTTTAGAATATGCAAACGTTAGGTTGTCTATTTTTTTCCTGGCGTAACTATTGGGTTGGCAGGTATAAACAGGTAATTCGATACTAGTAATTTACATTCATCTGCTTTATGAATAAATTTTATATCAAAATAAAGGTAATTAAATTGCGAACAGAATGATATAGAGTTGTCTGCGAAAAAGATTATCGTCTTCTTCGAGGATTTGGGTAATCATTGGGTCGATGTCATTTTCTAACAGATCGAGGTTCGCCATTTAAATTGTCAGGAATAAAAAACGGCCCGACAATGTGATCCCCTAAGATGCCAGCCCAAACATTTAATTTCTGAGGCCTTTGGGTACGAGTTTCCATGAACAAATGTGGATTGGTTTCACTCCAATACCTACAATTGTGCCTGTTTACCTCCTCATTTAACTGACATGTCGATTCATCAGAAAAACACGTATTGTACAGTAGATTGGCATTACCGTTTAATTGTTCACTAAAAATCTCACAGAATTCAAGCCGACAATCGGGATCATCTTCGATTAATTCGTGTACCAATTTAAATTTATATGGATGAAATTTGTGGGCCTTTACAATTCGATGAACACTGCTTCGTGATACACCGGAAGCCTCAGCTACTTTCCTGATCGATTGAGTATTATCCATCTGCAAATGTTCCAGAACTGCCACTTCGATTGCTTCAATCCTAATCAGTCGTTGAGGTTCATGCTTTTTATTTCCTACAGAACCTGTTTCCATAAATTTTGTCAATAATTGTAAAACATACTGAGAACCAACCCTTCTATCTGGGTGATTTCTATTGAATATGCGCTCCGTAGCTCTAGCACAATTATAGTTTTTAAAATAAGTGCTGACAATTTCTATTCTCTCCTGAAGGGTATAAACCATTTTGAGAATTCAGTCTGGTAAAAAGTATATCGATATAAAATTTGTTGTGAACAAATTAATGTTCCAGGACTATCAAATACTTATGAGTCTTTTATTATTCTAAAACTAAACGGACAAGGAAAGTGTTTTTTGTCGAAAAAACTTGTGTTGATTTGAGAGCATTAAAAAATGTATTTTCTTTATAAATTCCAATACCCAGTGCCGTGTATTTTAAATTTTTTAAACTATTTCGATTGTGTGTAATCATCAAAAATAAAATTATTTTCCTTAACAACGAACCGATAAAAGTTAAAAAAAGAATACAGTTATGTAGGGAATTGAAAGACCTATCAACAGATATATCACTCGACCCCCTTTGCCTTTTGAATTTTTAGAGGGGGTGGCCGTGTACGGTAGAGGGATGATGATAGGTATACAAGGGTTACATTAAAATATGTCCCTCTTGGAAATAAGGTCGACGTGTTGCACCAATTTAAAAAAAATTATCTCCAGTTATTCAGGGTGTCTTCTTTTGATTGGAACACCCTGTATATTTGTATTTTAACGTAAGTTTTATATTTACAATTTTGAACTTATTTCCAATTCTAACTTCTATTTATTTTCTTCTAATGTTTAAAAAAATAGTATTGTTGCCTGAAGATGTGGTAATACTTTAAGTGTAAATACCACGAAACTGGTGTAGCTTTAATAAAGAGTTTGTGAGAAAAAGGACCCGTTATTTACATCACCAATAATTTTAGTAACTAATGGGATCTGCTGATGTCACTCTAGCATGCTCGACTGGCCAATACATTTGATTATTCAAATGCAAATATATCTCTATAATTTTAAAAAAAATAGGAAAAATAATATTTCAGTAAATTAGCATGGTATTTAAAAAATTTAAAATTACAGATATGTAATTTTTTCAAATTTCAGAACAACATTCATTACATCGTAATGCTACCCGAGCGTAAATTGCGATATGGATATACAAAAATTTAGTTGATAGAAAGCAACAGACCCGTATAAAATAAGCCGCTTTAGAGTTTTAGCTCGAAAAATACTGAAGAAATTTACTTATTTGTTATTCAAAAATGAAGTGAGACACAAATATCAAAGTTATGGTTCCCTCCAAGTCCTAATTTTTGATTTTAATATCATGTTGTATGAGGTTAAGTCATAATGTAATTAAAGAGTCATTTATATCGTATGAATTTTCAAGAAATTTATTATTCGAAAGTTTTTGAAAAAACGGAAATAAATAAAAAAATACGAAGAGGTCACTGACATGAATTGGTCCTTTTTTTATAGGGTGAGCCAATCGATACTAACATATTTTAAAGTATTATCATAGGCTTATTAATTAAAATAGATACCACGAACAATTTATTTATTTCTAGAAGAAATAAAAAAATAATTATTGAGAATTACAAAAGTATTCTTTCAAACCTAACATGATAATAATAATATATACCTATATATATTTATATTTTATACTGACAGTCTTATCTGAATGTGCTAGTATAAAAGTTTTAGGCAAATATTGAATCAAAAACAACACTTCCCATACATTTTATCATAGAAACTATTAAAACAACTACTCAGTCTAGGAACAAGAACTGCGTTGAATTAAATAACAGTGTCACCCCCCTAGTAGTCCCCTATATATCTACTTTCATTCTTCGAACTCTTCAGGGGGCTACACCGCGTAAAAATTGTTTATAAAAATATTTAAATTAGATAATTCAAAATATGAACATTTCGAGGAACATTTGTCATATTTATTTTGACATTTTAAATTGAATAACAATATCCAGATTATAGTCGGAGAGCTGGCGTCCAAAATGTGCAAGAGTTTTCTCAAAGCTAATTTTTTGAGATTAGGTTACTTTTTAGTGATGGAAAGTAACTGTAGAGTCAGCACTTCCGGTACCGGGATACCTGGCGCTGGGACGCTGGCAAAGGTGTAATATTAATTAACGTCTCTAAACTATTTTCTCAAAGCTCAAAATTTATAGAGAACGAGCAAATATAATATAAAACAAGAATCCAACAGTCAGACAGCAAAATATAGGGACACGTGGCGTCAGCTCTACTTCATACCTGCCAAATCAAAGTAATACCGGCCGGCGGAGTACAAAGTGTTGGCGTGGCTATGATGTTTACGTTTTATCGTTTTTATATAGAGCGCCGACTGCCGGTCTTCTTTGACCGAGTTCTGAATTTTATATATTTAATTTTATTATTTATTCTCTAACTAAAAACAAAGAATAAACTACTCTTTGCTAAAGAAGCGAATTGTTGAAATCACTCTATTATATTAATATTATTACTATAACAGTATAGTACGGTACGCGTTTAAGTATCCAGTGCTTCAGTTAGCATATTAATATATGTATAATAGATATAACATATCGTGTCATCTTTTGTTGCAGCTTGCCAGCTTGTACTAGCTTTCTTCCGACTTTGTATATTAGTTATTAAAAACTAAATTTGCGTTGTGTATTGTGTTTGTTGACGTTATAAAATTGAGAAGTTTGTTTGTCAATTATATGGCTTGAAAAATACTTGTGATGTAAATGAGGCTCGCTTTCTACTTTTCAATAAGACTTACGCATTCGAGGACACCAACGACCCTTTCAAAATTGCCACGAAAAACGTCGATGGTTCCAATTTACCGCTATGCAAGACGGAATTGAAAAAAACAAATACAAAGGGCTGCGTATATATCGAACATTTGGAGTCATGCTGATGAAAAAGTGCCCACTGCAATGATTCCAGAGGAAAACGGTTGGCAGTTGATCGATGGCCGATATGATTTCAGTTGGTACAAAGACGATCAGCTACCTAATTTCATTTCTGACGTTTTGATTCAACCGGATGATACACCTGCAGGTAATTTTTGCCAGTCGACTCGCAAATGTGATTCAAAACCTTACTTATTAATGTAATGTATTGCTTAACGTTGAATTTTTGATTTGTACACAGATTCGGAATCAACCACCACTGATGACGCCGAAGAATATGGTGCAATCGCGTTTTATTCTGATGAAGATAGTGGCGAAGAACACGACGACGGCAATGATTCTGACGATTAGATGTTTTTTTTTTCAATGCTTCAATGATTTTTTTTTCTGTTATAAAATAATTAAAATTATTTTTTCTTGTAAAAAATAACTGATATCTATATAGTAACTGATATATAACAATTACAATTATTAAGAAACAATTAAAATTATTTTCTTATATAAAATAAATGATATGTATTGAGAAACGGCGTACTAATGCGTGCAGTTACCGTTCTCACATCTGTCGACTGCTGACTGACGTGGTCCTATAACAAATGAGTCTGACTGTCTCCTTTATTGCTGTCTGACTGTTGGATTCTTGTTTTATATTATATTTGCTCGTTCTCTATAAATTTTGAGCTTTGAGTAAACAGTTTAGAGACGTTAATTAATATTACACCTTTGCGAGCGTCCCAGCGCCAGGTGTCCCGGTACCGGAAGTGCTGACTCTACAGTTACTTTCTATCACTAAAAAGTAACCTAATCTCAAAAAATTAGCTTTGAGAAAACTCTTGCACATTTTGGACGCCAGCTCTTGGACTATTAATTAGTGTAAATTCGGAAATCATAATGACATTCATGACATCCAACCTATGATTTCCAAAGTTACACTAACTAATCGCTAGTACCTATTGTTACAGAATAATTTCTCCGATCTTCCTGTACTGATAGACATAGTAACATTTGGTTCTCGAAAAGCCACGAATTTGGAACAACGTATGCAAGTAACTTAAATTTAATAAATAAAACAAAATGTAAAAGATAATTACTTAACATTTCTTCGAGTATTTAAACCATCCTCATTTTTTTGTATTAATTTCATTACATTCCTCATATCTTTCAACCAGATTCATTATCATGGTTTAAATATTCTACAGAGCAACGTCAAAACTTGAGATGATGTCCGGGCTTAATTTTAAACAATCACAGTAAGCCGTCACAAACATGAAGATCTCCTTCCGTCAACGTGCCACTCTTAGGGGAGTCCAATTGAATTTTTTGGTCCCCTAAAATTGCTGCTATCTCTGTTCCGAAATGTATTTAACAATGATAGTGGTTTAATCCGTGGCGGAATTATCAAAAATGTTAATATACTGCATTTCCTTTTTTCAGACACATAAATTTAAATTAAACAAATCTTACGGCTTGAATAAATTTAAACAGTTATACCGGAGTCGTTTTCAGATACACTTGCTGAAAATGCAAATAGGGGTATCGCCAAAATTTACTTAAGGTCAACGGTGTTCGGTTATCTGTCTTGTTAGCTTTTTGTATGCATAAGCTTTTTTTATTTGTAGGAATGTCATACAACACTGATGCAAATCAAGACCTCTGAAATTTACACATTATAATATAGTCCGTTGAACAATAACTTAAATGATATCAAGTAAAACAAGATAAATATTTTATGGAAAAATTACAAAGTTAAATTCATCACAAATGTGGTTTAGAACATGTATATTTTATTTTATTTATCCACTATAAATGCTAATACTTTGACGAAACTTTTTTTTATTTTCTTTTAATCTGAACATTATATCTGAAGCTCGGTACACGGAGGTACCTATTTTTGATGTTTTCTCTCAGTAAATTTTGAATCTGTTTTGTTTCATATGGAAAAGCAATTTATCCAGAAATATATCAGTATTAAATGAAACAAGATTAGACTTTCCTAGAATACTTGTCATGAAGAATCTACCATATCAATTTAGCACCAAATATTTGAGACACCCTGTTTACCTGCATTTTTTTATCCTTCCAGGTCCGCCTGCTTGAAATGGTTTGTCTTCATCGCCTCGTATTGACAAAATATGTGTTCCGCTGTTTCTGGCGGCAGCGGCCCTCTCCGTAGAGCCTGCAGCCCAGATCACCTTCACACAGCCTTTATGACCTAAAAATAAGACCTTAGTGCTGACTCGAACGCATCTGTTTACGTCACACCCACTAGGCTGATATTGGAATCTTATTCGCAATCTTATTCAATAGTAACAATTTTTATACATCCTGTATATGTGCTAACTGCAAAACCTCTTCTCAACGGCTTTCCAATAACATCAATATAAGTATACTATCAGCTGTTATAATTACCTGCTCTTAAAAAGAAACACATCAACGACGACACCAAATACTGATCATTCTCTGCCTAACTCGTAGAACTACACGTACATCACATACCTACCAAATAAAAAAATGATGAAAAACAAAATAAAACCAGCCCATACAATGAAATTAAAATAGGAAATTTATATTAGGTATGAAAACACTTTTTTAGATATGTATTCTGTCACTAATCTAATTTACGACTTATGTAAAACCATTATTTTTAGCTTTTACCTTGGAATAGTCCGAAAACTCGGACGAAACGTAGGATAAATTGTTCATGTACCTGGCTGAAAGTTCTCTAAAAATAAAAATAGGAAAGAAAGTTTTTTTCTGTTTTTTATTGAAGAAGTAATGATGTTATATTATGAATTTTTTTGATAAATTACTTTCTAATTATCAATTGCATTTATTTGGATAATAAAACTATATTTATAATTATCGTATGAATTTTTAATCAAGAAATAACAAAAAGTTGATTGAAAATGAAGTTACTTTGTGAAAATCCATTTTGATTTAAAAAAATTATAAACACTTTTTTACTTGTCTAATTTTCACTTTATTTGTTATTTTACAACTAGTTTCATCCTATTCGGAATAAAGTGAAAATTAGACAAGTAAAAAAGTGTTTATAATTTTTTTAAAAGAAATAACAACTACAGGTTATGGGCCCAGATCGTGTGAGATCATAAGAGGTTTAAAATTGTTGAAGTAATTATATGTCCCTTGTTTGACAGAGAAAAGATAAGTTAGATTACGATCTGAATCTATCTTGGTTGGAAAGCAAGTAAATATATAACTTTAACAGGTACTTTTTAAACTAGCCAATACTATGGATAAATTTGTGTTGATGGATAAGCTGGAGGTTCGGGGAAATTGGACATGCTGGAAGTTTGACATAGATTTGCAACTTTCTATTAATAAAGTCAAGACAGTAGTTACGGGTGAACTGAAAATGCCTGATTCACTAGATGATGGTGCAGATGAGGTTACTAGAAGAGGATTTGTTACCAATGTCAAGATTTATGAAGATTCTGATGCTATAGTCAAGTATATCATTGACTGCAGTATAAAACCTGAAGCCAAACAACATATTTTAACTAGCAAGGAAATGTAGGATGTACTACACCATGTACATGGACAGAATAATGAATGTAGGCTAGATCTTCTCTACTCACAGCTATTCACTTATCACAAAGATTCTGTTGATGATATTGTGACTCATGTGTCAAAATTACAAAGAATTTGGGATGACCTGCATGATGAACTTAAAATAGAGCACGTTCAACTATATCAGTCGATGTTGTTAAATAAAATTGTAAACATTTACCAAATGAGTATCTCGGATTCAAAAATGAATGGCAATCAGTCCCAATGGACAAAAATATTGCCAGTCTTACAGAAAGACTTCGGTTTCATAAACAACGAGTAAGAGAACTTGAGCAAGGTAAATATGAACCAAGTAATGTTGCTCTCGTGGGTAAATCAAGTAGATCATCATAAAGAAGTTTTGCCAGAAAGTCTACAAATAATGATGAAATTAAAAATGCGGGTTTTTTCAAATAAATCAAGAGAAGGTATAAGCGTATTACATGATGCCCATAAAAACATCATACCAACAACAATCCAAAATTTGAAGGAAAGGATAATAAATGCTTTTAGAAGTATCACTCCGGCAATTTTCTGAACAGTAGAAACCTCATTCCAAAGACGCATAGAAATGTGTGACAATCAAAATGGTCAACATATGGAGCACTTTTTATAATATCTTCTCTTGATTTACAAAAAAAAAAAAATAATTTTTATTGCTGAATTTTGCAGTTATTGTTCAATAAATCGAAAATGGTTAAAAATGGCCATAATCCCTATGGCTATTGGGATGTACGTACAAAAAAATTTTGTTTTTTAATTCTACATCACATCGTCCAAAAAATATTTGAAAAAATTGAGAAAATTCAGTTCAAATAGGTGTCTTAAAAATCTTTTCTGGACATCCTGTATAACTTTAGGAAGTGAAAGTGACTGAGTGTTATCACACATTTGTCTCATAACTGGTACTAATATATTTTTTCATAAAATCGGTAATTGTGACTGTAATGATTTTTTTTAACATACACGTGTAAATGGCATAATTTTAACAAAAAAAAAAAATCATTACATCCAAGTGGTTGGGAGAGAGTCAGTCAATAATAATACAGGAGTGGAAGGAGGCCACAAAGAGGTTTCAAAAAATGTTCTGATATACATCGCATTCCATTTAAAAAAAATGTTAGTATATGAGATACAAAAATTATAATATAATTCCCTAACTTTTCGGAAAATGAATCTGTTTCCTTTTTCAAAGTTATTTATCTATCAGAGGTTTATTTTTCCAGTAACATACTGGGTAACTAACTATATTTTTTAGATAACGAAGAGTTATCCATGTGATAGTAAGTCCCAAAAAAAAAGGAAATGAAAAATCTGAATTAATATATTTTTTTTTGTTTGAAAATAAGTGTTAGCGTGTATGTGAAACAAAGATATTTTTAAATTAATTATACATTATTTCATTTAAAATATGTTTTGTGTGTATACATATTATTCTATATTTATTTTATCCAGATTATTACCTGTCAAAAATTTGCATAGGAATTTTAATTGTTGATACAATAAATGCAAAATATAGCTGTAAAATAATAAAAATTTCAAAAAACTTAAAATATGGTATAATATGACGTCTCAGATAAATTTTAGAAAATAAATCTGTCCCTTCCAAATTTGTTATCAGATTCAATAAGCAACGAACATATCATTTCGCCAAATCTTATGAATTAGGATACCGAAAGCACTTGAAGTCCAAACAATTATTTCGACACAAAAAGCCTGTCTAGAAACAGTTTGTTTAACCGCTACACAAAACAAGCCATAAACTTGTAATAGTGTTAGTGGTATGTACTTTCACAACAGGTTACCAACACTCTGGGGGTAGCCACCCAAATTATTCGTTCTTCTTATACGAGCCTCAGACTGTTCCCAGAGTAGAAAAAAATCACCCTAAATTAAGAACAGGACCAAACTGTCAATATACAATGAAAAGAACGTTAAAAAATTGCGAAGTCGTTATGGAACTGAGGAATTCCAAGTAATATTTATTACCTAACTTTAAACAGTCATAAAACGTTTTAAAAAAGATCAAGATTGAAGTGTAAAAATTTCATCACTATAACTTTTATTTTTATTTAAAAACTAAAATTGAATAGGAAAATGAGTTGTTCAAAACACTGACACAAATTTTTATATGTATACAGGGTGATTCAAGAGGAATGGAAAATGTTTCGGGAGGTGAAAGTACCGGTCATTGTCAAAATAAACTTTCATGTGATTATATGTCCGATCCTAAAGCTGTTTCAAACAAAATTATTGTAATAGAGACTACCCCATAAAAACCCAACGGTGTCAGGTCTGGAGACCTTAATGGCCAATGAGTGTGGGACTAACGCGGCCGGTTCATTAACCAGGAAATGTTTCATTTAGATACTGAGAAGAGTTCCGTCACACTGATAGTACATACCAATCAGTCTAGCCAAAAGAGCATCATCCAATAGTTATTGTAATTTATTATGTAGAAATTCTAGATAACTTTGATATGTAAGACATTTTTCTAAAATAGCTGAACCAATCCACAGATGAGAGTTACGTATGTTGTTGACACCGTGACGGATGAAATTAGTTTCATCGTTGAACACTATTAATCGAATTGGCGATTAGCAATTATCCAATTACAAAAATTCCAGTCGCTTTGCATCGTCTCCTAGTGTGACGTAACCTTCTTTTCTACACAAGAGCAGAAGTGTCACTTTGACGCCCAACAGTACGGCGGTGCTCACGGTACGGATATCTCGCGCGCCAGATTCTGTTTAGAGTGCAGAAACACCACTTTACTCTATCGGCGGGACGATAGAGGCCGGGCAACTACAGTGAAGAAACGGATAAGCCAGGGGTCGGGAAAAGGTAACTTACACACTACAGTTAATGAAACGACTCTCATTCAATATATTTACATTTATTCTACACACTAATTACTATTTACACTGTATATACATCTTCATATTTACAACTTATTCTACAAGCGGTCTTTATTATAGGCGAGCGGGGACAGTAAGCGGGCGTACAAGCGGTGCGACACTGTAATACGGTGATTAAGCAGTGAAAAGGGTGACCAGCAATAATGGATCGGCCATAAGCAGACGACGGACGGAAGTGTATGAGGCGTATATGGCTTTACGCTTGCGGACTCCACGGATGGGGCGGTCGCGTTTTACAAACTCTAAACAATGTCCGGAAAATACACACCAGCCAAATAATACTTGTTATTTACCAAACCTTTATTTATCAAACCTTGATACCTACTTCCGTATCCTGGGCTGCTTCCTCTCTGGAGCGGTCGGTGTCGGCACGTCTGGTAGGTACTGGCGGCAGCAACGTACTGTCCTGGACGCTCTGAAATATCCTCAAGCTACTAAACTATGCCAAAAGCAGAAGTAGGAGGAGACGCGGTAGTCATGCGCGGAATATGGCAATACGTCACCTTTTACGGACTCACAACGAGATTACTTACTATGCTGGTCGGCGTGGTTCTTCGGTCAGCAGCCAGATGGAAACTGACTTGTCTGAAAAATCCTCAAGCTACTAAACACTGCCAAAAGCAAAAGTAGGAGGACACGGTAGTTATGCGCGGAATATTGCAACTACGTCACCTTTTACGGACTTTATACACCTATGTACCTCTATACTCACAAGATTACTTACTGTGCTCGTCGGCGTAGTTCTTCGGTCAGCAGCCAGGCGGAAACTGACTTGCACAGACTACATACTCTGTGCTGACTTGTGTGTTGCCAGTCTCGGGGGCCTTCACGGTGGGGCGGGCACAGGAGTGCCGGGGACAATATGCGCGATTCGCGTTTCGCGATTTACGTACTGTCTGCAGCTCGGCCTATTTGAATTGTTTATACAAACGGATTACTACTACCTATCTTACATCTAATAATAATTATACTATTATTAATGAGCAACTGACAATACCACTATTAAGGGCGCGGTACTACAAAGTTTAAAATATCTTTTGAATCAGACAAATAGCACCTAGTTACATATTTTAATTCTATAAAATAATCACTTCGTTACACTGGTTTAAGGAGTTGTACACGCTGTACATGAAATATATAGGTTTTAGTGACGCCATATTTGTTGTACTCTTGTTTGTGCAGCACCAAAACACGAAGAAATTCAACTGAATAACTTTTTCCTCCTCTACATCCACATCTAGATAACTTTGATCTATAAGACATTTTTCTAAAATAGCTGAACCAATCCACATATGAGAGTTACCTGTGTTGTTGACACCGTCACGGATGAAATTACTTTCATGGTTGAACACTATTAATCGAATTAATTGGCGATTAGCAATTATCCAATGACAAATATTCCAGTCGCTTTGCATCATCTCCTGGTTTAAGGAGTTGTACACGCTGTACATGAAATATATAGTCTTTAGTGACGCAATATTCGCTGTACTCTTGTTTGTGCAGCACGAAAACACGAAGAAATTCAACTGAATAACTTTTTCCTCTACATCCACATCTTGTTCATTTTTATATTCAGTTTTTTAAACAACCACTTCTCCGCGTATTTTTACAACGATTATTGAATTACAAAAAATTGCATATCTGTCTTTTTTTTAGAGGCAACCTATTTAATTATATTTTCAGTTTTTGTTTTAAACAAAGTAGGTTGATTTCTAGTATCTAATATTTCTCCTTTAAAGTAAATTTTCAAATACGCCACTGTGTTTTGGGGACCGTTTTATAAAAAGCCCTTTGTAATGACGGTACCTGGACCAACTAACTATCTGTCTAAGTAAAAAACCATTCAATGACATTCTCATTAATCCATAATGTATGTATGGATGAATATTTTGCAATATAAAAGCAAATAAAGAACACATTTAAAGTTCTTTATGTACACACATAAGGCCGGAAGTCTTTAGTGCAACAGGTCGAAATTCTGGAGCAGGTTGTGTTCAGCCCGTCAATCATGCCGTCTCCGTTTCCGGTGTCTCCATGTGCGCACTTTTCTGTTCGTCAGATTTTAAGATCGTATTCATCTTCAACCCTTACAACACAGTCCAGACAGATTAAGGGCAACATGTTTGCGAGATTTATATTATAGTAGATGTTGGCAACTGAAACAGATTTTCAATTTTTTAGAAGTAGTTATATCTCTCTTTACTCAACACAAAATCCTAGGATTTTCTGAGAGTCACTTCGATGACTTGAGACGCGGTTAAGAAAACATTTTAGAAAAGCATTTAAGTATACATGATGAGTTTTCTTTTTCCGCAAAGTTCAAAAATCGATAAAATAAGTCGAATAATGGCAGTTTATTGAAAAAAACTTAGTTACAAAACTTCACCATTTTTGAGAAACACTATGTGTATCAAATTTCAGATCGATATCACAATAAATTCGGTGGTCCAAAATATAACCGAAAATAAAATGAAACTTCAGGGCGAGAAAGTGACGTTATTTTGGCACTCAGTGTGAGAAAGATGATATTTCAAAACTGAAATGACAATAAAAGAATATACATTTTGTAAGAGTAAACTGAAACGACGACAAAAAAATATAAGCATTTTGTATGGGTAGTAGATATTTATATAGTCCAAACTTCCCTAGGTCATTGCTACTTATTTGAAATTGCCCAATCCAAGAAGTTATACAGAGCATAGTTTTAGAAGATCTTCAGCTTTGCTGGTAGTCGGTTCTGAGGCTAACATTTTTAAAGTAATTTTAAGTAATTTTTTTTTATTAAATAGGCAAGCCTAATATAAAATAAAAATACAAATACAGCGTATAATATTAAACTAAAAACACTTAATTGTGTTTATCAAAATTTTAACAATATTAAAAGTGAGACTTAGATAAACATAAGAATAAACATAAATATAAAAAAAATACTGTACTTTAAATAGCAAAGAAATATACATTTTCTTTAAACAATTAAATTTGGTATGTTGTACAATTCAAATATTGAATATTGCTATAAACAATAAATAACTGAGATTCGTACTTAAAAATCAAATATTCAGATAATTACAACAATATATTGATGACATTTGAGTTAGGTTCATCGAAAAGACTTCAGTAGTATTTTAATATCAATTGTTTCGTTTGAAGACATTGACCGATACAGAATTCTTTATACTATTAGGTAACAAGTTATATTCATTTACACCTTTATAAAATAAAGTTTTTTGTGCTTTACTTGACTTTACTTTTTTTAAGAATAATAGACTTCTACCTCTGGTTTCATAATCATGCACTTCACTGGTATATGTAATAAACTGGTGAAAATAAGGTGGCAACTGATTATTTATAATTTTGTATATAAAGATCATTGTAAAATATATTAAACGAGTATTCACTGGTATCCATTGTAGTGTTTCTAACATTAAGTTTATTGGAGTATACTTGTTACATCTCAGAATAATGCGCATTCCTCTGTTTTGTAGTTTTTGTAGTTGTTGTATTGAATTATTATCAAATAACTATAAGATACTAGAACAATAATCAAAATGAGGTTGAATAATAGATTTATAAACTGTAATGTTTGTCATTAAAGACAAGTTTTTCGATGCTCTTGAGAAAAAAAGAGTTTTTTTTGATATTTTATTTTTTATGTATTTGAAATGTTCTTTAAAGTTCAAATGGTTATCAAGAAAAAATCCCAAATATTTAACTTTTCTGACAATTTCTATATTTAATTGTTGAAATTTGAGGTTGATATTATTTACATTAATATTATTTAATATTTATAAGTTGTTGTTATAATCATAGCTTTAGTTTTATCAATATTTAATTTTAGTTTGTTGGTGTTTAGGTATTTCTTCAATCTTAATAAGTTCATGGTTCATTTTTTCCACGGCCGCATCTAAATTTGCATCTACAACGGCTATCAGTGTATCGTCAGCAAATAAGTTTACAAAATCACATAATGTACATTTAACAAAATCATTTAAATAAATGATAAAAAAGAATTGGACCTAGTACACTGCCTTGGGGTACTCCAAATTTATTTTCTAAAGGAGGCGAAAAAATATTATTAATTTTTGTAATTTGAAAGCGGTTTGTTAAATAATTTTCAAACCAGCGAAGTACAATTCCATTAATACCATAATATTTTAGTTTTTCTAATAACAGATGTCTGTCAATTGTCTCAAACGCTCTCTTAAAATCAAGAAATATTGCTACAATATATTTATTATCATCGACATTCCGTATCCACTCTGAAATGGTTAATTGTAAAGCCGTTTCGCAAGAATGTTCTTTTCTAAATCCTGATTGGTTTAGTATAAATAAATTATTGCTATTAAAATAACTAAGTAGTTGTTCATATACTACTAGTTCTAAGATATTTTCTATTGGTGGAAGTGTATTGATAGGTCTAAAATTAAAAGAATCATTACTGTTTTTAATTTTTTCTATAGGAATAACTTACTTATTTTTATTTTTTCTTGAACTATACCGGATTGCAACGATGCATTTACAAATTGTAGTAAAGCTGGTCCTATTATATTAAAAGATTTTTTAATCATACCCCCACTTAAAACTTCATGATAATTCATTGTGTTGTCAAGTTTTTTAACTATTTCACCTAAGGCATTAAGATCTAATAATTTAAATTCTGTAAATGCACGGAGTAGGAAATTATCATCAGCAGTCCATTCATTTACATTCGGTATAGCTTGAGAAATATCTCTGATACTCGATACAAAATTTTGGGTCTGAAATGCCACGGAGGTTGGAGGTCTTTCAGCATGACCATAAAAAACAAGAACAATCTCCGCAGAATAAAATCAAAAGCGTTTGAACTATGTTACATTATATAATGTATTGTCATCCATAACTTCCACTTTTGCTGGTATAAATATTAATAATGCTAAAAATAATACTATACACAGACACTTATTAGGTAAACAGTAATGAAGATGTTTGATATATGAAATTGGTGGATTTTTTCAATAAAAATATCAAAATACCGGTTTTTTTATTTGAAATAAAAAATTTTAAACATATTTTTCATTGCGTGCATTTATTTATTGTGCGGTATTCAAAAAAATGTTTGCCCTTAAACAGTTTTAAGATGATTTAGTTTTTGCTGTAGTCATAGAAAAAGTTTATTGTCTGTAACTATAGTTATAGTATAGACAAAATAATATGTTCAAATATTGTGTGCAACATAAAGATATTTGAGAGTTTGAAACAATTTTAAAATAAATGAATGAATACCTGAACACAAATTTTCGTACAACTTCTGAATGTAAAAACATTGCAAATGCTGCTACTACTAAAATATAATAAGTATATGGCAAATACGTCAAACCTGTTTGAAATTTAGTATGTAGTTGGTTATTAGCACTGATTTAAAAAAGGTCAAACTTAGGAATAATTTCCTATTGTAAATATATTACTTCTCTTTTTCCACTCATTTTGGTACCTATACTTGTATTGTAAGTTGAAAAAAATGTTCCCACCACTGATTTTTCCAGTTTCTAACTGGGGACAAAATGTAATGACTCTATAGAGGTATTAATCTATAGATTAGTTATAAACGGTACCCCATTTATGAACAAATATGTGTAAACTACTTACATAACTATGCATGTTAAATGTTCATGTTACACATACAATGACGTGCAATATTATTAATTTATCGATGTGTGAGATAATCTAGAAATATTTTCACCATAAGATATCAATCAAAGAAATTCTGTAATAGAGGATCGCATAATATCTGCTAATAAAGATCAATTTACCGATCAAATATGAAGTGGTGATAGAGAACTTGATGGCTCGACTTGGAGGAGAAAGTAAGGCTGTGAACTTTAGGATCAAGTTGCTCAAGAAAGAAAATAATTCAACAAAGTACGCTTTGTGTTTAGCCGTGTTACATGCCTCGATTCACTCTGCACCGCTGATGGCGACAATTATATTGATATTATGTAAAGTAATATTGCGGAATTGCTTGGTGTCTAGTGTTAAATCGTTTATAAATATTATTATCCTTAAATATTAACATCGATACAGTTATGACTAGTCCATAAAACATTATTTGTCTTCCGTGTACTTAGTAAAACGTCATAGTTGTGCATTCACTTGGAGATAAATTATAATAATAATATTAAAAATGATCATCATACACACACATGGGGTGAAAAGTCGAGTAGATACATCATAACCAAACGTGGAATTCTGGTGATTGTTATAAATCTGTCGTTGCCTAGTTGATTGTGGTAATGGGCCTTTTCACTACTTCTGAAATCTCAAAACAAATATGTTTATTTGAAAGCTAACTGATAGATATTCACCTTGTGCAACTCTGTTTGAAATATAAGTCTCCCATTGTTTAATAAAAAAATAAATATTTATTATGGCAATTTGAACACTCATTTGACCTTGAAACTGAGTGACGTCACACAAACCGGAATCATGTTGGTAGCATTTGCCAGAACGCCTAATACTACTAACGTCACACCACATCTGACACATTTTACATTGTTTACGGTTAGTTTTGTGGTTATGTTCTGTGTTTTCATTTACGAATCGTGTTTTGCTTTGTTTCTGCACATTATTGGAAGAAAATGGAGCCAGGATTTTCTAAAGGAAATACAGAAAATCTGCCGAAAGCTGACTTTATTATGGTGGACGAGTTTTACATGTCAAATTTGGATTATTTATCAGCAGAAGTCAGAAATATTAAAACAAAACGGTAAGTCATTAGTAATCTTATTTTCGTGTAATTTATTTATAAATATAATGGAACTACCATTATTTTAACATGCAATTGTTGTTACAATATTTTTTCCTATTTCAATTATACTTACTAATGTCTAATAATTTCCAGGTCAACAAGAGCATCGTACGGTGGCAACGCAGTTGCTTATGTGAATCTGAATCTTCTTTTAACTGTAAAATTTCAATAATTTAGCATCAATTACTAAATACAACTACTTTTCTTACATCAAAATGATCTTCACAACAGTAAATGTTTCTGGTTTTCGTCAACTGCTTCTCAACTTTGGCTATTTCAAACCATGCTTTTCGTCTATTTTCATCTGGTGGAACGTAAACGAAAATTTTGATTGGACAATTCATGTTGTTATTTGTACATGTTGGTACAAAGCACTTTTTAAACATGTTCCACACACAACAATCCAAACTAAAAAGAAACGTCTGTCGAAGTCAATTTCGACTTCAACTGTCAAAAAGCAGAGAACCAACTTTGCAATACACCGATGTGTCATGTTCAAGGTCGTAGTCCCTTTGACGTCACTAAGGTGGATTGCGTGACGTCACGTAAAAGCGCGCGCTTTATTTCCGTACTTTTGTTATTTTTTTTTTCGATAGAAATCATGCTCAAAAAAAATTAAAAAAATACGGCAAGTTTTTTTTATAAAACACTATCACATAAAGCAATAAAAAAAATCTGTGAAAAGGCCCATTATATAACAATAACAATATCCACCATGTCACGAAATTTCTAGATACGTGCAGTGTGTCCCACAACAACAACAACAACTATGAAACAATTTTATTAAATTAAAATAAAAACATTGCATATTGCTCTCGCCGGATACCCGGTCCGATGCCGACCCAGAATCCCCGCGTATGAAGGTGACGGACGAGGCAATTGTTGGGTCTGGCAGAGCGGGGCCGGTCCGGCCTTAGAATTAAAAAAACCACCACCATTTTCTTTCAACTGACGTTGCTTTCTTAATAAAGGAGGTTTTTTGATGCGGAAAAAAATTTTTTGGAACAAAATTTAACGCAGAAGAATAATCCCAGCCTCCTTGATTTTTTTCTACAAGAGACACTTGCATTTGGTTACAGTGAGAGACAGTTGGCCATAACTTCAAAAAATGCTTATTTTAAGCTTTTCTATGATATGACATAATATGTCACGGGTTTCCATTTTTTTTTGGCAATTATATAAGATTTTTTTATAAAAAAACAAGGTGGCGTGAAAAACGTTATATTATTGTCACTATGACAGTTTAAATTGTATACATGGTGGTGTGTTGAACATGAAGAGGAGGTAATTGTTGAGGTCGAAAATAATCCTCAGGTTAATGTGCGCCAAATTTCGCGACATACTGGAATTCCATAAAGCAGAATATGACGCATATTAAAGCGACACGTATTGGTTTTATAATTGGATTTAAAGAAATCGGGTCATATTGAATAATGTCCCTTGGACTGACGAAAGCCAGACTGCTAATAACGGAAATAAATAGTTTCGTAATACGAATTTTTGAAGCGACGAAAATTTCAACGTAATTTGCAGACATGATTTGTAACACAAGTTCTCTGTAAATTTATACGGGTCGATATTGTCAACAATCATTTAATTTTATTACCCGATTGTGTAAATGCCAATAGTTATTTAGATTTTGTACAGTCTTTTGAAAGAGTTACTTGGTAATGTTGCAGAAAACGTTAGATCCTGTAATTTAATTTCGTGTCCAATAAAAACTTTTATATTTAACAGGCAATTTCGGAGTTGTTTGGACAAAGAAATGACACAATTTATTACAGCTGACGTGTTTCGTTGATTTTATTCAACGTCTTTAGAGCCTACAATAACATTAAATTTCAAAAAATCATAGAAAATTGTTGTTTATATTAAGGCTGGGAATTTTCCAGATTTTAGTATTCGAATATTCGTTCGAAAAAATATTCGAACTATTCGGATATTCTAATATTCGAATATTCAGATATTCGAATGATTCGAGTATTCGGATATTCGAATAATTCGAATTATTCGAATAATTCGAATATTCGAATACTCGAATAATCCGAATTATCGAATAGGTATCAGAATAATCCGGATCCTCGAATATTCATTAATAGGTATAGCACTGAATACTAGTGAATAGTGAATACTCTATTTGAGTATTTGGTTGGATAGACCATAATAATAGTCGTGACTTAATCCACTAAGCAGGCAATTTGATTTGCTTTCCATACCCACAATAGGGTAAGTCTCCTGTACATGTGCTTTAAGGGTCAGAATTATTTAGTTAGTATTTTATTTTAGAATTGAGGCGCTATTGTTCACATTTAACTATTGAAGCTTAAATAAAACTAAAACAGAGCTAGTTTATTATACTTCTGTGTCATAACTACTTTTCCTTTTCGAAAAAAATAAAAGTGCTCTAAAATTAGAATGTATTTAAAAAAGACGCAGATTGTGAAGGTAACACAAATACATGAAGTCAATAGTTAAATATTTACAGGTTTTTCTAATATTTAAAATTTAATTTTAACCCCTGCCTTAGTACAGTAAGAATAAGGTCAAGGCGAAAAAGAGATGGAATAGTTTGACTGGGAGTAAAACGTGCCACTAATGCCGTCTATTTATATATTTGGATTTTAGAATAGGTACCTATCTACCTACTTTGCTTGGATGCATACTGCATACCTATTCGTTCATAATTTAATAATATATTTTATTATTAAAATTTACTCAAATATAATCGAATATTCGAATACTCGATATATTCGAGTATTCGAGTATTCGGGTATTCAAATATATTCGAGTATTCGAATATATTTGAGTATTCGAATATTTCGAATATTCGAATATTAGAATAATTTCCCATTAGAATAATTCGTATTCAAATATTCGAATAATCGAATACTCGAATTATTCGTATTCGATTCCCAGCCTTAGTTTATATATAATAACCCAACTAACAATTACTATCAAAATTACATCACATCGTCTTACTGATAGGTTAGAATTCTGATTTGACCAATTTGATAACAAGCAACTTCACCTGAATTTGACAACAAATTTATCATTGTCGGGAAGAACTTAAGTAAATTCAAAGTAAAATATAGGCAAATGAAGCTATTTTATCAATAATAATGTTAAAGGCAATTAACTGTTATATTTCCCTATTAGTAAGTCAGCTTGTGGTAATTTTAAGGTAATTGTTTTCTATTTATTACCTAAATAACACCTATCCATATGATGTAAGAGACGGGGTAGTTTTGAAATACAAGCTGGTGAATTGCTGAGTAATGGTATTATGGTATTAGTGTTGAACAATTAATATGACGTCTGCAAGTTAGTTACTAAGCTAGGGAAGACAAATAAAATAATGTTGTTTGTTGTGTTCTGTGATCATCTGTGGAAGAAATGTGAATAGAAATTTTCTGTGGTTATAATTACTCTACAATTATGTCCTTTGAAAAAAGTGCGAATTAAAAAAGTTAAAAGTTATGACATTTTTCCAGTGTAATTTCTGTATTTAATAATCTAATATGATTATTCGATTTTTTATAGTTATGATATGATTTATTTATTAAGTTCCTTGAAGTTTTTACTGAAAAACAACTGATTCAAACCTTATAACCTTAAATACCTAAAGTTTTTTGAGACCGCGAACATAAAAATCTTAAATAAATATCTATTACATTTTCGTCTCATAAGTTTGATATTTCTAAATTATGAACCTATTAAACAAATTTGCTTATATTGAGATAACCAATATTTCAAATGTCCATATTCCCAATTTAAGAAAAATAGGCAATAAAGTAAATTATAAAATAAGGCAAATAGCAAATACATTTTTTTAAATTAGGACTGATAATTTATATGACAGTGGCTACAATGTAAGTTCATCCAACGAAGAAAGTTTATCTTACAATATCTTCAGCAGTTTTTCTTGTGGGATATTATTTAACTCCAATTCATCAGAAAATACATCATTACTATGACATAAGACATAAATCAGTTATTTCCGATATATTATTTTCCTCAGAAATTTCATCTTGAATTTGACATTCTCTACTTATGTCAGGTTATTAGCAGCTGTTCTATAAAACGAATTCTTAATTCTGACCACCACTGTATATCACAGGATCATGAAATTTTAACTGAAATTTTACCAACGTTTTGTAAAAAAAACTCGCCCATTCTTTGTGAACCTTCACATTTGTGACTATATTTAAGTCTAGTCGGTAAAATTAAAATTTTCTGCAAAAGAATTAATTAGGCACTTACCGGTAAATGAACTTCAAAAAAATTCTGTGTGGATAGGCACCATTAAAATGCAAACATATTTAGAAAAATGACAATTCACCACCCAGAATTTTTTTTAAAATAACCTATATAGTTAGATATATTTTCCAGAGATATCCCTTCTTCCCTAGTTTAATCCTGTTTTTGGATGAAACTTCTAATTATAATACGCAAATGCAGTAGATACGTATACGTTAACAAAAAAAATCAACTTTCAATTTAGTGGGACAATGTACCTATATCATTATTGATTGGTTTACAGTTTTTTTTTTAATAAAGACGGTGTATGTACCTATTTATATTGTGCATAAAAGGGATGTGACATATATTAAAAACATGTACTAGATATTCTGGATATATAAATCTCGTAAGTGTATGACATAAAAAACTAATTAAAGACATGTTTGTTTTAATTAAGTCACCACAACCCTGTTTCACTAACGGAAACGGCTGCAGTTGTTTTTGTCACTTGTTCACCCCCAAATGGGATAGTTAATAAATATCGATACCGGGTGAGCCAAGATACAAAATCTCTGTTCATATCAGTTTGTAATGTAAAATACCAACGGCGGCTAGTGCTGCAGAGCTGAATATAGCTGCATTAACCTAAGCAGATAAAAGAATAATGTAGCATATCGCGGTCAAAATTAAATATTCCATTTTTTAGGCAATTTTTTCAAAAGTGTATTAGTGGCAAATATAGCAATGTTTATGTGCCATTGGAGTCGAAATTAAGAAAAAATATTTATCAGCAGAGTGTAGCAATTGTAGACAGAAAATTTCTTCTGAGCTGAATGGAAAATACATCTGGCTTAATGTGGACGAAATTATAGTATTTTCCAAGTCATTTGAAACACTATAAAAACGCCGACAAAGGAATTTATCTATTAAATTTGTAAATCCCTTTATCGGGCGTTTAAATTCCTTTGTCTGCGTTTTTATATGGTTTCAACTGACTTTGGAAATACTTACTGCTTGCAATTGGTTGGTGGCGAATGTTTTAGTGGGTACATTGGAGGAAAATTGTTCTGTGTGCGGAACTTGATCGGCTCTAGGGTACCAGAAACTACAAATTCTAGCACTATAATGGATGCAATGCACTCATGAATATGAGGCAACAAATACGCAGAAAATGGGGAAAAATTTTTATTTATTTGTTACTGATGGAGTTAATTATAACAAAGCTTGAAGGAAACATACCAAAATATACTTCATATAATATACCTAGCACATGGGCTTCATATAATTGCTGAGACTATTAAGGGTGCTACCCTAATGTTGATAAATTAATATCTAGTGTAAAGAAAGTTTTTCTTAAAGAACCAAATGTACGGTTATTGACTTGACTAGAGGCAGTCATACTATGTATTACTGTAATTTTGAAAATGTAAAATCTGTACTACAGCATTTAAATCCTAATGACGCAGTTGCTATTTCAGAGGCCCAACAGGCTTTATCCAGTTGTCCAAGAAAATATTGTCCATACAAGGAAATTTTTCACGAATTGCTCTAGCTATACGCGACCTAGAGTACAGACCGGAAATATCAAAATATACTATAGTTGATGAAATGAATATTGTATTCAATCTTCGATTATACAGGAATGGGTTGGAACCTTTGATGCGAAGATAACACTGACGTAGTATTCCATGAAACACCAAAACACTATATACTGCTCTCGACGCGCGTTTGGCCAACCAACTTGGCATCATTTGGAGATGATTAAAACTTTTAAAAAGTTTAAAGTTTTAATGATCTCCAGATGATGCCAACTTGGTTGGCGAAACGCGCGTCGAGTGCGGTATATAGTGTTTTGGTATTTCGTGGAAAACTACGTCAGTGTTTTCGATAATACATTTTCAACTATCGGTAAATATTGCTGACAGCAAAACCAAAAACTCGAAACTGTTTTGAAAAACAATCCCGGATTCGTCACGATGACAGGTGTAATAGATCTTTTAAACGGCAAAGAATTAGACTTTCACCCACCAGGCATAAATGTGGCAACTTTGTAAAACTTCAAATATTTTAAGTATGTCCCAGTTACATCTGCCGACGTTGAGTGGTCTTTCTCACAATATAAATGGATTTTCAACGAAAGGCGCCGAAGTTTAACTCCAAAGTAGTGAAAAATTGTGTGGTGTGTGTTAGTTAAGTGTTACATCCTCCAATACGTCCAGTTCTCTTTATGTGAGAAGTGAGTGTTTATAATAAATTGACTTTATTAACTTTGGATATTACGGAGTTCGGTAAAAAAAATTACAAGGTAAGATATATTTTTGTTGTATTACAAATTTGTATGTACTTATTTACGCGCTGACACATAACCTACAGCCAATCCTGTTTTTGACGTATTCCATACTTAATTTCCGAGCTCTAGATGTAGTAAGTTTTTATTTCTATAAATAAAAAATCTAAAAATCTAAATTTATAAAAGCATTACTAATTTCTTGGCATTTAAATTTCTTTTTTAATTTAAATTAAAAAACGTTAGTCGAGGTTATGAAACTATGAACATTTTCTTGCTCCCTCAGTATAATTATTATAAAATCTGGTCGTATTCAAATACTAAATACATAATGACAGCCTGAGGTTCCGGAAAAGGATATTGGGTTACCATCGGGGTAAAGCTTTCGTCTAGGTAGAGAGAAGGTTCGATTTTAATAAAAAAAAAATCAATAGACGAACTGGTGTACACATGAAACATAAATTTTAATAAAAAATGGGAAGTAGGTTACAAAAAATATAAAAATAACATAATTAAAAATTGCACAAAAAGAGAAAGTTGCTTACACCTAGATATAGCAAAATTTTAAAAAATCCTACAGCTAATATTACTGCAATGATTTCATTTTGTATATGCATACATTTCCAATATACAGGGTGAGGAAAAGTAACTAAATAATGACTGTAACGCTGTAAATATTGCATATTCAAAAATTACCGAATACAACTTGTTTAACTAGAACAGCGCATAATTAATACCTCATTTTTTTTCTAGGTTTGATATTTTATTATTAATGGGATGCGTTGCTTTATGCACTACTTAATGGAAATAAATCGAATCAAAATAGGGTGTAGCTTTCAACAAGATGGTGTTCGATAGATAGGTCGGAAGAGGAGCATTCATAGAATTGCCTTCTAGCTCTCCTGATCTAATGTCTTTCGATCTATTTTTATGGGGATAACTAAAAAGTGAAGCACGGTAACAATGATCGAGTCCGGCATTTGGATGGATGACCAATAACTCTTCTAATAGTCGGCTGTGAACAGGGACTAACCGTGAGGCCCGTTAATCCGCTAGCAGGCGGTGAGGCGAGCCCAAGTGGTGGTTTCGGAAGAGACCGGAGGTTTGCCGTTCTGCCAGTTGTGTAGGCAGACCGGCCCAAGCGGAGGGCTATTTGACAACCTAGAATTATGGTTCGAAGTCCACGCTAAACTGTAGGTTCCTAGGTAGAAAGGGTCAATTCTGGCCTAGTTGACTAATAAAACAAGTAGTTACTACTACAACTAGTATGTTTTGACTGCGTTTATTGTAAATTTAAAATACCTTGTTTATCTATTTTGTAGACACGATACACCAGAATATATCTCTCACTGTTTCTATTCTCATGTCCAATAGAAATGTTTAGTAATAATTGATAAATACACTGATCAACAAGTTTAGGGGAACACTTTTTTAACCGTGCAGCACTTTTGAAATAAAAGACAGACGCAAGTTTCAACTTTGGTGTATTGTTCATTCAACATTACTTAACAAGATACAAACAACAAATTTGCTCTACTTTAACGATTTTCTGAAGATACACACAATTGTGAAGACTACCAAAATCAAAATGTGATTTCACTTAAAATGTAATGTAAATTCTGTTACAACCGAGCTTTAGTAACGCGTTTGCATTCCATTACCATCAGTGACAGCCTGGCATTATCGAGGCATACTGCGAATAAGACGTCTTAACATGTCTTGTGGGAAATTTCTCCATTCTTCCAGAAGAATCTCTGCCAACTGCTAAAGAATAAGAGGAGCAGCAGGACGCTTTCTAATACGCCTGTCGCGTAAATCCCAAACGTGTTTGATAGGGTTTAGGGCTGGGCTCAGAACTGGCCACTTCATCACTTGGATTTCTCGGTCTCGAAGAAAAAAATCTTATTAAATTTTTAGTATGAATCCTACAATTGTCATATTTCAGGATAAATTGTAACTGTCCATTTAAAAAAAAAACAATTTGGACTACATTCCGTATAAATTATATGGAAATTGTTGAATTATAAGTTAGATTCTAAATTCGAATAAAATAATTGTATCAAACCTTATTGTACTAGCTACTTAGTGCGCCGCTACTGTGCGGGAGAAAAAAGTTGGTTATTTAGTTAGTTGATCATCACAATTAGTTAGAGTAAACCGTGACTCGTCCGTAAAAAGCATAGACAGCCAGTGTAGAAGCTGTCCTTGAACATGTACGCGGGCAAAATTTTAACGGTTAAGTTTATGATCCCTGTCAAGCATGAAACTTGAACAGGCCTGCTAGAAGTCAGATTGGCTTGTTTCCTTCTTCCGTGTGATTGGAAATTGTCACACTGGTGGTATTTAGGAGTAGAATCTGTAGCTCACGAGCAGTAGAAGTTCGATGGTGTAGACAAGAATTGACAATATACCTGTCGTCTAGATATTCTTCTACGGCCCTATCTGTTTCTTCCAGATAATCTACTCGTTTATAGATGATTATGCAGATAACAGATGGACTCATTTGGAACTGGTTTGCCACGTATCGCATAGATTAACTATCTTCATGCAAAACAACAGCTCTCGCCACTTCAATAATCATTTAAAGAACACATTTTGGAATCACTCGCAACCACTTTTTGAGGCATTTTTTACATGTAAGCATCTATAAAGCAAAAGAGCAAAGTCCGTAATTCTTTTTTGCATTTTGTCAATAACAATCTTGACAAAAATATAGCAAACAAATCCTGTCAATCACTATTTAAAATGATAAAAGTGTTCAAAAAAGTGTTCCCCTAAATTTGTGTATTAGTGTAAAATAACACGCCCCACAAAAAAAAAAATTCTGACCTAGCAACGAGACGAGTATATCCTTATGTATTTTTGATCGCTGATTCCGAATCCGGGGTCAAAAAAAGTCGTACACCCACAAAAAAAAATTTTAGAGCCAAAAAACACTCCCTGAATAGGGTATATATGAGATAACGCTCTGAAAATGATGTTATCATTTTAATCAATCGTGTTGTTTAATATTTTCGGGAAAAATTGAATGTATTACAATAAAAATAAAGGTAAATTACAGCGTTCACCCTATCGGTATGAAACGCACCCCCATAGAGGGTGAGAACCACCCTCATCTGCCACCAAACCAATTGATAACGACAATGACTGAAAAACATTCATTTTATTGATTCCCATCTTGATTATTTCCCGGAAAATTTAGGTGACTATAGTGAAGAACAAGGGGAACGTTTCCACCAGGACATAACCTAAATGGAAAAACGATATCAAGGAAGATGGGACGAACACATGATAGCAGACTACTGTTGGACACGAAAGAACAACACACACGACAGTCAGTAAGAAGATCGTTTGAAAATAAAGTTAAAAGATACCATAAAAAAAAAGATTAAAAAAAAGAAGAATTAAAAGCTACTAACGTAAGAGTACTTCTCACCCTCTTCAGGGATGCGTTTTATACCCAAATGGTGTTAAGATTGGTGACAAATGACTGCTAATATCCTAGCCATAAAGATCTCTGCAAATAAGAACATCCATATAATGAAATCGTTATCAAATTTTATGTTCTTTCCTTTCTTTTTTTCTGTAATTGAAGTTAAGGGTTGTTTTTCATAACGTTATAGGGGTAGTTTTGGGGTATTACGTGAATTCTACGTCAGTTTATTGCAAACCTAACGAAACTTAAACATTTTTAGATGTTTTTCAGTCATTGTCGTTATCAATTGGTTTGATGGCAGATGAGGGTGGTTCTCACCCTTTATGGGGGTGCGTTTTATACCGATAGGGTAAATGCTGCAATTCACCTTTATTTTTATCATAATCCATTCAATTTTTTCCGAAAATATTTAACAAAACGATTCAGGGTGTGTTTTTTGGCTCTAAATTTTTTTTTGGGGGTGTACGACTTTTTTGACCCCGGATTCGGAATCAGCGATCAGCGATATACTCGTCTCATTGCTATGTCAGAATTTTTTTTTGTGGGGCTGTGTAATGTATCTTCATTTCTGATAAAGGTCATTTACAATTAATTACTATGAACAAAATACCAAAAAATATATCACATCCCGTTGAATTACTGTTTTTAATATGATACTATTAATAATAATAATATTTGTACTTATTCACAAAACACGCTGTATATCCTTAACATCTAAAGATATGTTAAAAAAAGTTTTATTTCGCGAAGTAATTTTGGAAATGAAGGGCCCAAGTTCATAAAAACACGTTGTATATATGTACAGACCATTCCAAAATGTTCTCCAGGGTAAATATTTGTTCAAAAGTAAATAATAAACTTTTAAAAGTAGATTAATATTCGAAATAGAATGATAAAAATTAGCAAAAAGGAGGGTGGGTTAAATCTGGCCAATAAACTGGACAAATCCTTAAAGGTAAGCCATCCGTATTTGGTGGAGATTATAATGTAAACCCGATTCTATAATAGGCATCACAAAGCCAAGCCATACGCAGATAACTTGTTTAGTTTATCCCAAGTTGAAACTGAATAATGGAAGTGTACGCTGTGTTTATCATAGTACAAATGTATTACACGGTCTGATATCTTTCTTTGATATAGCCGTGAATATTTTACATTACTTGGCGAAGAAACTCGCAAATGCTTAACATAAAATAAGTTAAGTCTAGGAAGGGAATTTACGGGATCATGTTGTATATTAATCGCTAGGAAATATTTAAACTACAACTAAAGCACGAAGCGAATAATCGGTTTATGTTGAATTATGTGCCGAGTTATCGGAATTACTCTAATATGCTTAAAATATTCTTTTTATTTATTGGTAAACTTGTACTTAAAATCACTTACTATATACTAAAAAGGAGGTACTTATGTGCCAGCACTGTATGCTAATTTGCACAAATTAAAGGCCATTATGTCGCATTAACTGTTCTTATATTTTTGTTTATGGTTTCATATAAAAGTCTTACAGTGATGTAAATAACAGCTTGAATGTAACTCGCATACTTACTAAAAAATACAGAAATAACATGTACAGTGTGCCAGCTAAATTGAAAGCAACCTAAAAAAAAAAATGAAAGAAAAATATTTGAGCCAAATTGAACTCGTTTTTTTTTAGAAATATACGTTATAGATCGCGTATTCTATGAATTAGCTTATTAAAAAGTGGACGAATAAAATGTAAAAGATTCTAAAAACAATGCTTATAGTTACACCTAGGAAATTTCGATATCATGACGAATATAAGCGAACTTTAAAACAGAAGCAGACAATACAGTAAACAGCATGTTACCTTTACATAACAGCTCCTCCCTGTTAAGTGTGGGAGACAAAATTGCACTTGTGCATCCTGTTGGCGATAATGTCTTTTCGGCAAGAAATACTGCCAGAGAATTTTTTCATAATAATCCTCATTCGAGCTTGAGAACGGCTAATCTAGAATTAAATATCTCGAGAGATAATATTAGAGAGTGCCGAAAGTTTTACATACTCTAGATCCCGGAGATGAAGAATTAGATGAGAATTCTGTTTATAGATCCAGATTGAATATCTGGACAATAGGAACATTTTGAAGGAAATTTTGTTCAGTGATAGTCTGCCGAAAATCCTAATTGGGTCATAAACGCAAAGAAGTGTGGGAATACTTGATAATAGGATTATTGCTCAATTTTTTTTTTGGGTAATTTAAATGGAAATCTGTTTTTGGACTAGATCAGGCTCGCTTGAACTTGAAGTTTCAATTAAATGGATTTCCTGGGCATAACGTAGTAGTGGTAAGGATATGGCTGAATGAAATTTTTTTAAAATCAGTGGATAGGTTGAAACAGTTCTCTTATTGAGTAGCCGCCAAGATGCCCGGACTTGCGCCACTCGACCATTTTTCCTTGATGTACACTAAAGCAAATAGTTTATGTCAATAGAAGAACTATACGCTCTTGAATAACTGAAGAATATACAGATATTACTCCAGAACAAATAATAAAAGTAACCATAAATGTACGTAAAAGATATGGTAAGTGCAATGAAATAAACGGTGGATTGGTGGAAGCAACAAGAATTTGATTATCGTTTATTTTCTTTCCTGGCATTCAAATACTTTTATGGAATGTTGTTACCAATAAAAACCGTTGTTTTACACTGTTTATTCCATAGGTTGGTTGATTAGAATAAATTCATAAGAATATGATTTTTAATTTCGCCACAGAATTATTAATAATATACCATTTTTTCAATAAAATTTGATACATGCCTATTTCAGGGGCGCTTAATTCCGTGGTGCATTCAGATTTTTCGTAAAAAAAATCGCTAACTGAATTTTCACCATACACTACGCCTTGGTTTTTGAAAAAAAAATGTGACGCTTTGTCCTAAAGTACAGTTTTTCGCACTCTACAATTCAAAAATTGGTCAAAATCAAATGATAAATACAATTGTATGGGGGTGTCCCGCTTTCAAGTAGGTTACAATGTATACAGTGTGTCGGTAAAGCATGGAATAAACTCATTTTTTCTTAAACGTTATCTCACATAATACTTCATTTCAATTCTGTCAGTATCGCCTTCTGTTGGTCGACAATTGAACATTATAATGGATATAAATGGCACACGAATATTCCTGGTTTAAAAACATCATAATAATTATCTTGAATCTAAAAAGAATATTTTTAATTCTACAAACCTCCGTATTGAAATAAATCCTAACAGTTATACAAAATGCGCCGTCGTGGTGGATTTACTTTCTGATAATATTTATATTTTTTATGATGTTATATACCTATTTGTTTTTTTTTTGTTACAAATAAAAAATAATTTTAACCTGCCATCTAACCCAACCTAATTATATTAATTCACCAAAAAACTAAAAATTATTTGTAGTGTGTGAAACTGAGTTTTGCAACCGGAAATTCAATAGGCTCCTCCCCAATTCTTTCTGTTCATTAATCGGAGTATAGTGACTATTATTTGTTCAAACAAAACATAAAAAATTTGGAAACTCTTGTATTCAAAATGACCGTATCTTTCAACTTATCTATTTTAGACCTTAAGTATGATATATTTTTCGAATTGGCTGTTGATTCAAAATCCAAATATGGAGAATTATATAGGGTATTCTATTTAAAAAACATCGATGATGTCATAACGGAAACAATGATGACGTCATAACCAAAAAACTAAAGGATATGGTGCGCAATTGAAATTAACAATCGACGTGTCAGATGATTTTTTCTAAATATTTTTGGTTTAAAGAATAATGAATTTATTCCATACTTTACGGATACACTGTATGTTGCGAAACTAAATTTCTACTCTGACCTATTTTGTTTTAAAATTTAATAATCAAGTTTATATCCAACTAGGCGACACACTTTGAGACTGTGTGGTTTAAAAGTTACAGACACTAACACTAACTGTAAACGCATATAAATAGGTAACTCCTCAGCTCACCCCTTTACATTATATTTAACATAATATGCTAATTTTAGAGATCGATTGGAGCAATATTTGAATGTATCATTACAAAGTATTTGATATTCACGACGGTGTTGAAAGGCTTAATAGTTCCATTACATAGGCCTTATGTGGGCAGCTGTATTCAAAAAGAACCGAAATTCAGAGAGGCGTTTCATGAGGTGTTTTTACAGGTAATATTAATCGTATATTTTACCATATAATTTTAATTCATATCGTATTACAATGGGTAAGACGTTTATCAAAGCAACTGGGTAAATTATATATAGCTGTTTTAATGTTTGTTCGTTCACCAATAAATCACTAAAATTTTTTATTTTGTTCGTTATACTATTCATACTATTTTTACACTTTATGATTTCCAAACTTTCAAATGCATCCAGCTGTCTGGTATTTTTTACATTCCTAATTAATCTTAAATTGCTAATATCTATTTTATGGTTGTTCTCAAACGCATGTTGGGCTACACTGGACTTATCTGTTCTACCATATTTGGCCATATGCTCATTGAATCTAGTTTGAATTGATCGTGTAGTCTGTCCAACATATTTTTGATTACATTCCTGAAAGCTAATTTCGTAAATCCCCGACTTTTCGTTTGTGTCAGTTTTATCTTTTGGACTGCCTAAAAGTTGTTGTAGTTTGTTTCCCGATGAATGAACCACTGTTATACCTACATCTTTAAAAATTTTACCAATACCACAGGTGAATCGAAGATCGAATGGAATCGATACAAATTTCGGATTTTCTCTTTCATTTTGAATGGTCGAGGAATTTCGAAGCGACTCTTTAAACTTTCGTTTCCTAATTATTTTATCAATTAAACTTACAGAATATCCATTACTCACAGCTATATCCTTAATCAGTGCCTTTTCTTTTTCAAACCTCTCCTTATTGAGGGGGAAGCTTAATAGACGATGGACTAGAAAATTAAAACTCGCCATTTTGTGTTGAGCACAATGGTGAGAGTCCCTAGGGATATATCTTAGAGTACTGGTATATTTTCTGTATATGTCAAATTCTAACTTATTTTCACTATTTCTTATTATTAATACATCTAAAAATGGTAGTTGTCCAGAGTGTTCCGATTCTGTATCGACATGACGAATGTCCCCAAACTAAAAGTGCATAAGTTATTTGAGACATAAAGCAAAGTAGGCTGCTCTCAAGACAGTAGCTGATACTTCACGAAAAAGGTTTCTTAAAAGATATATATAACTAGTAAGCTTTTTTTGCGATCATATTGCCATGTTCAATCCAGTTAAGTTTTGGGTTAATCATAACATCAAGGATTTTAACATTATTTTTAGTTTCATCTACCACAGGATAGTTTCTTAGTACTAGAAATATATTACTTGTTTTGGCATAATTTAGAGTAAGTCTGTTTGCCATAAACTAATCCTCTGGTTTTGATTGTGCCTCCTTTCCTATGTCTAATACACGGTTTAGATTTGAATTTTTACAAATAAGAGTTGTGTCATCAGCAAACAGAACTGATTCATAGTTTGTTATATGTGTCGGAAGATCATTAATATAAATTAAGAATAGTAGCGGTGTCATAACTGAGCCCTGAGGAACTCTATATTCAATGAGTTTATTCGATTTTTTGTCATTTATTGACACGTATTGTTCACGTTTTTGTAAATATGTCTTTATAAGTTCAATACTATTACTGCTAAAATTGAAGTATTTGAATTTATTTAGAAGTATCTCATAAGAGACACAATCAAAGGCCTTGCTTAGGTCAACAAAAGTTGAAAACAAGTACTGATCATTTTCAAAGGCTTCCTGTACAAACTGGGTAAAAGCAAGAATGGCATCAGTTGTAGAGAGAGACTTCCTTCAGCCGTATTGATTAGTATTAAATGCTTAAAAAACTTAAAATACCTAATTTGGAATAGAGAAAAAATTTAAAATAGAGAATATCAATATTTGTTAAACAAGTAAATAATGCGTTTTAATAAAAAAAACTTCTTGATATTTCCACATTGTATATTATATCATATTCAACACATCACAATACATCAAAAGTACGGCACCTACTATTATCAATTTCTTTATGGCTATAAGTCCTAATTTAAATCTTTTTTATAATGTAAACTTGAAAACATTTAATTAAGGTACGAATATATTTAATAAGAATAAGTACAATGGTAAAATGAGCTTCCGGTCTCTTAAAGTCGTTCTATTATGACCTGATCAAGCGGAAGTGACTCGAATGTCACCTGGTTAAGCACGTATAATGACTCTGACCTCTCCATTATTTCATAGCACTTTTATTCAGTTTATTCTGCATCTATATAGTACTCTATTATATAAATTTAAAATATTCAATCTTGAGTTAGAATAAAAGGTCGATCTATATCTGGTGAACTCCCAGACCTACAGTGTTAATGTTTTCCCACGTTTTTTATCCAATATTTTCTTATTTTAGGTTATTGTAGTCAAGTCTTTGTTCAAGATCGAGTTTTTGTCATGCAAACACTCATATTGTATACAGTGCGTTCACAATGAAAGGAATAAATTCAATATAATCTGGTCAACGTGGTTTTGCCAAAAACGCTCGGACACGTCGATTTGCAATTTTAAATTGGTACTTTTGAGTTATACGCCAAGTCAGTGTCACTTCCGGTTTTTTCCAATTTTGACGTATAAACTACGAAAATTGGTTAAAAACTTACAAAAATATGATTAATAAAGTGAAAGGTGGTCTAAAAAACAGGAATTTTTATTTTCGTTTATAACTTTTTTGATTCTTTACCGATTTTAATATTTTTTGGGTCGTTGGAAAGCCAACGCCTTCTGCTAAAATGTTAAATGTCAGTAATTGACATGGTTCATAAATCCAATATGGCGGATGTGATCAAATTTAATATAATCTAATTAAATAACGGACTGAAACAAAAACATGATTTAATTACAAATTAATTAATTAAACAACAATTAAAACTAATGCCTAAATAATGGAATATGACCTCCATTAGCATCCACCTTCGATCATAATCGAAGGCATCCACAATGAACTGAACCCGCCTGCGCCAACTGTCCATTGCTTTAGCAATTGTCTGGTGGTCAATTTCCTCCCAACACTCTAAAATTCGTTGTTGCAATTCGTCTAAAGTATTGAAATGGCGACCATTCTTGTATACCCTTTCTTGTAAATCACCCCATAAATAATAGTCACAGGGATTTACATCAGGACTATTAGGAGGCCAATGTTCTGATTCAATAAAATTTACTCCTCGTTCCCTTAAAAATCCAAGTGTATAGTTACTCGTGTGACACCTTGCTCCATCCTAAAATTTAAAATATGCTATTAGACAATTTCATTGCAGGTACCAACATCGACTAACCATCAATACAACTTTAAATAACAACTTTTAAAGGTTAAAAAGAAAATTCACCTACTATTAAAGAGTTATTCTCGAAAACCAGTTATATTTTGTCTTTTTACTTATAACTTTCCCAAACCTTAACCGATTTCAAAAATTAAAAGGGATTAGCTTTAAAATGATGTAGGACAAGTGGGATGGTTCCATTTAATGTTTTAAAGTTGGGAGTGCTGCAGTTAGGGAGTAAATTAATCATCATTGCCTAAGTTCCATCAAAGTTCTCCTTGGAACAAATATCGACGTATTTCGGTGAATTTTCAAATTTTTTGTAGCTAAAAAAAGAAGATGGACAATTTTTGAATGAACACAGTGTATACATATGTATATTCAATTATTAATGACACCGAAAGTGAAACGCAGTCATTTTCGTCGATTCTTGACAGGAGTAGCCTACGGGCAGTCTCAAATTTGTTACGTTATTACTCATTAAAAGATAAATTTAAGAACAATTTTTTATGGGTACTTAACACACCCATTTAATATTCTTAGAGTAGTTGAAATCATAAAATTAGAAATGATTTCATGGACATTGCTCTAGTTTTTCTACTTTTTTTTTGAGCGATTTAAATCTCTTGCTTCAATATAATTACATATGCATAAGGATGTAGGTTTTCGAGTCCATTGTACTTCTTCAAGGGTCAAGCAGTGGCACAGACGTAACATAAACCTCAGGAGAGCTCGAAATACAAAGGCCGATGGTGGTTGTCTGATCGTAGCGATGATGGTGCGATCAGTGACAAGATAAAAATAGTACTGGAATTTGGGGGTTCATTTTCAATTTTCAGAAGAAGACAAGTAGGGGAAATTTATATAAAATAGGTAATTTAGAAAAATATGTAGTGTTAAAGGTCAGTTATGTTACAATAAATAAAATAAGTATAATACGAAATTAAATCCAAGTATCCACATAAGCTAAGATTTAAATAGTTCTCATTAAATTTAACCAAAAGTAATAAAAATGAAGAAAACATAAAATATTCTAATTACAACTTTCGTAAATCCAATTGTTCCTTAAAAAATCCTGCAATGCCCGTACTAAAAGCTCGACAGTCAGTGTGTCACCACAGCATGGCAAACGAACGAATGACCCCCGAACCTCTTGGTTTAGTTGTACCGTTACAGTGTGTGTTATGGGCTCATGTAGTACATATGTCCCCGTATCTCAGCGAGAAATATTAGCTTAATGTTGATACTGATGCTTAACACTCCTTTCTTGCCTCTTTATCCTTAAAACGGACTAAATTTAGGAAGACACACACGATGCCCTGTCGCCCTCCTGACCTCCATTTATTTGTAACTCATGCAAATTACTTCCTATCGTACAGAACGTCTTTACATCATTGTATTTTTATTTTACCTTTAACTCCAAGTTACTTGATATGCAATGAAGTCTGGCAAGAGCGTTAGACTGAGAGCGCACACCTCAATATCAATATTACAAGAGTCTTTACACAGGGGCAGATGAATGGATGGACAGATAGATACCATTAAACAATGGTATATATATTTCCTAGTTTGCTATCATAAGTGAAATAGAATTTGAAAATAGTTCAAATGGATTCAGAGCTGTTTAAACATAAATATTATATACTGTGTTGTGACATTGATGTTATAAATATATAAAAGTAAATAAACAACTCGATAAACATGGATAAAATGCTTCACGCAAAACTTAGATTATTAAAAAAAGAGTATATGAAATTTACTTATTACTTAACGGTCGACCAATTTAGCTCATATTGTAAGATCAAGCGTATATTTTTTACTATTAACCAGATCTGTCAGAACTAATATTTCTTTGGCTTAGCATAGATTACTAATAAAAGTTACAACTAACTTCTCAATGTTATAATATACATAAAAAGTTATTCTCTAAAACTAACCTGATTTCAACTTGAGACTCTTCTCTAATTAAAACTGAATATAAACATAAAAAATTAAGTGAGTAAAGTAAAGGAAACCTGTTGAAATCTTAAATGGTAATGCATTTGAAAGTGTAAAAAGCGGGCACCTGCAGGGCTACCAACATGTATCCACCTGTTTCAAGGTCACACGTCCGATAGGAATTCATATAGTAGGTGAATCCTGCATTATTTATAACTTGTGCCAAAACAGAGTCTACCCTTCAACTCCTTAATATTCAGACCACATTTCAACGGCTATCGACATCCGAATAAATTAATATGCGAGACTTAAACATGTTCTGTAAAAAATCAGATGGGCATTCCTTTCTTAAGTTACCAACTCTGATGTATTAAAGTCGTGTCCTTATTAAAAGCTTTGTTTTCTAATTCGTTTGTGTTTATTGGGTTTCTCTATATTCGGTATTATTTATTTATTTTAATAAATAAAATGCATTCACACATTTTAAAATTGTTGATGCGTTATACGAAAACCTAACTTCCTTGAAGAAAAAGAAAGAGAAGGCCTGATTTCGTACATCTCAGTAAGAAGAATATCGATCAATCATCGAACACTTTTGACTAGCGTCGTTGTCACATGTTTCATGGTTTCCTGTTTCTTCTACATGTCAACTGTCAAATTTGGATTTGTTTATTTTTGAGTTTGATTGTTACCGTTTTCTTTATTTTATTGACTTTTGTATATCAAAAACAAATCTTTTCAGAGCTAACGATAGTTAATCTTCAAGACAAAAAGATATGTTTCAATGTGTGATAATAATGATTCTTAAAAATACATACAAAATCCTTTTCCTAGAACGCCATCAAATCGTATTTTTATTTTTAATGATATTAATTAATTTAAATGTAATTGCTAATATCTACAAAAAATCTGCATTTTACCAAATTGTATAACAACATACAATTAGTTCAAATTTATAGACTGACGAAATTGTTAAACTTTTAGCGGACAAATTGTAGGTTATGTTTTTACTTTTTCACCTGTCAACGAATATAGTTTGTTTATATCTGGATGTCATTTCAACAAGCATGAATTTGACTAACGCAGTGCTGATATGATTCATAGAATTATAACGATGACTTAACGGCATTCTTTCGTGATGTCGATAATATTTTACTCTTCCCGGACTTGGATTTGTCCCTGCAGGAAAAACGGACCAAACACAATGTGTGTATGTTATTTACAATAACCATGATGGCAAAGGACATACTCGAAAAAATAAGTTTATTAATTATTTCGCATTATAATCGAAATTTAATAGTTCACATCGCGGTGTAATCATCTTGTGCTGTGCTGTGGTTAAAATTCATCAATGAAAGTTGTATCTAAATATTTTATTAGCTTTCTTTTGCTTGACTGCTACTCTTATTGAATACATTTTTATATTACACGTCTTCTATTCATCTCTAAGGCAATTACATTTGACAATGGTGTTGAGGTAGGCAGTAATAAATATAATAAATCTATTTTAAGCAAGATCGAATACAAGTGGCGCCTACTAGATCCTAATCTTTAAATAACTTTGATTGAATTAAGTCGGACAGTTGATAAATAAATACAGAAATGTGTGGGATTTGTTTATATTTGATTTCGGATTAGGATTTGTTTATTTGATTATAATTATTGCGATCACACAAGTTTTTTTTTGTGTGGAGGAGTTGAGATCTGTGCCAATGACTTTTAACCGTAAGAACTTTCTGTTATAATTAGAAGCGTTTGATGTCCATTATATTTTTGCAGGGTACAATAGAAATTTGCTAATTTAGTTTTTAGATTTAGAATTAATTGGAGAAAGAAAACTGTACATTTACACAATTTTTTTTAGAAACTGCAAATTAGAAATTTAACATGATTTGATTTGTTCTTATATTCGAAAATTTAAATCTAAGGAAGGTAGGTACATATTTCTCAAATAATAATAATAATATAGAGAATACAGTTTTATGACACGAATAAAACAATTATTGAATATTATTTATTTTAATTTTATATATATGTATATAAGCTCCTTATACAGTGAGGTCCTAAAGTCACCTGCCCTGCTATTTATGGAATTCTTTTATTCAAAAATTTATTTAATTTAATTTGGAGCTTTCTGGAGCTCTGTAATAATCCTGCTGATCAGGAAGTGTTAAAATTTTTAAAAAACAAAATCAAGAAAGACATTGACGTGTCTTACAAACATTATTTACAAGCCCTAGAAGATAAATTAGCATCTGACCCAAAGGCATATGTCGACAATGAAAAAGAATATAGGTCATTACCCAACATCATGATCAACAGTAATATCCTTGACAATTCATTTGTTGATAACTTTGACCCTTCCTATATTCTGTCAATTCATAATGAAGACTATTCCTCAGACACAAGCGATAATATTAACATTATAATTAAAACGGTAACTGAACAGGCAGTGTTATATGTGTTTAAGAAAATTAAGCCGAAATTTACTGCAGGTCCTGATGGCATGGCAGCGTTTTTTTAAGACTGTTCAAGCGTATTAGATTCACCACTCCGTAATATTTTAACCTATTTTTGCAAACAAATATATTTCCGGATAAGTGGAAAGTCTCAAAAATATGCAAGCATTTGTATCAATCAACATGGATTTGTCTCACAACGTTCCATAAGTACGAACCTATTTTGCATAACACAGTACTTAGCGGAAATTATAGATGGTGGTGGACAGGTCGATGTCATTTATATGAATTTTTCTAAAGCACTCGAAAGAATAAACCATTGTATTTTATTAAAAAAATGATATACCTTGGGCTTTAACTTACAATTAGTTTATTTTTTTGAACGCTACCTTCGTAACAGAAATCAATCTGTACAATATCAGGGTCATAAATTTATGGAATTTATATCTCAATCAGCGTTCCACAGGGTTCGGTACTGGGCCCCATATTGTTTATCATATTCATAAATGATATCGTACTTAACCTCCAATGTCCATCTCTTTTATATGCTGATGACTTGGTTAGACTCTATGACCAAAAATAAGGCGAAAATCACTTATGTCAAAATTTCGAAAAGTTACTCCTTACGAAATTATGGCCATCTTAAAGATCGCAATGAAGATATTTTTGCAAATCAATTTTTGAAATAGGTATCCAGGTAAAGATAGTTTATAATCAAGTCACCCTTGACGAAGACAGAATACGACATTTCGTCTACTTGAAACTGGATGTTTGGTTCCTAATATGAGTCATGCTGGTCGTCCTGGACAGCTAACATGGCAACAGGAAGAGCAATTACTTCACGACATTGAAGAAGATCCGTCTGTAAGTACCAGGATCTTGAAAGCCAATCGTCACCATCATCGTAGTACTATTCACAGATTCATGCAAAGACAAAATCTGCATCCTTGTCACTTACAACCGGTTCAAAAAATGCATCCTGGGGATAGTGAGTTGCTCTTACAATTCTCCAGATGGTTTTTAAATTGCTTAGATACAAATGAAGACCTTTTTAAGCAAGTATTGTGGAGTGATGAGTCCCATTTTAATCAGCATGGGGTGTTTAACCAGCACAACTTGCATAATATCTGGAATTACGAAAATCCACATCAAATTAGAGAATCACATAAGCAAGTGCGCTGGAGTGTAAATGTGTGGATTGGTCTGTTGGGCAATGACATAGTAGGACCACATTTTCTGCCTAGGATATTAAATGCAGAGAATTATGCAAATTTTTGCGAAAACATATTACCTACTTTTTGGAAGATATCCCTTTATTGCAACGTCACAGTATTGTGTATCAATATGATGGAGCGCCTGCTCATTATTCTTGAAATGTTCGAGAGATATTAAATCGGCGATTTCCCAATAAATGGATCGGTTGCGGAGGACCTACTTCTTGGCCACCTAGGTCCCCAGATCTCAACTCAATAGACTTTTGGCTTTGGGGTTACTTGAAAAATGCGGTATACAAAGTCCTACCGAATAATGAAGATGACGTTATTGTTTGGATTTATGGAGCATTAACTCAAATTACAAACGAAACAATAGGTCGTGTTGAAAACAATTTTCTTCGCCGATTGCATGCATGCATAGAACAAAATGGCGAACATTTCGAACAGTTTCCTTTGTAAATTTAAGTATTTTAATTTTATTATGTGTAGAAGTCACTTGATTTAAATTAATAAACTATCTTTACATGGATACCTATTTCAAAAATTAATTTGCAAAAATACCTTCATTGCGATCTTTAAGATGGCCATAATTTCGTAAGGAGTAACTTTTCGAGATTTTGACATGTGATTTTCGACTTATTTTGTTCATAGAGTCTAACCCCGGTGGCTGGGGAGTTCATTTTGAGACACCCTGTATATAAAATAAATAAATAATTAAATAAAGATATGCATCAAGAAAAACAGATCGGATATCGCGATCTCCGGTACGAATTCCAAGTTCTGTACTATTTCTCCTCAAGCAAGATGGTCATGACAATAATTGGTGTATCAGGAGAGATCATGCGTACTCTTCTCTCGGAACTGAAAACTATACCGGTCTTCCAAAGGTCATCTTGGTAGAACAAACGTATAAAGCGGTAGTTCTAGGAGGTAGGATTCCGTCAGCATACGGCACATGGTCCTGGAAGTTACACCCACTAACCTTCCAGGACATGGAGAACAGCTGTAGTTAATTTGCCGATGCGACTATATTTTATATTTAATAGTATGATATATTGCTTATTTAATTACTAATAAAGGTTTTTTGTACACACAATACAAAATGTCTAATGCACGTAAACATAACTGCAATATTACAATAAACTTTTCATTCGTGTTCAAAATAGCACTCCTAAGTACGGCCCTCGTCATTCGATGAATATCTCATCTCTAGGTTATAATATTTAAATCCACCACCCTGGGGCTACTTTAGAATACGCTATTAATATGGTTTATGAAGGTATGGCTAATAGTGGTATTTATAGCATCATTAGGCGGGATATGTTATTAGTCTTCCTCAGGTGGACAGACATGAAAAATGTGTCATAATGTTTTAAAAATTACGGTACACGAAATTGAATCCTTTATACACCGGACAATGGAGGGTCAGGTCATTTTGACCTCGCGATATTCGATTTAAATGGGAATTTTCTTAAACTGAAAAGAGTTAGCAAGCCCAAAATAAAATATTGCCTGTTTTTTTAGAAGAGTTATTGCTTTGCCATCTATATATCTTTTCAAAATTACTGTCATCTTGCTGCAATTTATTTTAAACTTGTCTTTGTTCTTTAGTATGAGCAGCATTTTTGCGACACGATAGTAAAAAATAACAGGAGAAAATTTGTAGGCGTCAAAATAACGTTATATATTGGTAAATACACTACTTAATACTGCACTGCATCATTTATAATTTGTATGAGGAGGACTATGATAAAAATATTTACATACAGGGTGTCCCAACCAATTGTAGGCACTTTGGAGATAAAATTTTTTTTGAAAAATTGGTGAAACACGTCGACCTTGTTTCCAAGGGGGACATATTGTATACCTACCATCATCCCTCTACCCTACACGGTCACCCCTTCAAAAAATTCAAATGGCAAAGGGGGTCGAGTGATACATTTTTTGAAAGGTCTTTTAATTCTCTACATAACAGTGTATTTTTTTTAAATTTTTATCTATTCGTTCCTGAGAAATAATTGTTTCATTATTTTAGGTTCGGGAAATAAAAATAAAAGAAGCAGTTTAAATTATCGTATGTATTGTTCAAAATAACCCCCACCGACTTCCATACAGTAGTATAATCTGTCTTGAAATTCTGTACGAACATTTCTGAACACATCTGGAGTCATTCTCGAACAATTCTTTCACGTAACTTTTTCAGAGTTGCGGGTTTTGTTGCAAATACCTTCGTTTTTAAATGTCCCCACAGAAAGAAATCCAAGGGAGTTAAATCAGGTGACCTAGCGGGCCACTCCACAGGACCTCTTCTTCTAATCCATCGCTCAAGAAACCGATTATACAAAAATTGACGGACAGCTATAGCAAAATGTGGGGGTGCCCCATCCTGTTGAAAAAACAGTTCGCCCTCTAAAAGATTATCGTCTTCTTCGAGGATTTGGGTAATCATTGGGTCGATGTTATTTTCTAACAGATCGAGGTACTTTTCGCCATTTAAATTGTCAGGAATAAAAAACGGCCGGACAATGTGATCCCCTAAGATGCCAGCCCAAACATTTAACTTCTGAGGCCTTTGGGTATGAGTTTCCATGAACAAATGTGGATTGGTTTCACTCCAATACCTACAATTGTGCTTGTTTACCTCCCCATTTAACTGAAATGTCAAATCATCAGAAAAACACGTATTGCACAGTAGATTGGCATTACCGTTTAATTGTTCATCTCACAGAATTCAAGCCGACGATTGGAATCATCTTCGTTTAATTCGTGTACCAATTTAAATTTATATAGATGAAATTTGTTGGCCTTTACAATTCGAAAAACATTGCTTCGTGATACACCGGAAGCCACAGCTACTTTTCTGATCGATTGAGTGTTATCCATCTGCAAATGACCCAGAACTGTCACTTCGACTGCTTCATTCCTAATCGGTCGCTGAGGTTCATGCTTTTTGTTTCCTACAGAACCTGTTTCCATAAATTTTGTCAATAATTGTAAAATATACTGAGAACCAACCCTTCTATCTGGGTGATTTCTATTGAATATACGCTCCGTAGCTCTAGCACAATTATCGTTTTTAAAATAAATGCTGACAATTTATATTCTCTCCTGAAGGGTATAAACCATTTTGAGAACTCACTTTGGTAAAATGTATCTCGATTTAAAATTGGTTGTGAACAAATTAATGTTCAAGGACTATCAAATACTTATGAGTCTTTTATTATTCTAAAACTAAACAGACAAGGAAAGATTTTTCTGTCGAAAAAACTCATGTTGATTTGGGACCACTAAAAAATGTAGTTTTTTTTATAAATTCCAATACCCAGTGCCGGGTATTTTAGATTTTTTAAACGATTTCGATTGCGCATAATCATCAAAAATAAAATTATTTTCCTTAAAAAAGAATCGATAAAAGTTAAAAAAAAAATACACAGCTATGTAAGGAATTGAAAGATGTATCACTTGACCCCCCTTGCCATTTGAATTTTTTGAGGAGGTGGCCGTGTAGGGTAGAGGGATGATGATAGGTATACAAGTATTACATTAAAATACGTCCCCCTTGGAAACAAGGTCGACCTGTTTCACCAATTTTTCAAAAAATTTGTATCTCCAAAGTTATTCAGTGTGCCTACTTTTGGTTGGGACACCCTGTATATGTATGTACTATTTTAGTAGTATACATTTACTGAAAAAAATGGTTCATCTGAAATAAGAGGATCAGTAGACTTTAATTCCATATAAGAATACAATAATTATTATACAAACATTTTTTTTGTTTGCCTGATATATTTTGCACTATTTTTACATGTTAAATGAAAATAGTAGTAGACTCTTACACTAAAAATAGTGTACTTTAGTACTGCAACTGTCATAAATTTATAAGGAGAATCAATATTTTTATTTCTGATTCCATGAGGTAGAGATCCGGACACCGGGCTGGCCATTGTAATCTAATTTGTACTGCATTTACATTGTAGGCATTTACATAGTATGGCTTTGATTTGTATGAAAATCATTAGCTCATTGTCATGTGGAAATTATAACTATTCAAACAGCAAGTCTTCGATTTGAAGGAGGATTTACATTTATTTCGAACATTAATTTTGTTTTGGGCATCAACAAAATGGTCTGCTCCAAAATTGTAATATACCCGAATATGGTGGACATAAATTTGCACGCTACAGTAGATAAAACTCTTTTTTGCAAGTTCAAGATGGAAGTATTATAGAAGAAAAGCCAAAGGATGATTTCTTGAGGCATAGGCACCCCTTAAATTAGTAGGAGTGGTGTATTGTTTAAGCAAACGACATGCTGAATATTCCAGCAACTTTGTATTTATCATTCAAGACATTAACAGTTGTGGAATGTTACACAGTTGTCATGCAATATACTATGCTTTTTTTCGAAATACTAATTAAATTGGCAACAAATAAGACTAGTTAACTACTACAAAAAAATAATTTCAAATTCTTAATATGTCAATTTCTGGAGGGAGAATAGAATATACAAAAGATGAGTTAAAAAAAATAGATACGGCACTTTTAGATGACATATTTACGACACGCTAATACCAACTCCATAAAAGGTGATGCTGTACGAATTTTATGTAGCGTAAATTTAACGACATAGGAAACAGAGTATCTAAGAGATATTAAGACTAAGATTTAAAATAAAAAAAAAACAAAACCTTTATTTAGCAAATGTTACTATAATAATATTCAAAACAGGTAACTATGTAAATTTTAAGATTCTTATTTAGTTCAGTTCTTCTTGGATGTACTATCTACTTAGTAAGAAATATAGTGAAACGCCTCAGGAAATGAGATTCTATTCCTTATTTTGCCAGTTCTCATCTACCAAGAAATATATTTTTGTATTTATCCGCAATCAAAGCACCTGTTGCTTTTTTTGTTAAAAATCCATTGTGAATATTGAAAATAATAAACTTTGAATTGTTTAATGTATTGATTAGGTGAAAAAAGTTAATGAGCAATATGATTTTACGGTTTACAATCCAGTTAGAAGGTGATGTGCTAACTTTTGGGTTTATTTTAATGCAGATTGAAGCATATTTAATAAAGCATTTTCCTGCAAAACTGGTTTTTATTCGTGCTTAGTTCGCTTTGCTCGCTACAATTAGGAAGAAAAAATTTTCAGATAAATGCTATGTGACAAAATTCTAACCTTAGAAAAGCAGTTAAATAACGTTTCACATCAAAATTGCAAGCTTTCTTTCTATACATTTTGTATCATTTGATAAGATGATGATCAGAATCATTTTTTACATTTACTTTCTTGTTTTTCAAAATAAATTTGCAATTGAAAAACAGTAGTCCAGCGAGGTGGTTAACCAAACAAATCAAATCAGCTTACAACTAGATAAAATTCAGACAAGGCAATCGCCTATACAAATAACATTAATCAATTTATTTATTATTAGGTTTCAAATGGAATGTTTTTCTTTAACTTAAAACAACTTACTACTATATACCTAAGATCGAAGAAATGTGTAGCTACTTACTTAAACAGTCAATGGCGATCAAGTACCTATGGATAAAGGTAAAACTTTTACACGACTTTAGTTCAACAGCACGGGGCGGATTTGCAAATCTGTTAGAAATGTATGTCAACAATTTACTGTTCACACACCTAGGGGTTCAATGTTAAAATTTCCTATATTACGTATCTTTTTTTGAGTCGTAGAGACGTCAATAAATGTAAACATTCTTACTCCTTTCTCCTTTTATCGAGTGTACGGTCTGGGTCTAATAACACTCACAACAGCTTAGCTTCTTCCACAAGTCGGCATCGCTTTGCCAATGCTTTCCACTCACAAAGTTAACAATTGAAAGCACCGTCTCAGATCATCAAAATTCTACATACCAAAAGCCTTAATCCTGCTGTCTGGATGGCCTGTCTCGATCTACCTGTCTCCCGCTAAACACACCCGAATTCGTCTCTCAGTGCGTGCAACCGATCCTCTTCGTTAAATGTTTTTTTCGCACAGTAGCGGCGCACTAAATAACTAGTGCAATAAGGTTTAGTAAAACTATTTTATTCGAAATTGGAATTTAACTTAAAATTTAAATGATAGATTTTTTCCGTAAAGTTATGTTTTTTTCATTATAATTCGTCGAGATTCGTCCAGAAATGCAATAAAAATGTTATTTTTTCGCCCAAAATTGTACTTTTCTCTTCTTTCACTCAATATGTTTCTTCTGGTGGTACCACATTCACCATATTTAATGTGTCACCTAAAATGTTGTTGAAAATCTTAACTGAGAAATTTGGAAAGACTCCCATTAGTATTTTTTGAGTTATCGCGGATACACACATACACACACATCCACACCTACACACATACACACACACACACACACACACACACACACACACACACAGCCGACAGACATCATTCGGAAAATAGTCAAAATGGATTCAGAAAGGTTAAAAACGTATAAATCAATCAAAATCTTGCGGTTGAAAAAAAATCATGATTATTAAACTTCCTCATATTAAGTATATGAAAGTAAAAATGGACTGTTACAACCTGCTAAGGCTGATTAGTGCTATTTACCATATTTTTACTTTCTTATACCTAATAAAAGGAAGTACAGTAATCGTGATTTTCTTCGAAATTTTGACTGATATATACGTTTTGAACCCTCCTGAATCCATTCTGACCATTTTTCGAATGATGTCTGTCGGTGCGTGTGTGTGGATGTGTGTAGTATATATATCCACGATAATTCAAAAAATATAAATGGGAAACTTCCCAAATGTGGCAGTTAAGGTGATACAGGTGATACATTAAATTTGGTGAATGTGGTACCACCAGAAGAGACATGATAAATGAAAGAAAAGGTACAATTTCGGGAATAAAAATTAAAATTTCTTATTGAATTTCTGGACGAATCTCGACGACTTTTAATGAAAAAACATAATTTTATGGAAAAAAATCTATCTGCATGTCTGTAGTATCGCGATAGCAGCCACAGTAATGAGCAACATTGGCCATCTGAAAGGAGGTCTACGGGACCCAAACTTTTTTGTATTTGCCTTTACAAACAAATACATTCTTGATGAAAGATTATAAATCATGTCTATTATATCAAGTCAATAAAATATATTTTCCAAGTACTTAAATAGAGCTGATGTAATGTTTACACTTTTGACCTCATTAAATGGGGTTAGGATAAATTTAACAATTTGACATTTGAAATGTCAATAAGAAGAAATTATTAAAATATATTATTGACAGTATCGAATGACGCTGATAATTAATTATTTAAAAATTTTAATGAAAAATTTCAAGATACGCTATTAAAATTTAATTGAGGTAAGTGAATAATTAAATAAAATGTTTTTTTTATATCCGGATAATATATACTGGTATATGTGCTGACCAAATCAGATATATTTTTTTGAAAATGACTTCCTCTTGAAAGCTTGTCAGCCTATGGAAAGAAATATATAGATCAAATACTTGGACATTAGCTTCCAAAATCATCGAACTTATTCCTTTCAGATTTTTATTTATGGGAACATATAAATTCATTGGTTTACACAACAGCCAATAATTCAATGGTTTCTAGGTGATTCGCAACAACTCGGGAATCTTTAAACGTATTCGTAGGTTATTAATTCGTCAATTACACGCTGTATCGATCCTAATCGAGGTCATTTCTAACATTTGTAAAATAAAAACGAAAATATATTTTTATTTTTACTTTCCTAATATAAATATAAGTTCAAAAATTATGTAAATCTCAACAGTTCTGGGTTCAAAAGGTTCAAAAACCACTGAAGGTTAAGATAACAATTATATCAGCTAGAAGGGATAATTGACTATATAATTAGATAATTATTTAACTAACAAAATTTTGCAATGAAGATCTCTAAGTGTAAAAATTAAACGAAAGACAGGTGCGATTTTTTGTAAATTATAACTTAGACATGAATTTGAAAGCGATCTAGATAATCGTTTAAATTGATTATTGGTTTTAATATAGTTGTCACTTATGACAATAAATTCGTTTTGTCGAGATTTTCCAGAAACAGTTTATGATGATCTTGAAGTTACAATAGGACCTTTCAGACACGATATACTTCCTCAATTTTGATTGTGTTGTATGCATTGTTTTTAATCTTGACCTTATTATCTTGTGACATCATTAACGGCAACAATAAGAAAGAAAATATTAAAATTACATTACAAGGACTGCACCTACGGCCCACCACCATCTTAGTCAATGGCGTACATATAAATTAAATTGGGCAATTTAATACCAAAAACAAACTTATAGTGTGTAATATTAATAAAAATAATAAATTGGCTTTATTTAAGAGCATTGTAATATACAATACTTACACAGGGTGTCTCAGATTTAAAGTGATATAGAGTAATTAGAGGTAGAGCACACTTTGCTGAGTTCAAAACATCCCCAAACTTACTCTTACAATGTTAACCGTTTTTTGAGATATAGAGCGTTTTATGGTTTTTGATTAAAATTATAGTCGGCCATATTTTTGGGACGGCTTTAAATATTTGATAAAAATTTGGTACAAATATAAATATCGTTTAGTCCAATCAAAACAACAAATCATTTTGGGAAAATTCCAGGACCGGACTCAATTTTTATAATGAATTTACTCCAAGACAATATGACATTACTTTATGAGATTTTCCTCATGCCTCCAGCAAGTGGTGGACACTTTCAACACCTTTTGTAAATATTTTGTTGTATTTTTATTAAAAATAAATGTTTTGTTTTAATAAAAATTTATTAATTCGTGTATTAACAAGTCAGAAAAATAATAACCTTTGTTACATCGTATGACAGTTTAATAGAAACCGATCTAAGCTCTACATATTAATATGCATGTTTAATGCTACTTTCTTTTGCATATTATTTCTATGATTTTCGAGCAGTTGAATACCGAATAAAATGGCAGGAGCTACACATTACGAACAACTTCGTCTCTAAAATCATACTATTTATTTCGTTTCAATTTGTCTTTTTTTCCTAAGATTAAAGTTTATTATTTTTATGAAAGGCGATAACAAGAATATTTTTCGTTGTTGATACAGTGAATCGTTTGTAACTCGGTAACTTCTTCAGTCCAACAGTAACTGAATAAAATCCACGCCTTTATTTTAATTAATAAATTGAATAATTTATTAATTGATAATAATCTTTCATGTGTAGATACTAAAGGCATTATGTTCAAATCAAGAAATTGCAGTAGGCGCATAATTGATGTCAGATGATGAAATTGAATGATTGTATAAATGAAACGCATAACATATAATCACTTCAATATACCTCTTGTTGCAATTATCGCAAATAAATGATGGACGGTAATTTACAGCTCCAATAACAATAATTGTTAGTAGTTTTTCGTAATTTCTCTTTTGATTATATTAATTTCCGTCATATTATCTTTTGTTTCCTAGAGTGAAATTTAGGCTATATACTATTAGTACTGGAGCATGGGACCCAAGCAACTTTAAGGCATAACTATCAAGAAGTTTTACAGAAAAAATTTGCTATTGAAATTTGTGAAAAAAAAATTGTATGCCTCACCAGGATATATTTTAACTGATTTGTAAAATTTTTACGAACAAATTTTTTTTTCAGAATCAGGTTGAAAATATAACGACAGATTACAAATTTCATAAAAAAAATATTGATTTTTTTACAAAGTTGCACCTTTTTGAAATTTGCACAATGAAAAATGAATCTAAAATAAAATCTCGAAATGGTGTAACTTTATAGAAAAGCAATATTTTTTTATGAAATTTGAAATCTGTCGATACATATTCCACCTTATTCCGAAAAAAAAAAATGTTTTGCAAATATTTTATAAATTGTTTAAAAAAATAAAATGATGAGCTCACAATTCTTTCAACTTTTTTTCGCAAATTTGAATCGCAATTTTTTTTGCAAAACTTTTTCATTTAGCTTTGATAGTAAAGTGATATATTGTCGCTCTGAGCGAGAAGTTTGACGCGCGACGCGTAGCGGAGCGCGGCTATCTCGCGAGAGCGGCAATGTCACTTTGCGCTCGATTTACACACAGGATTTTTTCTACAACCGATGTTTTTATAAAAATGTTTGGTAAAAATTAATAATTATTGATAACCTCAAATTTGAAGATTTCAAAACGTGAGCATCAATTTGCGCTACACGTGTTTTTGTAGAAATGTTTGTTAAAATGGTATTTACCGCAAAATAAAATAAAAAATTGCTTTAGTACCTATAAATTATTTATTTAAATACTGTCATCTATGATTTATATCTATGTATAACAAAATCTAAATGTTTTTGGAATTCTTCTAACACTTCCCTCTTTCTTTAGTGGTGAAAAGCAAGGAGAAGAATTAAAGAGTATTAAATGTCTGTGTTTGATGACATATATGTAATACTTTGAAATGACTGTATTCAGTCTTTTCTGGGAAATTAATTATATCTGGTCGACAATTGTAGTAGACTTCTTTGAATCTTCTTAAACAAACCACTCTTTGACATGTCTTGGTCGCAGTTTTCAATTAGGGCAGCTAAATATATTAAACTGGAATGGTGTATTTGAACATGGCACAATTCTTTACAAGTATCACATAAATTATACTTTTCAAAATTTTCCATTATCTGATAATAATTATAAGAATAAATTTATTTGACACAAATAGTTGTTTTGTGTCAAATGTCGCAGATACACTAGACGTTTATTATGGTTTCCATGGTAACTAAGCGTTTACTTTGTCGCTCGGCGAACGACAAAGTAAAAAACGCTTGCTCCTCGGAAAAGTGCAACTTTGCGCTTTCTTTTGGAAGCGCAAAGTTTCACTTTTCGCTCAGTTGTAGAAAAATGATATTCATGCTGTACTTATTTATTGCTGATATGAAAAATTCGAAAAATAATTTAATTTCGTTTTTATAACCCCGCCACTGACTGAAATGTATATGGTGATACTGTACAGGTCTTTTTCCATTGTGGTCGATGAGTATCGATGGGCGCGTATGCACAATTTACATACAATGGAATTATTGCAATGATATTCTCATACTTCCCCAAAATACTCAAACATGGTGTTAGTGTATTTGTATTTCTTTTAATTTTTTTGTTTAGTGACATTTCAATCCACTTTCTGTAATATATAAAGAATGTTTGATGATTATGACCTGTTTCTAAAAGTATGTAAACTGTCAATGTAAAATAATACTATTTTGCATTTAGACACGTTACCATGAGAATGTGATGGTTTTAATAATAACGATAAATAAGCGTGACTGTGGAATCCTGGATTTATGTAACAGTATAATACATTAGTTGGTTTAAATTGTGGAACAAAAATTCGCTATAAGGTAAAAACAGTGAACATTATTAGAGATGTTTATAAAAAGTTCCTATACAGTAGTGATGGGACTCGAGTGTGAAAATACTCGAGTGACTCGAGTCAAAAATCCGATTCGAGTGACTCGAGTCATATGGCTGTTCAATTCGAGTAAAGTTGTTACTCGAGTCGAGTTATTGCTACTCGAATCAAGTTTTAACTCGAGTCGAATTGCAATTCGAGTAAAGTTGTTACTCGACTCGGGTTATTGCTACTCGAATCAAGTTTTAACTCGAGTCGAGTTGCAATTCGAGTAAAGTTGTTACTCGAGTCGATTTATTGATATTCGAATCAGTGAGTTACTATGATTCAAGTTTTAAATCGAGTCGAGTTGCAATTCGAGTAAAGTTGTTACTCGAGTCGAGTTATTGCTACTCGAATCAGTGAGTTAATATGATTTAAGTTTTAAATCGAGTTGAGTTTGACTAGAGTCTAGAGTCAGGGCAGAGTCGAAATCAAACGCGAGGCGAACTATAGAGTAAGTATTTGGAAATGATTCAGTGGTTTGCTAAACGGTAAGTTTTTAAAGTGTATTTAGGTTTTTTTATTTTGGTAATCTTTCAGCATTTAAAACACTACCATCTAATTCCAACATAAGTTTGAAAAATCGAAAGGATAAACATAAATCATAATAACTGAAATACAAAATAATAAATGGACCCAGGTCAAATACCATTTTTCCGGCAAATCAACACATTTCAAATACAAAATTAAATATTTAATTAAAATTGTATATAAAATGACATTTAAAGAAAACCAACATATATTTTTTTTTTATTAAATTAACAATAAATTAAACTCTTGTTTAGCACAAAATATTAAATAAATACAGTATTTAATATTTAATACACACCGACTACGGTTTTTTATTTATTTCGAACTAATTGAATCGAAAAACAAATCTTTATGAAATGAATGTGGCAATTTGATTGCTGCAGTCGTGTGAGTCTTGAGTTTAGTTCTAATTTCTAATTTTCTAATACGTCCTAATAACGTCGTATGTAACAATTATAGGTTTATAGATGCGAGTATTACGAGAGCTCTGCAATAACAAACGTTCTGATTGAACAAGCGCATCTCTACAACAATGTGCGCATGCTTCTGATAGTTTCAAACGGTTGGAAACTGCTCTCCGAACAAACCTTTTAATTAATAATTATACAATCTGACCTACAAACATGAAACAACAAACCTGGAGGGGAATTCCCGATCCCGATGACCCGATGATATAGTAATAGATTAGCGATTTCATTCATGGTTACATGTTTTCGTCTTTATTACTTTTCAAGATTAGTGCCTTCAGTGCCTTCATGTAAATAATCTTTCATATTTATATTATATAAACAAATCACAGTGGCGCTAAAGAATATTTAAAAATATTAATAAAACCATAAACAATTAAATTAAAGAAATTTGACTCGAGTCAAAAAGCGACTCGAGTTTAAAGGCGACTCGAGTCAAAAAGCGACTCGAGTCAAAAAAGCGACTCGATTCAAAAATCTACTCGAGTCAAAAAGCGACTCGAGTCAAAAGTCGAGTCGATTTTTTGAGTTTTACTCGACCTAACTTTTGACTCGAGTTTTATCACAATGAAACCGAGTTTCAACTCGACTCGAGTTTCGACTCGAGTAAAATCGGAAACCTACCGAGTTACTCGAGTGAAAAAAAGTCACTCGAGTCCCATCACTACTATACAGAACAAAAATAGTGTAACATTTATCCCAACTGCAAAAAATTACACTCCAAATTGGTTTTAAAAAAGTGCCAGGGACTATTAGTGCAAATTAATATATTTTTTGAGTAATTATCAATTTTTGCAAACGTGTATTAGTGGGCAATATATCAATGTTCAGGTGTCATTGGAAACGACACTAAGAAAAAATATTTGTCACACAGATCTGACAGTATTAAACAAAAAAAACTTAACCGTTTCAGTAACAAGAACCTTAATAATTGCAGCTCTGCCAGAGTTTCTGCGAGTACGGGACGACGACGAATACTTTTTTAAGTTGATCCCAAAGATATTCGATGGGGTTGAAATCAGGGCTACATGCAGGCCATTCTAATCGTTGAATTCCAACCTCGTCCAAATACTGGTTCACAACATTTGCAACATGCGGCCTCGCATTGTCGTGCATTACAATATATTCATTTCCAATAAAAGGAGCAAATGTAACTACATCTTTTTGAAGGATAACCTGCACGTAACGGTGAGCGTTTAGAGCTCCGTTTTCAATAAGAAAAAATCAGTTCATACTTCTGCTGAAATACCGGCTCATATCATAAACAGAACCACTTTAGTATGAGATTCGTTCGGAAATAGTGCAGACTGCAAACCTTTCATTTCGTTGTCTGTTCACCCTTTCACGACCATCAGGTGATCGCACAGGAAACCTAGACTCATCAGATTGCAGATTCCAGTTGACATGTGCTTGTGAAAATCTATGCCGGTCTTTTCCATGTAATGGCAGTAGCTGCAGTCCTGTCGCCGGTCTACGTGAATATACTCCGCATTCTGCAAGCCTTGTGCTGACCGTTCTTTCGCTTATAATAATTAGTCTATGCACCATTTCTAAGCAATGTTGAAGAGAAGGAGCAGTATATATTCGATTCTGGTTGCCTGGTACAATTGCCTGTCTCCACATAACGATTCCAAGCATCTTGGAAGGTTGATCGGGGTATTCCCAATGCATTGGATACGTAACGCTGACTCCGACCATCCTCAGTTAAGGCGATAACTTTACACGCATCCTCAATACTTAATACCATGTTGATAGGTTGAAAATGGTTTGACGATTAATGTGGAAATGACTTTTGACAAAAATGCCAACACATGCCAACCTCGATATTTTTCGATAAGCAAGGTCAGCATACTGATAAATCGTGTATTTGGAATAATAATTTGTAAAGTTCCACTTGTGACTGTGTATGTTCTACAAAAATTCTGATATTGGGATGAATAAAAAAAAATGTTGACGATAGATGGGGATTTGTAACAGAGTACAAGAGACCCTGACCAAGTTCCCCTATTTACTCCACAGGGTGTTTTGTAACGGTCCATTTTTAGATACAATTAACTTGCGTTTTATTTAATGCTAATTGCATAATTTGGTTGGAGGTCAACCTTAAAAGTTCTAGAACCGACTTGACTAATTTGTAAATCTTTGATAATTTGTGCGACCACGGGACCTTTAGTGCGCCCGCGCGAACACCGCTGTGTGGGGACAAGGGGGAAGCTTGTGCAAAGATGGCTAGATTTCGCGGGGGACTCTCTGCCGAGCCACGGCCGAGAGCGGATGTGTGTATATTCTGTTACGTTGCGTTGAGTACGTTATCTTATGTTTTATATGGCAGACTAGAGTTGGCCTTTGAGCGAGGCAGTAGTGTACGGTGCTGAAATTGTGTTCACGATTTTGTCTGGTTAAGCTGTTATGGTAATGGAGTTACGAAGTAAGTGACATAGGAAAGCTATGCGAGAAAGTAGGATCCCTTCTTATTATTATTGAAATAGGTACCTATTAAAAAATTAAATAGTTTCCGCTCCGAGTTTGAGCTGGAAATCTGCAGATTAAAACTGGCATCAAAAGGCTGATTTGCCTATCTATCTAGAGGTGGAGAAAGCCCCCTAGAGTTTTAGTTTTGCTCTTCAACTGTGCTATAAACTTTTATGAAAATTAACCGTTCTTTCCCCCTTTCTACGGCCCTCGTGAGTGTAGTTTTTTAGACGTTTTAAATATGTAACTTTCCTAGACTTTTATATAAAAAAAGGCGGGTGGCGCCCTAAAATAAACTTATTAGTTGAAATTAAGGTAGTTATTTTCTGAAGCTTGTATATTTTTTTATTGTATGTTACCTAGTTTATTACTTGTTAACCACGCCGAGACCCTCTTGTGCTCTATATATTAAATACATGTATGTATTTTCTTTGGGCGTTTTATTTAAATAATAAGAAATAACGAGGGCAAAACCCTGCATTATAGTTTCGAACGTAGATCACTAAACCATTATTTTGGTTCTTCCGGTATAATAAGCTGTAACAAATTTTTTTCCAAAATTGTGACAATTTGGATGAATTTATTTACAATATTTAGAAAAAATAATTAAAATTGGTGAAGAATTACAAAAGTTCTTGAACAAAAATGTTTACAATATTTTAGGTGGCCGACTTTTTTATCGGTGGGTGTATTAAAATTATTCACCAAAAGCAACAAAGCCAATTTTGCGCTACTACAATAAACGAAGCATTAATTGACTATGTAATTTAGCCACAGCCGACTGTCTAGAGTCGGTTGTGGTTTAGCAATCAAATGAAATATCAATCTTGATATAAATAATTTGTATAATACTTATTCTTGCTGCAGGTACGGGTATACATTAGAAGAAAATTAATATAAAGACCACGTAAACATCGTCAACTGCCAAATAATGTAAAAAAATAACACTATCTACAGTATCTACATACATGCCTTCTATGCCACCATCTACATGTAAGTTTTGAATAAGAGATGTTTGAAGAACGCACTTATATGGGTAATACAAGGTCATAATGAGTTTAAGTAACTTATATCACGATAGATTGTTAAAAAGTAAAAGGATACAATAACCTATAAAATCCTTTATCATATTTTGCTGTCATTTTCGAACTAAAATAATATTAAATTACGAGCACATGAGGAAAATCTATAGGATTGCATTACAGGTGTGCATATATTATGCATTGGCAGAACGATAAAGTGGCTAAGTGTTTTATTATTTATTTAGCTCCGACGTTTAATAATTTATGCCCATTTAGAGATAAATCATAACTCTTTACTAAAACTAGCAATAGAGACGAAGAAAGCAAAAGACAAAATGACTGCGGTGCAACATGCCCATAAGTCAGCATAACTTTGCAAACATTCCTATACATATTAATGAGCAAGATTCAATCGATGAAGTTGTAATCATATGCAGATATAGTCTGACACTTCACAATGTTTATATCACTTTAGGATCAAAGAACATTATCCGACTCTTATGTATTTTATGTAATAGTACACGCACTCACATATTTCTTCTACACACAATTATTGAACTATTGTCCTTATACACCTGTCCTGAGAATAATTAATTACTTTATTTGGAACATATGTTAACCTTATGAAAACCTCGGAGTAAATGTGGAAACGTGTTGAAATTTAATATACCTTCGTCTTCTTTTAAAATGGTATGAGATAATATGGAGAAGAAATTTTAGGTAAGATCTTATCATACATCAAAGACAGAGTCTGAATTTTAACATATTTATTCTTGTCCACGAATAGGTTTTATCTTGATATTTTGCAAGGAATAATTTATATAGAAAATTTTTACTAAAACTTCCTAGGAAACTAATAACTATACTGAATATACAGGATGTCCAAAAATTTATCGTAGATGTTATAAGTCGAAATAAAACAGACGTCAAGTATGCCAAAAGCCATCCTAAAGAATCTATGTGAGGGCTAAACAAATTGCACTAATTCAAACAAAAATTTATATAAATGTGTTGCTCAAGATAAAAAAATTGTAAGTTTAAAATTTAGATAAAAAAAATGCTCAAAAATATCGCCATCTTACCTTATGCAATCGTCGAAAAAAAGTTGCTTTCTTTTGGGTTAAGGGTATCCTCAGAAATTTCTTGTAATATTCTATAAATGCGGACAATAATATCTTCTTCGATATTTGCTTCTTTAAAACAAGCCCTGTTCTTCAGATATAGTTAGAGCAAAATATCAATCAAGTTCAGGTGACCGAGATGACAAAGGTACTGGCCCACTGCGTCCAATCCAACTATTCAAAATTCTTCGGTTTAATATCCATCGAACTTGCAAAGAAAAATGGGAGGCCTTTCCTCCTCTTCATTCCGTAACTAACATCCATACGTTTGAATTCCATTGCACTCGGCGATTTCCTTTGCAAATTAGACTCATCAGTACATGATACTGTTGAAAAATATTCTCGTTCTAATTGAATTTGCTGTAATGCCCATGGAAAGTCTGAACTGGTTGATAGTGATATTAGTATTATTAAAAAAAATTAAACACCACAGACCACAGGTAATGCAACCCTCTTGTATCCTTGAAGGTACCTCAAGATACCTTATGTGTGACAATGGACACACACCCAATGTCCGAGTATGCTAGGATTATTTTCTGGTTTAGAAAAAATCCTGGCTCCTCGACCGGGGTTCGAACCCGGGACTCCAGGGTGAAAGGCAAGTGTCCTTCCCACGCAACCATGACAATACAAGTATAAACTTGATCTTTGATAAAATGGTCAATAGTAGAGGAGGGATGTGTTTTTCTGTTCCAAATTCTTACACTTACATAGAAATCGTTTTGAGCATTTTGCAACAGTCGTTCTTCTCTCTGCCTTATCGGTATTTTAGGGTGACTGACTTTGATGAGTTTTGGAGCTACATATCTTCTTTCCACAAGATCTCAGCCGGTGTTATAATTTTGTACCATCTATTTCAATAAATGTCGTTGTAGTGCCGAGTGGCTGTGCGAGCATTATTATTACAAGCTCCAAATAATCTTTTAAGTATTTAAACCAGGGTAATTAGTGTACTCATATTTGGTAGATTGGTTGCCTATGAGGTGAAAGGTAAGTATTTAGTCAATTTAGCGTAAGTTTGTTGAGCTGGAACCATTTTTGGAAACTCTAAAATCAGCTTCTTGATAGAAGTTTGCAGTATCGTCAGCAAAACTAATAACTGTACCTGATGTCATGAAGACAAGCAAAGTATTAATATACATTGGAAATAGCAAGGGTCCTATTACTGTACTTTGAGGAACACCATAAATAATAGTTATTATATCACTAGAGGCATTATCAATGCAATATTGCTGAATATTAGATAGGTAACTGTTTAAAATATTAAATATTTTACTTTTAACCCGTAGCAATCCAACTTTTTCAATAGTATTTTATGACACACAGTGTCAAAATCCTTAGAAAGGTCAACAAGTATCCATAGTGTTAGTATTTTCTTATCCAAAGCATAACATAATATGTGAGGTTAAACAATATATTGACATCAGTTGATTTTCCCCTCTATTGCTGTTTATTGTTGCTCGGATAATTAAAATAGAGGATAACTATGCAAACATCTATTTATATTAGATTATTAATTGTTGATATATTTAAAAACGTAATTAAACGGTTTTGTCAAATTGTTGCTTATAATTAGGGCTCTTAAAATATCTCGCTATAATCTGTTAAATAGATATGCATAGATATGTAATATCTAAACAGAAGAAACTTCAAAAATTTTATTTTATTTCTAGTTGAAAATCAGATTTTAATTTTTTTTTGATTTTAATTGTTTTTATTGTTTTTTATTATATTGCGTCGTAAATAGCCACACTAACAATATTATGGTAAGTTCTTAATTCTCAGATAGGAAATTTTATACTCTTTCCCAGTATATGTTAAAAAGGTCTCTCTTATGATGTCAAAGCTCAGTTGTGCTCGTGGACATTGAATTTTGTCTTTAACCGCTCACTTTATATTGTGTTTTATTCTTGAGTGTTATTAGTAGAGCTGTCCGATGTGGCTGGAGTACAGCCACGGTCTTGCGATGGCGTCACACGTACCGATTTAGAAGTGATTTACGCTGCAGTCTTATTTGAAAGGTTAATGTGTGAGGTTGTACCTATAAATTATACATAATGTCAAACGCGCCAAAGGGTAAAAAAACGACCGTACGCGGACACGGTGAATAAATTTATCGGTGAATTTCCGGATTTATTCTATGACGGATGTAAAATAATTTGTAAAGTTTGTAATCAAGACTTAATGTGCTGGCACAAAACAGATTGTCGTCGTCATCAACACCGTGCAACATCAAAATAAAAAAAATGGCATGCCTTTGACAACTCAGTTTATGTTTGATTTATTGTTAATGTTAATAGCCTGTAATATTCCGCTACACATACTGGATAAAACAACCATTTCGGAAGTTTTGGAATAAATACAATCCCCAGGTGAACTTACCAAGTCGTACATCGTTACGTAGATATATTCCAGCTGTTCGTGAAGACATTGTAAAAGGATTAAATGTGGATTAAAAAATACACGGCTCTGGTTATGTATTGACGAGACGACAGATTGTAAAAAAATCTATTTTAAATATTATAGTACGTGTACTGGACCTTTCTAAACCAACATTTCCATTTTTACTAGCTAGTAAAAGACTAACTGCGTGTACTGGCGAAATAATTATGCGTGTGGTGTTGGAGACATTCGAAAAATTGAACTTTCAACAAGTCAAGTATTGATGTTTGTGACTGATGGTGCTGCGACAATGCGCATGGTAGGCCGTTCTTTTCAAAGAGACAATTGTGGTTTTTACATTTACGTGTAAAGTGCATCGTTACATCTTGTGGCAGAAACGATTCGGAAAATGTTTTCCAGAGGTAGATGTATTAATAGCAAATACAAAAAGTTTTTCTCAAATCTCCTAAACGGCTTGGGCATTTCACAGCATTAAAGCACAACTCGTAGCGGTATCCTGAACCACCAGAGCCGATTCTTCCAACGCTTGGAGAACGTGGTTGAGAGCGTAAATTTCTACGCTATGCTGAATATTTTCAACAAATAAAAGCTGCATACTGCTGTTCAACCCTAACGAGGTTGCAGCTATAGTGAAACCAGACAAGTTTCCTTCAAGACGTTTGGCAATACGTAACTGAAACG